>CP092875.1:53284541-53344863 GCA_030710605.1 Cordylochernes scorpioides
AAGAAAAATACTTGAAGCCTTTGAAACGTGGACATGGAGAAAGCTACTCAAGGGTACAGTAGACAGATAAAAGGACAAATTATTCAATTTAAATAAAATTAATCCTGGTAGATCTCTAGAATCCCAAATAGGTAAACAAATACTGACCTACTTCGGACACATAATGATAGCAAATAGATTAGAAAAAATGTTGATGTTGGGAAAAATTGAAGGACCAAGTTAGAGAGGAAGACCTCCAAAGAGCTGGCTGGAAGGGGCCAAGAAAGCTACAAGAAGGTCACTAGATGGGTGCGAGTGATGATCACCAACAGATCAAATTAGGAAATATTTATCCAGATAGTTACCAAAATTTGAACTCTACTTGATGGACATTAACAATAAAATTAACAATATATATGACATAAGTATTCTTCTAAAATGAAAATGAGGCCCAACAATCATGTATGCTGTGTATATTCGGTAAATATGTATATATGCGATATATTCCTTATCGAATATGATTTAACGTTATTTCATTTTTTTTTAATATTGAAAACATTTCTGTGGTTTTTTAAAAATATTTTTTTAGAAGGCTTAGCTCATCAGTGGTGAACCTTCACAGAGATTTCGCCAATTTAAGCAGCCAGATCACTACGACTATTGTTTATTCTTTCTTTAAATGTAATATGAATTTGAAGGTTTATTGTTATTGATGGTGCTTAAAGTAATTATAAAACCTTTAAATGTATAGAAGTAGAATGAACAAAATACAGTAGTTGTAGCAATCTGGTGAATCGAATTGTCGAAATCGCTGGGAAGGTTCACTACTGATGAGCCCAAATCTGTTTCATGTTCAGTTTACTAATTGAAGAAAGTTGACATATATTTAAAAGAGAAATATAGTTGAGAGCGTTTCCCTTCTCAACATACAGAGTGCGCTATGTGTATATATTGTTTACTTATACAATGTATATATGCTCTCTCTATTGAAATACCGTAATAATCTCTCTCAAGAATACGAAAAGAGAAGATTTCTATGTGGTTGGATTCAACCGTTATTCCACCACCTATTATAGTCTGGCTTCAGCCCGACTTGCCCCCAGAGAGGGAGGTCCGTACCATCGGCTGTGAGAGCTCCCAGCAGTACTCCAGCTGTAGCTCCGTGGCAGAGAGTCCGTGGAGTTGGATCTGACTCTGGAGTTGGGTAAAGTCCGCGGACTGCAGCCTCCGCTCGGGGACATCCAGCGACAGCAGGTAGTCCCGTACTGCGGCCACATGTCTCTGGAGTGTCAGGGCGTAGTCCGGCTTCACCTGCACAGCCTTCTGTCAACCTAACATTGACACTCCACTTCACAAACTGAAGCATATATATAATGATATCTCTTCCGCTTATATTATCAATATTATATCCCCTTATCTTCCTCTCTAGTGACCCGGAAAAACTTCGTCCTGTGGACACATCATGCGGCAAACATATCCATATTCATGGCATCGCACCTAACACTTCATGCGGCAAACATATCTTTCTTCATGGCATCGCACCTAACACTTCATGCGGCAAACATATCTTTCTTCATGGCATTGCACCTAACAGATCATGCGGCAAACACATCTTTCTTCATGGCATTGCACCTAACACTTCATGCGGCAAACATATCTTTCTTCATGGCATTGCACCTAACACTTCATGCGGCAAACATATCTTTCTTCATGGCATTGCACCTAACAGATCATGCGGCAAACACATATTTCTTCATGGCATTGCACCTAACACTTCATGCGGCAAACATATCTTTCTTCATGGCATCGCACCTAACACTTCATGCGGCAAACATATCTTTCTTCGTGGCATCGCACCTAACACTTCATGCGGCAAACATATCTTTTTTCATGGCATCGCACCTAACACTTCATGCGGCAAACATATCTTTCTTCATGGCATTGCACCTAACAGATCATGCGGCAAACATATCTTTCTTCATGGCATTGCACCTAACACATTATGCGGCAAACATATCTTTCTTCATGGCATCGCACCTAACACTTCATGCGGCAAACATATCTTTCTTCATGGCATTGCACCTAACACATCATGCGGCAAACATATCTTTCTTCATTGCATCGCACCTAACACTTCATGCGGCAAACATATCTTTCTTCATGGCATTGCACCTAACACATCATGCGGCAAACATATCTTTCTAGCGCATCATGCGGCAAACAGTTCCTTCTTCGATTGTGGCCACTCATACATACAAGAGAAAGTAAGACTTAGTGACTCTAGCGGCCATTCGGTGGAGCGAGGCAGAATGGTTGAATGATCCAACACGTGTGGTCTTTTAATGACTTGGTTTACTGTATTTATAGAAACTTATAAGAAATGACCACAAGCTGTTTTATGTACATTTTATTTAAAAAGATCGCTATTTTCGAGAGATATCTCTAATCAAGATATATTGATGAGTTTTGTTTTCAAAGTGTTCATTTGATATATTTTTCAATATTTGCCAATTTAAAGGGTCACTTAAGAAGGTATAAAAACAATAAAAATTGTATTGACGGAAGGAAATCTATGTTATCACATGCCACGTTCGACATGCTCCCACTTTTAGGAGGGGGCCGCGGTGAAGGAAGACACAGGAACCACGTGTGTATGTGTGTGGTTGTAGCTGGGTGTAACAGAGCTCTTTCACTGAGAGGTTTACTGTAGTTCTTGTGTATGGAGAAACGGTTTAACATGTGAAAAAATAGTACAAATGTGACCTTGTACTGGGATAAGGTGTATACATTATGAAAAAAGGCATCTCCTTATCGTGCAACTGAAAGTTGCTGATGGCTTGTGTCATCTATCGGAATAAATATCAACTATTCTCGTAGATTTTTAATTATCAATCGATTATAAATCAACGAGAATAGTTGATATTTATTCCGATAGATGGCGTAAGCCATCAGCAACTTTCAGTTGCACAATAAGGAGATGCCTTTTTTTCATAGTTTTAACATGTGTTAAAAAATCTTACCCCTTCTTGGAAGCCTGTCTTCACTTCAGCCAGGAGGAAGTTCCAGAGCTCCACTGAGATCTCCAGGAAGTATTCCAGCTTGAGATGGCTGTAGAGGCTCTGGAGACGGCGGTCCAGGTATCCCATCACCTTGTCGTTGTCCTGCAGGACACACTCGCTGTGTTGACAAGGTTTGTTTTCTCTACAAGTATTGGAGCCCCACTTACAGGCGACATAGCTCTAATTTCCTTTAAACCATTCAATAGTTCATCTCGTTTCCTTAAAGAAACAATTTCTTCATTTTACCAGAACCATTTTTTATATTGTCTTCTCTCAAAAGAACGCTGTCTAAGTTGTTCAAGATCCTAACACAACTTATTTAGGATTTCTCCGTTCATTATGAGACCATCTTATCGAGGTGACAGGCCCAAGTCCTCTCTTCATAGAGCACCCTTTTTTCAAATATGTTATAAAATGAAATCATTTCTACAATCTCGGAATTTCATTCGCTCAGTACGAAGTGTACCATCTTTGTCTGGGAATGGGCCCGATTTTTTTCCTATTTTTTTAGAAAACTTTCCAATACTGTTCCAAGATTGATAATAAGAGTATTCACCACTATTAAAAAAAAAATCGAATTATTCAATTAGCGAACTGAAGATTTGAAAAGCCCTTGCTTATATAGATTTTGAATCTTCCCAGCGATTTCTCCAATTTGATTAACCAGATCGCTATAACAACACAATAATTGCTGCCATCTATACAATAAATTGGCGAAATCGGTAGGAAGGATTACCGCTGATGTTACAAGCCTTCTCAAATCTTCAGTTCATTATAATTGTATAAATTCGTCCTATATTGTTTTTAAAATATTGCACTGAATAATCCCATTATGATCATATAAACGGTGCAAATGTTTCACAATTGCATATAATCTACTTCCTTAGAATTGTTCTTCAAATTAAAGATACTTCGGCCAGTAAATCTTTTTTATAATCTATTTTATATGTATTGAACAATAAAAATATTTACCGGCCGAAATTTGAAGAACTATGAATTCCGGCCAGGCAACCTCTATCTTGACGATCCTTAGAATTTCTTAGATCAGCGTGTAAACTTTTGCCTGGTGATGAACATTCTGAAAAGTCCATCCACATTATTACTCTGGTGTTCCAAGAAATCCACATCGACTTCCTCAGAATGACATGGAACAAGTCCGACCTACCTTGGACTGGTGATGGGCCCGGGTCCAGAGACGCAGGGAGTCCCGCAGTCGTGGCTTGATGCTCTCCGTGCATAGACGGACCATGGCCCGGACCGCGATGCCCAGCCGCTCCGTCGTCCGTTCCAACTGGGCCGTCAGCTGCTCGGACTCCGCCGGTCCCCAGCCCATGTCGGCAGGCAGCTTCTCCAGGTAGTCCTCGACCTTCTTCAGGCTGGAGGCGCTCTCGCCCACCTGCCGCAATCACACATTTCCATGAATATTGCATTGTCATCGGAATGAGTAAGTGTGCACGTTTTTAGGGGTCTAGGTCGTGTGAGGGCATTTTATAAATCGATCACAAAATTTGTAGCCAGATATGAAGGCAAGGTAAATAAAGCATTAAAATAAACAATAGGTAATAGGTGAGATTATCAATAGACGTGTGCTTAGAAGAAATATACACTCATGGACACAACTTAAAGAAGAGGAAAGTATTTTTGTGCATCGGTCGTCTTTTTTTTTTTTGAAGGAGACAGAGGCAATTTTGTTCACACTTGGTTATCTCATGTGTCTTCAATAAAGATCACTGTGTATCAAATATATTTCAGTGTTATTTCCTAATTCCCGATGTATATACTAACAAGTAAAACTTGTTTAAGGTTTGTCCATGAGTGTATATACTTAGAAATAAACACACTGCATATATCATCAATATTTCAAAGAGTATTATATGAAAGTAATGTTAATGGAATGGAAGATCATATGGTGGGGGGAATTCGGGTATGGGCAACTGACCTTCTTGAAGAAGCTGGTGTAGTGCAGGCTGACGCAGGAGGCGGAGACGCTCTCCTCTAGTAGCTCGGCGTACAACGCAGACGCGTCGTAGATCACCTGTGCACAACTGTTTTGTGACTGCTGGCCACAAGGAGTAAACAGTGAATAGCAAACATGAAGGCTGCGTGTTCATTAAAATCACCGGTCCACCGTTAAACGACAATCTACAACATTTATAAAGTTTGTTACATTGACCAGTTGAACTTGGGTGGTACAAGAAGTCACCAGAAATTCTTAAACATGAAAGGTGCACTTTCCAAATGGCTGTTCGTATTTTAACCATACCTCCAGACCTTAGGGCAACTCGAGGTACACTGAGTGTTCTTGTCAAACAATATATCTCCAATACTTCTCTTGTCGTTCTACGTGCACTATTGGGATTGTACGATCGAAAAAAGTTGCATTTTGGTGGACGTTTTCTGAACACATAACACAAAGCTATGAAGTTATAAGAAGCCGTATCCCAACTTATACGAATCAAACATTAGCGAATTTCGGTGGTTTTGCTTTTATGCTGTGTAATATCCAGATAGCACTCACGTTTAGTTATTGGACGTATTCATTTTTACGGATCACATTATCGTATTCGTACTACCAGGCCTTGACTGAATGTCTTAGATGTTCGTAACTACGACTGTACTACAGATGTAGTTTCACTCTGTACTTATAAATGGAGAGATTGCAGTTTAGTTGCTTGCATTCAACGCTGTTGTTGTAACTGAATGGGGACTTATCACTGGGCAGTTCTTATTTCTTAATGTTTTATAAAATATTTCAATGCAGGACTAAGTTCTGATCCTTGGAATATGATGTGTCAGCCACTAAACTGGATCTTCTAGTGTAGCAGTGGATTTGAAATTTTCTCCTGTAAGTCTCAGTCTGTAGCTTACACCGAAATATTCCTTCTTGGGAATTCTTTGAATGAGACGGATGATGTCCATCATACAACTGGACCATGGAATTGGCATACATCTCAAGTGGGAATAGGTAAGTATGACAGCAGCTTACCTGGGTCAGCTTGACCAGTAGAGTGTTGCGGAGAGGCGAACTATCGAAGTCCAACTTCTTCCACTCCGACACGACCTGGACACCCGGGGTGACAACACAGTCTGTGTGTACAGATGAACAATTCACTCACCCCGCTGAGACAATTGAGGACATACACTACGGATTCCCGGCCGTTCTCCTCGTTCACATGGTTGGACTGGAACAGAACTTCTTTATTCCAACTCTTTCTTTAATTATTATATTAGACATACAGACCACTTATGAGGAACTTATCGAATACTTTGAGAAATATATTATTATATTTCACAACAAGATAACTTCACTACAATATATATGATCCGGGGGGGTCTTCAGATAAAACATTGAGAACTACAGTTAACACAACTTCCCTTCTCCAGGAGGGCACTACAGCATTATCGACACAACATAAAGAATCCATTCAGTAAACTGGAGTATGTTCACGATCTGATCTCGTGGAGACTTTCCAAGCTAGAAATACTTTTATCAATTGTTGCTTTAAGAAGTTTAGGTTTAATGTGGCTTTGTACACTCTTTGTGCAAAACTGGGGAAATTTATTCATAGTGTTTTGATGTGAACTGCCAGGTTCTGTTGTTCATGTAATAAATTTAAGGCGTTCACAATCCTCTTATTGAATTAATATCCATCATGAGTCACTGCGACATATTTAAAATGACTTGACGCAAACACCAATCCTCCAATAAGAGACCAACTCTAGAAGTGATCAGAAAGATCCATGTTTTTGAGTTCTGCCATATAATGTACTTGTTGTTTATGGAACACCAAAGACTATGTAACACGTCCTTGGAACGTGAGTGTTATTTCCTGCTTTCTTAGGTCTACAATGTTCAGGAAATGGCCATTATATCTTTCAAATTTGCCTTTGTGCTCAGGCGAAAGTTTTTCAAATGCATAAGAAGGTAAAACACATAATATTTTCTGAAGAGACAACATCTAGATCACAAATACAGTTTAATTTTACTACAAAACAAAGATAATTAGTAAAACTACAAAAAAAAACTTTTATTACCTCGACGTTTCGAAAAATATCTTTGTCGAAACGTCGAGGTAATAAAAAGATTTACTGGCCGAAGTATCTTTTATTTGAAGAACTATGAATGCCGGCCAGGTAGCCTCTATATTTACGATAAGAAAACTTTATAAATATCAATAAATATCAATAATATGATGATAATAAATGATTATGCTTGTACAGAGAGTACTCTTTGCTCTTGTTTTGATGAATGTTCACAGAGTCTGCTGGATGTTTGAAGATTCCTGACAACATTCTATTTACCTACACAAAACATTAATGTATAACACACACATCATGCAAATCTTTTACATAATAACATAAAATGAAAAAAATAGTACAAATGTGTTATTGTACTGAAATAATATGTATAAATTATGAAAAAGGAATCTCCATATCGTGAAACTGAGAGTTGCTGATGGCTTGCGCCCGAAGCAGGTATGTGGTTAGCTTTTCTTGATTAATCAAGAATGGGTACATGGCCAATTCTGGAATAATTAAATATCAAGTTATTAGTTGATATTTATTCCGATAGATGGCACAAGACATCAGCAACTTTCAGTTGCTCGATAAAGAGATGACTTTTTCATGATATAATAACATAAATTATTGCGAAAATGTGAAAATTTTACATTTCGATTTTCTGGCCACAAAAGAAAACTTTTATAGTATAAACACATTTATCTTTTACAAGGACAGAACAAATAAAAAATTCCTTTATTGAAAAAAATAGTTAAATGAAGAAATCTAGTGAAATATATCAATATTTTAAGATTGTAAAATGTATTGTGTTAGACAGTTTTAGTTAAAGTTTATGAGGGCGTTAACACACATTATACATACAGACAAACACATGTTTACACAGAGATACACACATACTATATTAATTTAGAAATTACCAAAGTTTATGTAAAAATATTAAACAAAGTTGCGTACACACAAAATACATATATATTATGATACATTAGCGCGCCATCTGTTATGAAAATTCGAAACTATTATAGACGTGTATGATTCTTTTTAAAAATAAACCATTTCTACTACCCTTACTACATTGGAAAAATTAATTGGAGGGCCTGGCTCATCAGTGGTGAACCCTCCCAGCGGTTTCGCCAGTTTAACCGCTGGGAGGGTTCACCACTGATGAGCCAGGCCTTCCAATTAATTTTTCCATTGAAGTAAGGGCAGTAGAAATTGTTTAATTTTCAAAAAAATAATCATACGCGTCTCTCTATAATAGTTTTGAATTTTCTCAAAATACATTTCTTTATATATAAAAAAAAAAACATATCCTGACCACGAGCTTATGTGCTTTTTAGATGGCAGAGTGCCATCTAGTGGAGCAAAAATAAACTAAACGTTTATTTAACTTGCTCCGTGATTTATCAAGAAATTGGGTAGGCCAAATATCACGGAGTAAGTTAAATAAACGTTTAGTTTATTTTTGCTCCACTAGATGGCGCTCTGCCATCTAGAAAATCTCATGTGCTCGTGGTCAGGAAATGTCTTTTTTATTTTTAATATCAACACCTGACCCACTTATCTTTTATTTTTTCTATTGTTTTTTCATGTATTTCTTTATATATATAATAAATTTGTGGGAAGATGATATTAATGTACCAAAAGAGAAACCTCTCCCTTTAATTATATATTAGAACGAGGCAATTGTCTATAACCCTAGTAAAAAACTTCACGAGCGATGATAAAGAATGAGGTCCATCATCAGTTTTGGTAAATTTATATAAAAAGCCAACCTGCAATCTTTATCATCATTAGCAAAGTTTTTTTTTACTAGCCGGTTCAAAATCACTTTATTAGGTACCGTTCAACAAGAGCAACCTAGTTCATGATAATTGAAACAATGAATAATATGTGAAGGTTATTCACACATTAAACAAAATGTTAACGCGGGATACAATCCCGGTTCATGACTGTCGGGAATCGAGGGTGTTACCTACTCATCCACCGTTTTTTACTGGGGCGATGAACAAGTGCATCGTTCTGGTACATTAAAAAGAGAGAGGTCTCTCTTTTGGCAAATGAATATGTGAAAAAATAATAAAAAAATACCAAAAAGGTCAATTGTTGATATTAAAAGCAAATTAGGCATATTCTGACCACGAACATGAGCGTTTTATATATTTTACTATTATTTTTTAAATTATATTTCCACATGTTAAGCGTATTTACGTAAGTTTGGTCTTAAATACCCATTTCTTGATTTTCAAAAAGCCTCTGATACCAAAATATTTTTGGTTGTAAAGGTACAGCCTGTACCGCGCTGACGAGAGCCAAGAAAATGAGTTGGCGAAATATAAGGGAACAGGTTAAATCAGGGGTCTCCAAACTACGGCCCGAGGGCCACATCCGGCCCGCAGACAGATTTTGTCCGGCCCGCGGAGACATACTTGAAAACTCCTTTTAGAGAACAAATATTTTTTATAGCAAATAAAATGTTTGTGATAAGTGGATAAAGAAACACAGAATGGTAATGAGTAAAGACATGTATAATTTATGCAGTAAATTTAACTTCAGCATATAATAACTAACAAATTATTGAAATGAATCCAACTTACATTTTATACATTGTAAGTAATGAACAACACATACCTTATAACATGACATATGAAATGCTAATGAGATGTATGTAATTGAGATTTTCCACCGACAATAGTTTGTAGTTGTGGACTAATTTTACTTGTACCAATTATTAAAAGAGATTTAAGATGCTCGTCAGTTAATTTAGATCTGTATACATTTTTTGTGTACTTCATTTTGGAGAAGGTTTTCTCACACAAATAAGTAGTACCAAAAACGGAAAACAGCCCACGAGCAAATTTATGCAAATTATCAAATTGTGTCAGTGGAAGACTCTTATAAAATTCCAACAAAGATGAGTTTTCATATTTGTTCTTAATTATATCACTGCACTGAAGATCAATCATTTCCATTTGAAGTTCCGGGGCTAGGGTTTCAATGTCAGCATCAAAAGGATTCTGAAAAATCTTAATTTGATTCGCAATGGCATCAAAGTCCGAGAAACGAGTATCAAAATTTATCTTCAAAGCACTCAAAGTTTCGATTGCAAAATCGATAGGAAACTCAGTCTCAGTAGTGTGGCTGAATATTTCACATGTTTTAAAATGTGAAAAACATTTACTTCGTAGTTGTGATTGAAACAGTATCAATTTCATCCGGAATGACTTGATATTAGTGTATAAATCAGGAAGATGCTGGTTTTCTCCTTGCAATCTCAAATTCAGTTCGTTCACATGTTTTGTCATATAAACATAGAATGCTAACTTCCATAGCCATGCGTTATTTTGTAATTCAGTAAGAGGGTGGTGCTTTTCATTCAAAAAAATTTCGATCACTGCTCGAAGTTCAAAAAAGCGCTGAAGGACTTTCCCACAACTAAGCCAGCGTACGGCAGTATGATAAGGTAAGTCTGTTTCTCCAATCTCTGCAATAAATTGTCGGAATTGTCGGTGATTCAGCCCAAAAGATCTGATGAAATTAACAGTTGATATGACTGGTTTCAGAAGTCAGACATATCCAAACATTTTCCGCACAAAGACTGTTGATGAATGATACAATGTAAGACTAATGGTTTTGAGCCGCCGTCATTTTCTACAGCCTTTGACACAAGAGCGACCACTCCTTTATCTTTCCCACTCATGTTTTTGCCTCCATCAGTTGTAATACATTTCAAGTTTTTCCATCGAAGGTTCTTTTTATTAATGGCCATTTCAACTCCTTTAAAAATATCGGTACCAGTAGTTGTGCCATGAATACTATACATATCAAGAAGTTCTTCGTGCACTTCATAGCTTTTATCTACTCCTCTAATATAAATCAACACCTGAGCAGTATCTGACACATCCGTTGACTCATCCAAGGCCAAAGAAAACCACTCAAGATGTCCATTTTTGTCGAACGGTTGAGAGGATATATTTTCAGCGATGTTTTCTACCCTTCGAGCCACAGTGTTTGCTGACATACTGACAGTTTTTAATAAATTTACCTTTTCAGGGCACATTTCTTCGACTACTGCAATTATGCATTCCTTGATCATTTCTCCATCGGTGAATGGTTTTCCACGTTTTGCAATTTCAAGAGCCACACGAAAGCTGGCACGAGTTGCCGCCTCTTGTTCAGTTTTGACTTTTGTAAATAAAGATTGCTGCGATTTCAATCCGCGCTTCAAAGCTTCGAATTTTTCTGTCCGCACAATTCCTGTATATTTTGAGTAATTTTGAGAATGTTTTGTTTCATAATGACGTTTCATGTTATATTCTTTGAGAACGGCTATGCTTTCATTGCAAATCAAACATAGCGCCTTGTTACTGGACTCAATTACGAAATACTGAATGTTCAACTGATCTTTGAATTTTCTGCATTCACTATCAATTTTTCGCTTCTTTTCCATTCTGCTAAATCACACACAAAAGCAACAATTAATAATAACATTTAATAACAAATAAAGATAACAATTAATACAGGAAATTAATAATATGCAGTGTTGCCATCTTGGCCCTCGGAACTTACTGGAGTAATCAGTATGGCCCTAAGGCTGGAAAGACCCCATCAGTATGGCCCTAAGGCTGGAAAGTTTGGAGACCCCTGGGTTAAATCAACGTTTAGTTGATTTCTTTTCTACTAGATGGCGCTCTTTGCCATATATAAAACGTTCATGTTAGTGGTCAGGATATGCTTAATTTGTTTTAAATATATATATATGTCATAATATATGCTCTTCCAGGAATAATAAAGTAAATCTACAGTCGACCAGAGAGAGAGAGAGAGAACGCAGCTAAAGTACGGTCATTTGGGACACAAACGACCACATTCCGGGGGGCGACCGCAGGGCTTTTCTTGGAACCCTCAGGACCTATTTTTACACAGTTGGGGGGTGGCGTGAACACAAACGGTCGTTCCGCAGTGGCAGCCGCTAGCGCTCCCTCTCTCTCTCGGTTTGCTGGGTCCCATCTTCCAAACTTGTGGTTTCCTTATTTCTCTCTCCCCACATTATCACTATATTGCCACATATATATGTGGTAATATAAGATGGGAGAGAAATAAGGACATCACAAATTGAAAGAGGGAACCAGGCAACCAGAGAGAGACGGGACTGGCACAGCCGGGCGGTCGTTCGTGTCGCACACAATTCCCAACTGTCTTAAAAGTCCCAAGGTGTTAACTAACGGGCCCCAGTGTTCGCCCCTTTAGAATGTCGCTCGTGTCTCAAGTGACCGGACTTTACCCTCCCGTCTCTCTCTGGGTTGTCTGTAGGTTGGTTTATTATTCTTGGAAGGGTATATATATATATATATATATATATCATATAGATTACATTTTATATAAAGCTATCTAGCTATCCGCTGGTAGGTCAGAATAGAGGAAAGAGTTTGGCCATACCGTATCATCTCCAGAAAGGGAAATTTCATCCGGCAAAACTCTCTTCATTTCCTTTTACAAACAAGAGAGTTTGATTTGCATGCATTTACAACAGTAAACTGGTTACATTTAGAGTAAACTTGCCATGAGCGATCACATTTGTAAGATCACAAATGACTGATCCTCTTTTATTATAACTTTCGATGAACGACCATCTCCAAGAAGAGACCAAGAAAATGTATTTCTTATTGGAAGTCCCATTAGATAAAGTTCTACCTTATGTGATTTGGAAAGATAAGTTGAGAAATGCTTACATCATATTTCATGGCCAAACTGACCCGTCTGGGGCATTCGGTCTTGTACGTCTCCAGCAGGTACTGGAAACAGCTCTCGAACCAAGACTCATAGTCCTTCAGCTTGAGAGTCTCCCATTTGTCCTTTCTGCACAATCATTGAAGGTCTTAATAGTGCGAATATCTTTCATGTTCAAACTTAGTAAATATTCATAAAGTAAGAATCAGCCAGTGAAGTACTGAGAGGGATGGGGGTGTGTTAAGTGTAAAATAGGATAGAAATATAGTGGAATGGACATATGGATGGACATATAAGAAGCCACTCACAGATTTTTTCTGAGCGCGACCACGAATTTCTTGAGAGCTAAGTAGAACTGCATGGCCGTGCGGCTGGAGTCGCGGATGTTGACGTGGAATTCCTTGTACCTGTCCTGGTAGATGTCCATCGACGACACCAGTTTCTTGCACGGCTCCCACAGCTGCCGTCACACATATGTATATAACATACAACCATGTATATAACATATAAGTAATACATAACGCATGTTGAAACTAGTCATCGTTATTTCTAACATTTAACATATATTTTAACTGAGAAAAAGGGCATTTCCTGGGTCTTCAATATGTCCTAAAGACAATCTCTTTTGGTCGTTGAGGTACAGCTTGCACCACGCTGATGAGGGCCAACAGCCCGAAACACGTACGTGGTTAGCTTTTCTTGATTAATAAAGAAACGGTATTTGGCCAATTCTTGAATAATTAAAAAAAAAACAACGATTAGTTTATATTTTTACTGATAGATGGCGCAAGCCATCAGCAACTTTTAGTTGCACGATCAGGAAATGCTCCTTTTTCTCAATTTATCCACCTAATTCAAGTACAAATTCACCTTTGTACTATTTTGCACATTAAAAGAAGTATGTAAGGTGGTGATGGGCCCACCTGGTCGTCCAGAATCTCCGTCAACATGGCGGGGTAGTCCACGTTCCATTCGCTGAAAGGAAAGTCCCTCAGGTCCGCGTCCAGGAGGGCGAGGAGGTCTGTGAGTAGGTCCGCGGACTCTACCATGGTGGGGCAGATGCCGTCGACGTTGGATTCACACACCTGGGGCCAGCGGGACTTCATCCAGGACCTGACGTCCTCCTGAACCCAGCACTGAGTGTCAGGGTGTTGACTAGAGAGAGTCTTGTGTGACAGAAATCTTTATATTTATCTTGGTTGTGTGGGGAGTTATCTTGGCTACCTTTAGACAAATTACAAACCTTTTGGTTAACTCACCCCATAGAGGAAAATGTATGTATACCTCTTTCTCTCCGTAGAGAAGAGAAGAGGATATTATTTATATAAAAATCCTGAACGTATTATTTTAACTTGGTACATATGAATTCTACAGCAAATCATTTGTATTAAAAATACCTCTGAACTCCTTGTTCAAGTTCTTCACATCTCGTATCGTTGTCCGTTTCTAATCATGAGACGTTTGTTTCCGGTTTGTTTTATTCACATATCAGGTTATTTGATGGGCGGAGAGATGCCCATCTGACTCCATTGACTCTTCACATGGACAACTGGGAACTGAGTTCTAAGTGAATCTTTAGAGAGGAATCTAGAGAGGAATTAGCTTTTACCCCACTGGAACATGTAGAAACTGTTCCGATGCACTCACCTCTAACCTCTGTCTCATCTCCTCTGCCAGGAAAACTCTGAACTCGTTGTTCCAGTTGTCCAGTTTGAGGCCGTGGAGTTTGAAGATTACCCTGGAACAAACACCACACATTTGGTTCTAGCTTATTCTTTGTTCACATTAATGGGTTGTAAGGTTATCTTGATTGTACTCCTAATGTATGGAGGATGTTGGGACCAAACCAGAAGGTTCTCAATACCGCGAGCATTATTCTCTCAATGAGTACCAGGTATGTTTGTGGTTGGAAACGGAGTTATCGGAATGATCGCAGCTTCCCAGAATTAGTGCAGATTCTATTCAATTTTGATCAACCATTCAAACAAATAAATTTGAATATTTGGTCAACTTATTATAATTCCTTTTGGAGAACAATTCTCTGTATTACAAAAATGTATAAGGCATCGCAATTCTTTTTTATTGATTGTATAAAATAGCTTTCAGGCAAGTCCCTTTTATTTTGCTGAGGAAGGGCTTTCCCGAAAGCTACTTCATACAATTTGTAAATATGTGAAATATTTATAAAATATAAACCTGTAAATATAGTTAAGGATTTGCATTGTAATTAAGAAAAAACTTCTCTCGCTGGCAGGCGGTCGCGTGAAACTGCTCTCGCTGGGAGGCAGTCGCGTGCTTTTTGTTCTAAACATTCTTTAAAAATAAACGAACGGTAAACAACAGTCTTCGGTTGTTTTTAATCTTAGCTTCGAGGCGTAAAGGGAAGTGACCCTACGCTCGCAAACCTACACAATTAATAAAAAAGAATTGCGGTGCTTTATACTTTTTTGTGATTTATCGAAATCCGTAAACCGTGATAATGAATTCTCTGTATGTAGGTACCGGCAGAGAGAGTTGACGGCGGGCAGGGAAGTCCCCGGCACGATGGGGAAGAAGACGCCGCCAGCCCCCGGTCCCTGCAGCAGGTGGTGAACGTAGGTGTTGGCGGACTGGGACAGCATGGCGATCTGTCCAGGGGTGGACATCAGCGACTGGGACGTGTCCTGTACAACATCGTTCTGAATATCTTAAACTGAATTGCATACAGGAGCGTAGCTTAATCTGTGTTCTACAAGTAAGTAAGTGTTCTACTTGTAAAAAGCTCTTTTAGCTTCATCATAATCGTACAGTACTATCTCTGATACGAAGGTCGGCCATGGAATGTTATTCTACCATTTAACCAATAAGACAAAATGTTCGTGATTCGACTTAGAGGGTAATTCTGTATAAGAGCCCATAGAACCGTATACAGATTTGCCATCAAAGTTGTCTCTTTTAGATGAATTGTCATTCAAGGCTGTAATGAGACCCTTCTGCATTTGGGTTGAAATCAGAGTTTTTCCTTCTCTTAGATGAACTGCCAGTCCAACTAAGCGCTTCATCTATCTCGGTATTTTGGCTTTAGGCTGCCAAGACCTAACTAGACACAGATCTCCATATCTGAAGGTCATCGTTTATCATGGCCTTTACAGCAGGTACTGGCTGAACATATTGGACCTAGTGCAGTTTGTGTAAGGATTATCTCATACAAATATCATGATAGAAATAACGATCAAGTAGGAGACAAATTAAAGATATTTGTGTGATTGGCTGATGTGCCAATTCTTTGTTATCTCTTGTTTTATTTCAATTACATTGAAGCACTGGGACAGCTACTAAAACGCCCTTATGACAATTTTAGATATGCGATTGGTGAAAATATAAAAAAAAAACATTTTTCTCAATTAAATATTAACACACGTGTATATGTTTGCGTATATGTTACGATTTGGTTTGGAATCTTCTATGGAGTCTCAGAGTATTTAGAGAAGCCCAAATATATTTCATTAAACCCGTCCAGGGAATTGAGATTTATCCATTTCTATCAAATGGGAATACTTTCAATGAGTGATTCATTCGATGAGGTTCACCATGTACCATTTGTCCTGATCTAATCCATTCGCCAATAAACGATTACATTTAGGAAAGACTAAGTCATTTATCTACTTAGGCAATTATTGACTAGGACTTCTGGTAGGAAGTAAATCATAGGTACTGTGCACGTACCTCGAGCAGGCTGTGGTCCAACACGATGGAACTGGAGGAACGCCGGCGGCTGGACACCACCTCCCACCCCGAGTGGGACTCCGCCTCCGTCTCCAGCTGGGAGAATGCCTCCATCAGCAGCTCCGTGGTAACGGGGGACTGGGGCACCGTGGCCAGCTCCAGTAGCACCATCACCCGGCTGCACCACTCGATGATAGCAGCGTCTAATCGAATAGCAACCGTAGAAGAACGATTGTGTTCTAAAGATTATACGAATATGTTATGTATATGGAAACTATTTACCCCCCTCACACACAGCTTTATTAAGACCATCGGTTTTATATAGATTTGCCACAGAAGAATGCAATAGCGATTGTTTATAAATCCCTAGTTGTTTATTAATCCATAGTTAATCCAAATATCTCTGAGTTACTATTATTAAAATAAAAAAATATTATCACGCACTATATATATGTCATAATATATGCTCTTCCAGAAATAATAAAGTAAACCTACAGTCAACGAGAGAGAGACGTCGATAGAAGGCAACTAAGTTACGGCCATTTTGAACCACTGGCCACATGCCGGAGGGGGCTTTTCTTGGAACCTCAGGTCTATTTTTGGACAGTTGGGGGTGGTTGGCGAGACAAACGGTCGTTCCGCAGTGGCAGCCGCTAGCGCTCCCTCTCTCTCTCGGTTTGCTGGGTCCCATCTTTCAAACTTGTGGTTTTCTTATTTCTCTCTCCCCACATTATCAATATATTGCCACATATATATATATATATATACGCCCAGTACATCACAAACCTAGTTTGGACACTTATAAGACGAACCGTTTGATTTCTTTCTTTCCTATGGAGTTAAAGTAAGTTTGATTTTAAGATGGGCAATGGTATGCTTGACGTAATGTTTTAACTTCAAAATTGTTTATATTTTCGACTGAAAATATAACTAAATCTTGCCGTCTTACCCATCCAAATATACGGTAGAACCTCCACGAGAGGACACTCCCGTTAGAGGACACCTCTCTACAAAGGACAGTTTTCATCCCCAAAATTACCATTTTTACTAGTTAGCAACTCTCTGGTAAGAGGACACCTCTCCTTAAAGGACACTTTGGCTCTGCAACTAGATGTCCTTTACAGGGAGGTTCTAATGTACAAGTATTCCACATATACTTGTATTCCAACATTCATTCGAATTCGAAGTGAAATATTTGGTTATTAATAAATACGGTTTGGGAATGTTAAAAACGGCAGGATGAAAGCAAATATTGCTATCTCTATATGTATATGTTTTTTATAATTGAGAGTGGATAAATATCGCAGCTTTTTGTCGTGAAAGTCTTCAAGGAGTGAATAAAAGTTAGTCAGCCTTTCTATCAAAACAACCCATATGTTTGACTAGCGTCTCCTCGACTGGATGGTCATCTAGTGTCTACACACAATGGCTGTCTCAATTATAGGAAGAGCTAACCTCTCGCGAGGTGCCCAATGTTGCTAGTATATGAAGAGAGAAAACGGAATCTATTCTGAAGTTTATATAAAAGAGCGTACCTGCAAAGGAAGCATCTCTCGAAATATTTTGAGAAAAAAATGTTTTTTTTTTCTTTACAGATCCAGGTACGCCCTTTTATATAAGCTTAATTGATGGATCGCCTTTTGACTCAAACTATTCTGAAGTGTTATAGTGATACAAAGATGTGGGGGTGAAGTTGTTTGACTCAAAAGGTATGCAAATATTGTTCTTTTACTTTTGATTATCCAACTGAATAAAATAAATTCGAAATACAACTTAGATAATTATATTGATATATATATTTTGTAGATAATGTGTTCATTCTGGATTTTCAGCCATTTTGGTTTGAAAGTAACGTTGGATCCTAAGATGACAACGTCCACAACAAACCTTGAAAGATGGCCAAAATGGCGATTTCAACATAACATGGAGAGTGACTCATAAATCCGGTGATCTTTTTAAAAAATAATGATGACTCCCCCTCATACACATACACTCTAGCATTTCTGTGATGTAGTGAAACACAATGTTAACAATATATTACAATAATTCATCTAGTTGAAACATTGCCATTTACGTTTGATAGGTAGCAAGCAAGTTGAATATTTAATGGTGAATTCATTTAGAAACTAACACGGGGAAGAAATTTTGCTCACAAATTACTTTAGCCACTGATTAAAACTTCGAAAGTGGCTTTGATAATTATCAAAACATTATAGTGTAAATTATAAAATCAAAATACAAAGGTTATAACTAAAATACGTTGAATGATTGTTCAAATAAATTATAAAATCTTTAGTGGTGTGTGAAATATTTTTCCTATAGAGACGCACAACTCTATTTATTTTGCTCTTCCTTATTCGCAGAAGTAATATAAATTTGTCGAGTGGTAGAATCGTCAGCATTTTTGGGCTGAAATCGATCTCATGCACTTTCAGTACTGCCTCATTCTTTCAAGGTCCCATGCAGAAAGACCAAATCACATACCAAAAGGGACTACCTTAATTTAAGAATTCATAGTTAAACGGCTTTCGTCGCACAGAGGCTCTTGGCACATTCAGAATACGAGGTTTGACTGAGAATTTCTGGCTAATCTCATAGAGAATTTACCTTAGCCAAAATCTATGGTAGATGCCATACTTATGGTAGATATAGGTGTAAGGAACAAAGCTTATATCAACCCAATAACATTTTATTTTGATAATATTTGAAGCTGTTTAGCACTATTTGGTACCGATATTAAAGAATGAAGTGTAAAAGAACGGAATTGGTTGAAAAGAGACAAAGTGAAAAAATGTGTGATTATCCAATAATGGGTTAAAAAAGGTTAGGATGGACAGAACATCCACAAGAACATGACAGAAACATTAGAGGACGATGCCTCATCCTATTCAACCGTCAAAAGATTGGTGGGGATGTCCAAGAGAAGAAACATCAGTGCCCAAGATTCCCCCGGTGGTGAGTAAGTACAGTACGTACATGTATACGTGCACTTCACTGAGATAGTTAATGAGGTGTCAATTTTTGGGTTTCACAGAATTCTTTATCAACTAGTAAATAACATTAGAAATTACTGTAAGATAAGTCCCGCAGAAGCTTTAGTTATTAAAATCAAAATGCATAGGCTGTAATTGCTTTGGATTTAAAAAATGTTTTCTCTAAAGAGATGGTGAGAAAACACAACCACAATTGAAACAAAGGAGTGGTTCCAAGATATTAGAGCTTAATTCCCAGGATTTTACTAAAGATCGATTCGATTATACCAAGAAAAATGTTACATATTAGTGGACCCAGTCAATACACAGTAAAATCTGTTTTAAGTGAGAACTCTAAGTTTAATTGAAAATATAAGTCGTCCAGGAAATTTTGAGATTCTAATAAATACCTCTAGCTCTTCTTTTGGCTTAAAAGACTTTATACTTGCGAGAACATAGTAAACATTATATAATGATAAATCACAATCCTTTACTTTTCAAACTAATCTCTGGACAGCTTATGTTTTCATCTCTATTTGATATAAAGGATTATATTTTTAGCTGTCTTGATATCTACTGTCTGTGGCTATACGGTCCCCCATTGTGACTTAGCTGATATACTTAATTCTGTGGCAACCTGAGTCATTTTGCTTAGCTATCCGAGGGAAGGACTGCTTAAGACAGTGTTTACTGTGTTCAAACCTTGGGTACAATATAAATCTTCATATGTACAATTCATAGGAACTACGTTCTATAGGATCGAGATATATCTGAGAATTTAAATTTATATGCCATCTACACCACTATTTTGATGAGCCGGCCTCAAAACTGTTCTGGGATTACAACAGCGTCATTATACAAGTCCGTTGGGAATTTACCTATTGTGAAATTTTGACATTGAAAATGAATATAAAATACGAGTATATATAAGAGAAAATATATATAGTAAATATATTATTAGAACCCTAGAATCCCAAATATGTAAAAATGACTGATCTACTTCGGAGACATAATGAGAGCAAGGGGTTTGGTAAATATGTTGATGTTATGAAATATTGAAGGAAGAGAGGAAGACCTGCAATGAGCTGGCTAGAAGTCAAAAGCTACCGGAAGGTCACTAACAGATCAAATTGAAGAATTTTGTTCATATAGTCACTAACATGCTATTTGTATTATTAAATATAGGTATAATAAATAAAAAATATGTATACAAAAAAATCTAGACCTATTTCAGAGTCTAAGATCCAAAGCGTGTGTTATAGAGGAACATTATCTCACATGAACTTCTCCGTGATTCCTTGAAGTTTGTTCCTCTTGGCGAAGAGTGTCAGGATCTGGCTGGCCATCTCTGGAAGCTGGGGGTCTGGAGGGGAGTTGCTGGCCTGGGGCATATCCCGTGAGGTAGGTTGTAGCATTTTCATATAGTAGTTTAACTCACACATTGATTTTTTTACTTATAGAGCAAACTTTGTAGATTCTGTGGATGCTCACAGTTTTGACGTATCTCGAAGAAAATGTGCCTTCATTATAAATTTACTTTTTTAGTTGGAAGACTTTTATTTTTCAGAAACTTATTTAAACACGTTACACGTCGTAGACGAAAAATGCTGACTTTTTGGCGTCTCTCAAAATGTCTCATCAAGCCAATACAAAAAGAGACGTCGTATACTTGTAAACAATATTGATTTATATTTTTAAAAAACAGTTAGGAAATTAAATATAAAATCTCTGAATATTTATTATTTGTTTAAATAAGAAATATTCCATTTTGTGCCCTTTAATGATCCAAAGCTCAGGATAATGAATTCTACAATCCCATTTTTTGGGGGTCGGTGGAAGGATAGTCTAAACCGTTGGTTTTCGACTGCTACGACCCGGGTTCGATTCCCGAATTGGGAACTTTTTTTCTGATAAAAAAAATGCTCCAATAGCCCCCGATTCTTGCAAAAGTTCAACCCCACCAACGAGTGCAAGTAACCAAACGGTGCTCTGGCACATCTGTAAGTGCAAAGTCGAACTTCTTTTCACATGTGTAGACATGTGGTGCACTTACAGTAAAAGCAGTAGCCTACTTTTACCCACCATGATTATCATGACCTGCACCAAGTGTACTAGTGATAAGCAAAAAAAAAAAAAAAAAAAACAATCCCATTTGAACACACACGGTGTCTGGCTGACTTCTCAAAATAAATACTATGAATGAATAAATTTGCTTAGACGATGTGTGAATAGGGATTTATGTTGAATACAGAAGCTTCTCCTTTTTCTCGGATGAACGCGTTAATCAGAGGACGCTACAGAAATATAATCCCAACATAAAAGATATTTAACAATGAGAAGATATTATTGTTAAATTTCATATTGAATTTTTACTAAGGCTTCTATTTAACAAATTTAGCTAAAATTAATTCCAACTTAATACGATAGCTACTTTAGTAAATTGGAGGTGTGCAACGAAGTGAAACTGAGCAGTATTTATAAATATTGAGATAATATTATAGACAGATACCACTTTATATATCTGCATTTTATAGCGATCTTTGCCCGCGTCCTTTGTGCGTTTCAACAAAGATCTTTTTTAATTAAATCAAAATATCATTTATTTTACCAATATTTCAGTTGGCTGAACGCCAACCTTTTTCAAGGTATTATAACATATTTAATGTGTGTCAACATATTTGTTGTTGACACACATTAATATGTTATAATATCTTGATAAAGGTAGGTGTTCAGCCAACATAAATATTGGTAAAATAAATGATATTTTGATCCAATATATACCTTTTTAATTGAAGATTGATTTATGGATTGCTCTATTTTCAAAAGATCTTTATTTTATAAAAAATCTAATGAGTTTTAATTTTCACATACACATACACTACAAATTCAAATACAGCTGCCCATTGGCTCACTACATCTGAGATGTCAACATTCTGTAAGGATAGAGTGGCTACACTCACCTCGAAGTGATGAAGATGGAAGGCCTTGGCCAGGTGGAAGTAGTCAAGAAGCAGCTTGTCTTCATCCTTGCCGTCCACCTGCGGCCAGACAAGACCATATCGTGTGACATGAGCTAAGTAAACATTATAGAATTCTATAAACCTTCCAATGGGAGAATCGTTGGTTGTTTAAACAATCGATGTCAGCAACAATGAACCACCGGGTTATAAAAGAGAATTATGTCCATAGTTCATCTAAAATACCCATTCCAAGAGTCTAGCAACAGTCTCACTATAAAAGGATGATCGAAAAAATGCAATATAATAGCGTTATGGTAGATTAAACTGGCTAAACCGCTGGGAGGGTTCACCACTGATGAGCCAGGCCCTACCAATAATTTTTCCAATGCAGTAAGGGCAGTAGATATTGTTTAATTTCAAAAAGAATCTTACGCGTCTAAAATAGTTTCGAATTTTTATAAAAAATAATTGAATACGTCTTTAAAATATAAATTGCTTTAATGGTCTCTGTTACTTGCACAAGCCTTACTCCATCCGTGTCAAGTGACAGAACGGAACCCAACATCTTGAAAATGTGAGAGTTTCCCTTGATGAACTTACAGTTCTAAAATTCTAAAACCTTCCATGGTGTCAATAGGAGGGATCGTTGGTTGTTTAAACAATCGTTATCAGCAACAATGTACCACCGGGTTATATAACAGAATTGAATACGTCTTTAAAATATATTGTTCTCCGTTACTTGCACAAGCCTTACTCCATCAGTGTCAGGTGACAGAACGGGACTCAACATCTTGTAGATGTGAAAGTTGTCCTTGATGAACTCCCAGTCAGTGGCTCCCAACTACAAGCAACATACTTCAAAGTTCAATAGATTATTGGTGAAAAATATGAATTGTGCTTTTCTATCAATTTTTTGAGTGATTTCGTATATCTAAGAGTGTATTTTTCAGAATGAATAGAACTCTGCAACATCAGTAAAACTCTCGCGTCACATTTGATTCTGATGACATTTATTTTGTTGTTTGGCGATACAATTGAAGAACTCTAGCGATACGCGTGTCCCAGACACAGTGGTAATTAACTACAATTAAACGAGAATAGTATTTCTCGTAAGTTTTTATTTTCAACAAACTTAAACTATTCCACAGAAAAATTCGTTTGTCTTCTTTACCAACGATGGAAGACCTCATTATGAGAAGTATTCAACAGGTCAATGGGACGCCGGTCTCCATCGGAGCATGAAACAAACTGCAAGTCACAACGGAAGCCAGCTACATCCTTCCTTTTCTCTATTCATTTTTCTGGCCATTGAGAGCCACGGTCAAGTATGTAATAACATCCTATGTGTGCCTGAAAGCTTGTTTTCAGAGAAACCATTAGTGTGATTTTGATTTCGACCTAATTCTTAAGGTTTAGCGCAAGGGGTAATACTACTATTCTGATAACACTCTCAAACCTCCCATTGAAAATTAAACGATTCATAGCCCGATAAAGAATTATATGGCTATTTTTCCCCGAGGATATCACGGGATTTTGGAACAGTGACCCTTTAAATTTCTACTTCTGCAATGCTGGCATCAAGAAAATTTGATCCATTATCTATTCCATTGCCCATTTCTACAGGAAAAGATACTGGAAATTCGCGAAATTTCGGGTCTAACTCACTATAATGAACAACATGTATATACAATTTTACTACTCTCCTGCTGGATAAAACATTTGTTTATAAATATTTAAAATTTTTCAAGGTGATTGATAAAATGAGGGAAGAAGTACCCAACTCCACAGACAACGGCTGATTGCTCCCTCTCACATCTAAATTGCTTTTCCTCCTCACTCATGTACATATATAACCTTTTAGGGGAATCCCCTTGTAAGGCAATAGTGTCTTAATAAAGGTTTTTGTCGTTGTTTTCGTACTATTCTGATAATCAATAACTCTAGTTTCAGATCATCCTCAGAATAAGTATTTCAAAGTCCAGAGGTCTACTCACCTTGACGAGGGAGAGTTTGAGCAGGATCTTGCCGGCCGACCTCCGCAGCCTGCCCATCCCTGACTTCAGCTCCCACCACCGCTCAAGGGGAGTGGTGCTCAGACTCTGGACACAGCGGGGACCTTATATGAATTCTTGATCTTACAACTCTTTATTTGTGGCCATTCGTGCTACTTTCTTACACGTTAAGGCGATTTATCAACAAGACTTTCTTCTCTCTCACTCTAATGTAATGTAAAGGTAAGTCTAAATTCTAACAATGGATTGTATAAAGGCAGCTAGCCAGCAGTTTTTTCTCTAAATAAATCTTAATTAGAAATTTAAAAAAAATAATTAACAGGTTTTTGTCAAAATTCTGTTCTCTTCAGGAGAATAAGGTTTGTGTGTTGATGACTGATATAAATAAACTTTAGATCAAACGTTACCCTTTTCTATAATATAAATGTTTTATTTTGTCTTCAGCGATTAATTTTCCAATGTGTTATATATTGATTGCTTGAAACAGCCGATACCTGGAGTTTGAATCAGTGTGAATAATCATTTCAATAAAGTTACTTTCATAGCCTTTCTATTCTTGCAAATCCCAGATTAACAGGAGCCCAAGTAACTAAGCAAATTCCAGATAATTGTAAGCGAAAGTCAAATGAGCTTATTTATGGAAATAAAGGATAAAAATATTCTAAAACAATTCTTAAATCTCGAGCATCCCTTTCTTTATGGTAGATAAACATAGAGGTGCGCTGTGAGATATTCTTGATTGCTCTCTGCAAGGTCGTGTGTAAAAAATATGTATTTATTTTTTGCTTATCCCTAGTACACGTGATACAGGCCATGATAATCATGGCGGATAGAAGTAAGCGACTGCTTTTACTGTAAGTGCACCACATGTCTACACATCTGAAAAGCAGTTCGACTTTTAAATCAGAAAAAAAGCCCAATGCGGGAATCGAACCTAACCCCGGTGTATAAAATGAAAGGTTAAACATTTGGAAAACAATTCTTCTAAAGAAAGTATCAAGTACAGAAGAAAGTTTTTGAATAACAATGACGCTTTGGGAGAATATAGAAGAATGAGTGTAAATAACACGAGTCCGATTGTAAATTAAGTAGAGGGAATACAGAATGCGAATATGAAATATTTATATTGGAATTATAGTCAAATAAATACCTTTAAAGGAATGAAGACGAGGCCAATGAAGTCGTCATCTTTTACTTTCTTCTCGAGGTTGTTTTTGATATTGCGGAAGACACTATACACACACAGAGTGTTAGATTTATTCTATATATCGCAGTAAGGATAGTAGATGTTTAAACGAATAAGCATAAAAAAGATTAGAGGAGCTTCTTTTATAAATTTATTGTACAAGATTTCGGACTATACGTCCTTCTACAGGCATGGATAGTGGTAGATTGTTAGTTTTACCACTATCCATGCCTGTAGAAGGACGTATAGTCCGAAAGCTATTGTACAAGATTTCGGACTATACGTCCTTCTACAGGCATGGATAGTGGTAGATTGTTAGTTTTACCACTATACATGCCTGTAGAAGGACGTATAGTCCGAAAGCTTGCACAATAAATTTATAAAAGAAGCTCCTCTTATCTTTTTTTATGCTTATACGTTTAACCAATTTTTTAAGAGTTCCTTATCGTTTAATAGTAGATGTTTGTTTGATGTGTGAAATGTACTTAAATGTTTTCTTTGCTTATATATAGATAGCGCGTTATTGTCCTATTATTATATATATCATATTAAAAACAGAAAAGTCAAATACTGATAGCTCAGAATGCTCATGTAAGAGGTCAGAATATGCCTTTTTTTAATATCAGCACCTGATATTTTTCCTATTTTGATTCAATTTTCACATATACCCTATTTGAAAGTAGAGCAATCCATAAATAAATCTTTAATTAAAATGGAATATATTGGATCAAAATATCATTTATTTTACCAATATTTCAGTGATAAAGGTTGGCGTTCAGCCAACTGAAATATTGGTAAAATAAATGATATTTTGATCCAATATATGCCTTTTTAATTAAATATATCCTATTATAAACTCAAGGCATATCTTATCTTTTTAAAAATATATATTTCTTATTAAACACATCATTATAGTGTATGCCCATCTTTCTCAAGGCTTCCTCCTGTCTACAGCTGTCATATAAACTCCTTGGTTATTTCGATCTGGAAATTAGGGATTCTGTGCATTATTATTTGTTTTATTTTTAAAGTGAGGTTTTATTCATGTTGTTTCTCTCTCTCTCTATTATTTATTCTTATTTATTTGTATATATACAATTATTTTGGAATATTTAACCTCATATAACCACATTGAAAGACGAACGAGAAGTGCTCCTCAGTGAAATAGGCCTTGAGGGACTCTCTTTGGAGCTCCTGTTGAATGAGGTGGTGAGAAACAGAGCTGGAGCGTTTGCGTTGTTCAAATTTTGGAAGACGGCTGAAGAGAAGAGGAGGCTATATACATAATCTAATTTATGTAAATAATTATATGTAAATAATCTTTGTCAGGATTAGAATGACGAATCCTGTATGGGACTTTGATTCCAGTAAAAGGCTTGTTGCTGCTGTTGTATATAGTCACAGTGTAGAAAATACTATACTATACCTACTACTTATAGGTTTCTCTCTGTATTCTTAGTTCTCTTCTCTTCAATTACTCTGTAAACTGGCGAATCCTTTATAGGACGAGAGGTCCTCAATAAAGGCTTTTGTTGTTGCTTATATAACCACATTTATGAACGATGTAATAAGGAAGTTTCAATCTCTCTTATGCGGTAAAACGCACATAAGTAAACATTGCTAAAAATGTATTAAAAATAACTATGTCGATATAAACTACTGTTGTATTTTTGAGTGATAAACTTACGTCAGTGGGGATTTAAATGGCTTAATTCTGATTTTTCGATTCTTTATATAGATCAAATAAAACATTATCACCAACTCTACGTTTGAACTGGAGTGATAACAAAAAAAATGCATTGTTTTAATGCATATTCAAAGAGAGAATTGCCACTTTATGTAGATGAATATCATTCCTACTTGATGTTTGTATTCTAACCTGGAAGAGAAAAGTCAAAAAGAAGCTTTTAACAATTTGTCACCAAATATATTTCTAATAAGATGTATAGAGATAGCGTTACATTACATAGTGTCAACAAAGACAATATTGTGTCCAGGCAACATGGCATCCACCAACTCACAGACAGATAAACGGCCATGGCAGAGAGAGGCTGTAATTATCCAGAACCTGTCTGAGAGAAACGAAGGCCGCTAGAACTTCTTTATTATGGAATAGCATCCCCTGTTTAGCCGCATCGTAGGATCCATGGGGTATTGACATATTTACATACTTTATCTATTTTATAAAATACTCCCTTGCATCAATCTTGAGTAAAATGAATCATTCCTCCAGGGAAAATTGTCTTTTCATTGAAATTTGAAAATTTACTTTACCCTGGAGGCATGATTAATTTTACTCAATATTTTATCTATATCTTGGATATTACATTACACTCTATTCCCCCAACAT
This sequence comes from Cordylochernes scorpioides, assembly GCA_030710605.1. Lineage (NCBI taxonomy): Eukaryota > Metazoa > Arthropoda > Arachnida > Pseudoscorpiones > Chernetidae > Cordylochernes > Cordylochernes scorpioides. The sequence goes on from CP092875.1 coordinate 53,312,512, forward strand.
TTTCAATCCAATATAATGTGAACACAGAATTATCTTATAAACTCTCCCTATACAAACACGCGTGGTGTCGCCGGAGACCCACTGGCGATTCTCCACCAAACTCTGCAGCGCTGACAGAGGCGCCATATTCATTGTACATAGTGTATATAATGCATCTTTTTTAAATAGTGCAGACTGTGCACTTTGCATGTATTGACAAGATGTCAATAAAATTATTTTAATTGTCTATAAACACGATATTTATCTGCTTCATTGTGGTCGCCCATGTCAAACGCTACTGTAGAGATCGCCAGCCAGTAGACCAATATAAATTGGAAAGACCTAAAAGGTACATACAGACCTGCCAAACTACTCAATTAAATGATGAATATTCTTCAAGATGTCAAAAGTACCACGCCACTATCTTTCTTCAATAAAAGTCACTCTTCATAACGTCCTTTCAATTGTTGTTGTTGTTGCCGTGTCTAATGAAGAGCTTCAGATGTCTCCATGCATCTCTATCAGAGCAGCAGCAATTGCTCTTCATTAAAAAATGGAAGCCGTTGCCACGTTAGTCACCTTGGACCAGAATTTGGTCGAATATCCCAAGGGTCCAGGGGGGACCGCAGGGAGGTGTAGTCGAACTTCTCTCTCCCCCCCCCCCCTTTCAATTAATACTTATAAATAGAGAACTAAAAACATATATGACATAATAAAAATATGATTTTTATTATTCATTAATATAATTATATTTTAAATAATCATAGAACCAAACACAGAGTTATTTTTTAAAATCCTTAACAAAAGGAATACAACCCATTATTGTTTTTGTTTATACTTAGATTATATCATTATAAAATTGAATGTATGCAAACTGTTTTGTTCTTAAAATATAATCATTAAAATAAATACAATTTTGGAAATAAAAGTTATCATTCACTTCAATCCACGACTGCATGAATATATTGGTAACGTACCTAAAATACATCTTTTTTTATGACAACTAAAATTTAATAGTCGACAGGATGTATTTTAACCCTGTACGAGAAATATTCCAATAGATTTCAAAGCCGTATATAAAAAAGAAAAGCTTTTTTGAAAATAGAAATAGAAATATATATTTGATTATTATTTAAAGACGTCTTACGTTAAGACGAAAATGGAATTATTTTAAAGATGTACATTTTTTAACTATAAAATTCGAAATTACAACTTGAAAATTAAATTTCTTTATATATTAAATATAAATGCCAAAATTAAAAGACAAAAATAAAAGTAACGCATTGCAAATAGAAAAAAATATGTCAGACAACAATAAATTAAACGTATGTAAATTTAACCCTAATGGAAGTCTAGCCCTAAAATCGTGGCTCAAATATTTCAACCAGAAGGCTTTCTTAGAAGAATTAAATGATACCTGGAAATTGAAAAATATTGGAGATTTTTTAGTAGAAGAGGCTTTTGATTTTTATGTGGAAACTTGTTTGGATATTACAAGTTGGCCTGAGCTGGAAAATAAATTGTTGTCTCATTTTTATAGACAAGAAGTTAATCCATTTACGGCTTTTATTGAACTGAAATATGATCCAGAAAAGGGGATTGGAAATTATTTTAAGGAAAAAACGTCCCTCGCTTCTAAAGCAAAGATTTCAAAGGAAAATTTAATAGAAGGCCTAACAAATGGGTTAACAACTGATTTTAGAAAACTAGTTATTACATCAAAGGTGGACACTCCAGAAGAATGGATAGAGTTAGTATCTAAACTAGAAATGATTGATCGACATAAGGAAATGGAGGAGTCATCTTTTAAAAGGGAAACAGCCCCAAGAATGGAAGTACAACAAAAGCAATGGGGACATCCAGGTAGAAGCTCTATGGACTATAGTTCTAAAAGACGCCCCTGCCGAATTTGCCTGAACCGGGGACATGCCGGACGCTTCCATCCTGAGAATAGGTGCTGGTTTCGGGAGAAGGCCGTACAAGCCTCCCCAGCTGCAAGCTTCATGTCCGTGCCGTCTCGATCCATGGATACCTTGACGCAGACAGCAGCCCCTTCGAGCGAATGCCGACCAGCTCCGCTTCAACACTCCTGACGCCAAGGTCTGTATATAAATCTAAATATGAACAATATCAATATTATAGCTCTCATAGATACTGGCTGTACCTTCTCGATAATTCCTCAACACATGTTAGATAAGATTCAACCAAACTATGTTGCTTTTGATAATTTACCTCTTATTAATCAGACATCCGGTATGCTAACTATAAATTCAAAAATTAATGTTAATACAACTATAGGATCTGTTGTTAGAGATATTGATTTTTATTCCTCTGATATTGATTTGCCATATGTATTGCTTTCTTTACACCATATAAGATTATTTAAATTAGACATTGATTTTCAAAGTTTTACAATTACTCAATTTGGTAGAATTCTTAATGTTAATTACCATAACCCTAATAATAATAATTGTACACATCATAATGTAATTCCTTTATTGCAATCTATTATTCCTCCTATAATGAAAATGATTTTAGAAATTTTAATAGTGTAGAATTTGATGAAAAACTTTCACCATATGAAAAATCTGATTTAATTAAATTAATTAAGGAAAATAAGGAAGCGTTTGCTGCCCATAAAATGGATATAGGACATATTAAAGCAGATCCAATTAGAATTAAACTTACCTCACAAACACCTATTTCATTAAAGCCTTTTAGACCTTCCTTCTCGGACAACATTGAAATTAAAAGACAGATTGAGGAACTTTTAAAATATAATGTCATTAGACCATCTTATTCCTCCTATGCATCCCCTGCTATGTTGGTAAATAAGCGAAATGAAGGTAAAGTTCGACTAGTAATAGACTACAGAAAATTAAATGATATAATAAAAAGAGATTCTGAGCCCATACCAAGAATAGATTTTATATTAGATAAGCTTTCAGACGCTAATATCTTCACTACACTAGATCTTTTATCAGGTTATCACCATTTAGATATACACCCAGATGATAAAGAATACACAGCTTTTACTACCACTCACGGACTTTACGAATTTAATAAAACATCTTTTGGATTAAAAAATAGTCCAAGTCAATTCCAAAGAGTTTTAAGGCAAATTTTAAATAAATATGATATTGATTTTTGCATGAATTACTTCGATGACTTCATTATATTTTCAAATAATTTTCAGGAACATTTGACCCATTTAAAAGTAATTTTAGATATTTGCATAAAGAAAAATATTAAGCTAAAACTAAGTAAATGTAAATTCGCTACTTATCAGATTTCTTTTCTAGGATATGAAATATCAAACCATCAATTTTCACCCAGCACTAATAATATAGAAACGATTAGAAAATTGAATTCCCCAAGGAATAAAAAGGATTTACAACGAGTTTTAGGATCTATTAACATTTACTCAAAATTTATCCCTAATTATGCTAAACTCAGACTCCCTTTGAATAATTTGTTGAAAAAAGATGTAAAATGGAAATGGGACGAAGAATGCGAAACCGCATTTTCTAAATTAAAAAATATAATAACCTTAAAACCTATATTAGCTATCTATAATCCTAAATATCCTATACACCTTTACACGGATGCTAGCCAAGAACAGATCGGATCTATCCTAAAACAAGAACAATCCGATGGGTTTTTAAAGCCAATAGCGTATAGAAGCCGTAGAATGACATCTTATGAATCAAACTATTGTGTAACTGAGCAAGAATGCCTTGCTATTATTGATGCTGTGGATTTCTTTTTACCCTACTTAGATGGCGTGCATTTCACCATCCATACAGACCATGCTTGTCTTAAGTACTTGAAGAACATAAAGAACCCAAAAGGACGATTATTTAGATGGAGCTTAAAGCTCTCAATGTTTGACTTTGAGATAAAACACATAAGAGGAACTGAAAATAAAGAAGCTGATTTTCTCAGCAGATACCCCATAGCTCATTTTGTTTCTGACCCAGAACTAAAACAAGCTCAATTTGATGATAACATTAATGATAGGAAATATACTAAATTTAATGGACTTTTAACAATAAAGAAAAAAGGATTAATCAAAAGTGTTGTTCCACCATCATTAAGAGAAAAAGTATTAATAAGAGCTCATCAAGATTACGGCCATATAGGAGTATCTAAAATGTTAAATCTAATTTCCCCTATCTATTATTGGCCCTACCTAATTCAAGATATTTCTAATTATGTAAAACACTGTGAGGTGTGTCAACTCAATAAGATATCTCACCAGAAGAAATTTGGTCTGTTGGAAAGTCTCCCCCCAGCTAAGGATCCTTTTGATCTTGTGTCTATAGACACAGTAGGTGGACTAAATTACTATAATTCTACAAAGAAATTCCTTCACATCATCGTAGATCATGCTACTAGATACATTTGGGCTTTCCCCTCAAAAAGTCAAACTACTGACTCATATATAAATTGCCTAAACAAAATTTTTCAAATACAAAAACCAAAACAATTTTTAAGTGACAGGGCACCATCATTTACTTCACCAAGATTTAGAAAATATTTGATTAACAATAACATTAAACAATTAATGACTTCATCATCAAGACCTCAGTGTAATGGGTTAAATGAACGAATTAACCAAACCATAATAACCAGGTTAAGATGTAAATTCAATAACTTGAAAGGAAAATCAATACCATGGACGAAATTGTTAGATTCAGTACTAAATGAATATAATAATACTCCCCATTCCATAACAGGCTATACTCCTACTTACCTTTTGTATGGTAAGCTCCCTTATGATCCCCCCTTAAAAGAATCAGAATTTTACCCCCCTATAGACACTGCCAGAACAAATGCCTATAATAATACATTAAAATTTCATCAGATAAATAAAATTAGATATGATCAACATTATCAACCTTCCACCTTTAAAGTAGGCGATAAAGTTTGGTTGCAAACCTTTTACCATCCAGATAACCGAAAATTAATGCCTCCAATGTCTGGGCCATTTACAATCTTAAAACAGATATCCCCAGTCAATTATGAAATTGATAAACCCCAATCTAATTTAGGAAAAACTACCATGGTAATTCATTCATCCAAATTGAGGCCATACTACCCAAAAAAAGGATTTGAATTAAAACTGATAAAAAGTAAAATACCCACTTTAAAGAAAAAACCAAACCAACAAGTGGCACCTAAGGTAGTGAAAAGTAGAATCCCTCTTCTTACTAAATAATGGTAGAGAAATCTAAATATAAATAAGACAATACCAAAAATAACTACGCCTAAAAATTAAGCCTTGAGAATATAATTTTTGTGCACAAATAAGATATACTATTTCAATATAAAACTGAGCTTTAAAAAAAAAAAAAAAAACACTCAAGGACTATGGAAGACTATATATTTTTTTTAGTTATAAATTATATATTAGATATAACTTGACACTTTTCTTTTCAATTGTTGTAAATATTTTACATTTTGATTTTATTTGTTGAGAAATTCACTCATATGATTCTATATTTTTCCCTCACAAATTTTATATGGAACATTTCATATTCGAACATTCTTTTTTTTTTAATGTAAATAATAAAACTTCATGTGTAAATATTTTTCATTATGTGGAAGTAAATAACCCATTATTTTATGTTTTTATTCTGATCAAACCAAATAAATGTGAAACAAGATGTTGGATACCACTCGTCATTATGAGAAATAAATTTGTGATTTTCAAAGATATATATATTTTTTGGCATGTGGCAAAATACCTTTTGAATCTTGAGAGCCTGAGAAGGCCTACTCAATTCATGAGGTAAATCCCCTTATGAATTATAGGAAGGAGACACCTATAAATTCAAATAAGATTGGATAGTTTTCAGCTACTATCAAACAAAGGTAAAAATAAGAATATGTAGAAGAAATAAAGAGCATCATTGATATAGTTTCAATTGGTATCCTCCATCTTAATTGATAATCTATGTAAATAATAATGATACTTTTTTTTTTTACTTTGAAAATTACTCCCTAATTTTTATCCTTGGAGGGAAGAAATGACATAATAAAAATATGATTTTTATTATTCATTAATATAATTATATTTTAAATAATCATAGAACCAAACACAGAGTTATTTTTTAAAATCCTTAACAAAAGGAATACAACCCATTATTGTTTTTGTTTATACTTAGATTATATCATTATAAAATTGAATGTATGCAAACTGTTTTGTTCTTAAAATATAATCATTAAAATAAATACAATTTTGGAAATAAAAGTTATCATTCACTTCAATCCACGACTGCATGAATGAATTGGTAACGTACCTAAAATACATCTTTTTTTATGACATATATCTGTGATGATATTCTACAATGGTAGATTAAACTGTCGAAACCACTGGGAGGGTTCACCACTAATGAATAAGGCCCTCCCCATTATTTTATCATTGCAGTAAGGGCAGTCGAAAATTGATTTATTTTTAAAAGAATCAAACGCGTTAAAAATAGTTTGCATTTCCTATATCAAATTAATGATCAAACGATTCTTTCTTCAATTAGATAAATTGCTTTTATTTTGATGGGATAAAAAACACAAGAGTTGCCACATAGCTATATACAATTTTAAGACACATTCCTGTGAACCTCCAATAGCAAGATGTATATAGAGAGTTGAGATATATTTAATGCATTCTAATTTTGAATTATGGAATAATGTAGATATCGTCTGAATTTTCGTCGTTTTTTTCCAAAACGGATCATTTTCTAAAGACATTCGGAAGTCTTATTTACAAGAACTTCCAAAACGCGACGTTTGTCTACATCGAACTAAGGTCCCGGCTGATAAACCGGAGAGATTTGGAAAACGCCTTTTTGGAAATTTTGGTCCCAGGACAAACAGACTTTTAGTGCTGATTCTAATGGTGCCTATTTTGTTTAAATAAACTCTTTTTTGGCTTAGATATGGTGTCTTTGATTGGTCGCTTCCAAACGGCCATTATTTATGGGACAACCTGATAAATATTTATATGTTAAAAAAAAAGGCATTTTCTGGCCGCTCACATGTGCTTTTTAGATAGCAGAGCGCCATCTAGTGGAACAGAAATCAGAAATTTATTTTTTTACATAGTTATATATTAAAAAACGAAAGAAAAAATAAAATATAAAAAGATCAGGTGTTGAAATCAATATTAAAATAGTTTAAATTATTATCTTTGATCAAGGAGAATGTCCCAAAGCTCATATATGTATTTTTAAAAATAAAATAATATTTGAAGCAATCGACACTTTATGTATTTAACTCTATAATGTGAAACTGTGTGTGTATATGTTGATATATATATACTATAATAGCGCTGTGTAGAGATTATATAGTTGGAGCACATCTTACCTGACAATTCCCACGGGCTTCTTGACAGCTCGGACGTCCTCCCAGATGGACCCAGTGTCGTCATCTTGGTCCCACACCAGAACTGCCAGGGTCTCGCTGTCCTGTTCCTGAATGTCCCTGTCACCACACCGGAACTCTTGGTCGTTGGACATTTGTCCGGCAGATTGAAGGTCCAACACAGCATTAGCTCTTTTACTGAATAGATCTTCTCTGGTTTTATTTCTGAGAGCAGATCCCGTGGGCCATGCTGTGAAAGTTTATTCCTACCACAGTCTACCCACCAAAGGATAAGAGAAAGGCAATGATTTCACGTTGATTTCCATCTTCCACAGTTACAGTGGGCGATGGGTTCCTAAAGATTTTCTCCAAGACCGTAGATAATGGCATTTACAATACGTTATTCGATTTTGCTAACCACGAGATCTAGAGCGATATTATTACAATAAAATCGGACTAGGTTTCAGCTAAAGGCTCTACACGTGAGATGAAAATAACTCAATTATTATGTTTTGATGATGAGCACGTAGGCTCTCTTGTTCCAAAATCACTTTATTAGGTACCGCTCAAAAAGAGAAACCTAGTTTATGATATTTACAACAATGAATAATAGATGTGAAGGGTATTCACCTATTAAAACAAAGGGTCCAACGCGGGATTCAATCCCGGTTCATGGCTGTCGGGAATCGAGACCCACTCGTCCACCGACTCTTGGATCCTGAGCTGCTCAACTTGAAATCTAACCCAAATTTATTGTAATAAAGAAATATATTGCTTTGTATGTTTTAAGATGTTTTGATTAAAAAACTCGAATGTTGCATTTGTGAAGCAGGGGCATCCCTATCAGCATTCCTCAGGCGTCCTCACAAGATAGATGAACTGTGAGAGACTCTAGAGCATAATAGATATGTGAAGATTTTAGGATTTTATATTCGATTATATATATAATTAGGGAAAATACCTTTAAAAAACACAAAATATCAGTCAAATTACGATGTTCTCTGAAAAGGTATCATGTATTGATATTTTAAAAATTTATAATTTAAATGTAAGTATCCCATCGAATGAAAATATATTGATTAAAATTCATTTGTTTAGATACAGTAGAAACTTCCATGAGATAGATCATAGCCTCAAAAGACGGACTACCCTGGTTTCTACTGGAAGCCTCATCAGAGGTTGGATTAGATCATTTCAAGTCATTTTTGGTTTTCCAGAAGTGATCGTTCAGAGAAAGGTTCACTTATTAGATAGGTTTCTCGTGAAAGGTGGTTCATTTTACCAAATAATAAGCTAGAATGATCCACAACTTTGAAACCGCACAGTTAGGATAGAAAGCCTTCCAACAACACCCTGGCGGGATTCTGGAGTTTGAGAGAGAGAGGCACTCACAGGGTGAAGCTCTCATTCCAGCAGGGGGTCAGGGTAGTCAGCTTGGTGGAGGTACGGTGGGGGGTGACCTTCAGCGTGTGCTTGCTGGGACTGTCCGTGGCCAGGCGAGCCGAAGGCACCACGGTCAGCGTACAGTAGGGGTCGCTCTTGCCTGTAACACAGACCGTGTCTTGATACATGTCGGTGGATTTACTGAATCCTGTTCCTCACATTTTCTCAAAAACACCTCGACCTCGTTTTTGATCAGATCTCCGTTATAGTTGGTACAGAGAAGTACCCTTCAATATTTCTTATTAACACCCTATAAACCTGATATGAATTAAGAGATCTTTTTTGTCACACGAATAACACTAAGGTCCTTTTTTGTTACACCAATCAGACTAAGGTCATTTCTTTGTTACACCAATCAAACAGATTTTTTCTTTGTTAGACCAATCAAACCAATCCTTTCTTAGTTACACCAATCAGACACTAAGGTCCTTTCTTAGTTACACCAATCACACTAAGGTCCTTTCTTTGTTACACCAATCAAACCGATTTTTTCTTTGTTACACCAATCAAACCAATCCTTTCTTAGTTACACCAATCAGACACTAAGGTCCTTTCTTAGTTACACCAATCAGACACTAAGGTCCTTTCTTAGTTACACCAATCACACTAAGGTCCTTTCTTTGTTACACCAATCAAACTGATTTTTTCTTTGTTACACCAATCAAACCAATCCTTTCTTAGTTACACCAATCAGACACTAAGGTCTTTTCTTAATTACACCAATCAAACCGATTCTTTCTTTGTTAGACCAATCAAACCAATCCTTTCTTAGTTACAACAATCAGACACTAATGTCATTTCTTTGTTAAACTAATAAATATTAAAGATACTTTGTATTATTAACCAGGCTCAAAGACCCTTATTTGCTGGATTAAACAGATATTAAAGCCTTGGCAAAATCAATTCGACTGAAGCCATTTCGAATGATGGAGAAAGAGTGACTTAGAGGTTTGCGTTTTGAATTGCCACCTAAATACCTTATATAATTACTTTAAATGCAATTTTTAAAACAATGTCTTTCTTATATGTTTATAAATATAATTATTTTCAAAAATACATTTCTCATTATGAAAAGTAAACAGAAGACAGAAAGTGTCAATAGAAATGTATCGTTTGTAGAAACTGAAGAATTTTTTCTTTTAATGGTAAATTGTCAAATTCCTACTAGATAGAAATATAGATTCGCTTGATTTAGAATTTAAAATATATATATTTACATTTACATTTAGCAGATTGTCAAGATTCCATTAGATCCCGTGTGGATCTCATGGAATAAAGTCCGCCCTAGACTGACGAGGACCATTAGCCCGAAACCATGGTTTCTAGGTGGACGCTTTTCAGTTTGCCAAAGCTGGTGTTGTGGCTTTGTCACCGACCCGAAGCCGCTAGTTGTGGCGACGGTCAATAGATGGCGTCTCGTTTTAGACGTCTATTTTGACGTGAGAGGCGACCCTAGTCTCTCTAGATCAATTTCCTCCCGGCAAAATCTACATCTATATTTTTACATATTCCAATTTACCCTGATTTACATTCCTTAGATGTGTATTCTTCCAATCGGAAACTTGGAAAACTCTTAATGATCCAATATATACGCCTAATTTTTAATAAACATGTTTTAATGTAAATTTATGGGAGGATAGCATTAATGAGAGTTTATAGGCATTCCTCTCTTTAAAAATACATTAAAGCAATGTAATTCTTGATCTTATATGTGCAAAACGTCCATATTCAATTAGGTAAACCCAAGCTTTGTCAAACTCAAGAAGTAACGAACCTATGGTGTTAGGCTATAGCCATTATTTTTAAAATCAAATTTCATAACATCCTAACAGAGTAATCATGAAATCGTCCGAATATGCAAAAAAAAAAAGGTGTTTAAATAAACCTGGGAATCCTAAACACAGTTTCCCCGTTTATCCATTACACGGAACGGAGCAACAATTAATGTAATCCGAGTGACATTCACCTTGGTGGTTTTCCCATCGAAAATTACAAAATAAAGATTCCATTGCTTGCTATTTTTAATAACTTGAGAATTTATAAAAATATTGAACTTTTATTAAAACACAAAACAATTTTCTTATAAGAAAATCGAAGGTATTCTCACTATAGAACAAAAACATGAAAAGTTGGACAAGACCCAACGGCTGAAGCATTGAGGAAAATCCATTCAACTTTAGAATTGTCTTTTGATTCATTTCTAAAATTACTTTGACGCCCATTTCCTCTTGTGTCGAGATAAAGGGAACCTAGGTACGCACAGAACTGGTCGACTGAAGTTACAGAGAATTGGCTACTATAATATGCTGTGTCAATATTAATATTTGTTAGCATTAAAAATTAATATCTAGCCATCCCTTTATATCATAAAAACCTTTTGAATTAAAGACATATTCATTTGCATCAAATTTTGTTATAGCCTCATATACAAAAACTATGCAATATCCTACCCTACTCCATAAAAGATGTACAATCATGAACAAAACTTAAACATCTCGAAAGTATTTTTTTGGTGGTGGTCTATTTTTTAAAGACATAAACAATTTTGTTCACACTTGGTTCTCGTGTGTTTTCAATAATGGTCACTGTCTTTCAAATACCTTTCAAAGTTGTTATCCCGATATACATGCTAAAAGGCACAACTTCCTTAAGTTTTGTCCATGAGTGTAGATTGAGGAGACACTCCGAAAACTCGTCTGTTTCGTTCTCATACTGCAATAAATTAATTTGGGCCCAAGAGGAAACTAAATAAATCTTTCGAAACTATTGCAGACGCGTATATTGAAAATTAAACAATTTCTGCTGCACTTACCTTCAAAAGAATCATACGCGTCTATAATAGTTTAGATTTTTCATAACAGATGGCGCGCTAATGCATCTGATATAAATCTTTAATTATATAAACAATGCGACGCGTACATCTTTCTATTAAGAAAAATTTTGCAGACCACAAAATCTAAAACGTTCAATCTCTACCATTATACAGTCTTTATAAATTTGTATGAAGTCTGTTTTATAATTTCGGTTATTGGTTCTCCTCTGTTTGTTATGTACGTTAAATACACAGCATATGAACAATCTATAAAAGGAAGAAAGGTTACCTTCTCAATATAAATAGATGTCAGAACTGTGTGCCTTCTGTTGACCCTCTCTGCCAACTATCAGACTTGGGTCGATGCCACAAAATCAGTTTTAACAAACTCAGAGCCCCCACTTAGAGACTATGGTTTCTTGCTATAGCCCGTACTGTTTGTCGTCGATCCGAGGTTGCCAGAGAGGCTGGTGAATACTTTAGTGTCTATTTGGTGTCTATATTTCAAAGTGTAGATTGGTATGTTTTTTCCTATCAGTTTGTAAGAAATTCAGTATTTTTCGTCTACGCGTTTTCAAGTAAGAATATCTACCAGTTCAACGGTACTATCTCTGTCGAGAAGTAATCTACAGTTAACTAAAATTTACCATCTGTTGATGATAAGGCACAATTGGGATTATAGATTAGAACTATAAGGTAAAAAGACCAAATATAAATAAATTAATAGTATGTGACGTTTAGCACTCGGTAACAACGTGGTTACCGAAACGTCACACACTATTAATTTATCAAACAAATGCCACAGCTTTCTAGAAAAATATATAAACGCCGTTAAGATGCTAACTGATTTATATATACATTTAAAAATAAAGAAGGCATATCCTAACCAAAAGCACATGTTCTTTTTAGATGGCAGAGCACCATCTAGTGGAACAGAAATAAACTAAACATTGATTTAACTTGTTCTCTGATATTTGGCCAACCCAATATCTTGCTTGATAAATCAAGAAAAGCCATCAACGCTTTTTCATATATGAGTTTGTTAAAGCTGGTTTTGTGTATCGATTAAAGCCCGATAGTTGCAGAGAAGGTCAAGACAAGAGAAGGTTCTGACATCTATTTATATGGGGAAAAGGAAACCTTTCTACCTTTTATAGATTGTTAATATGTTGTATAGTTAACGTACATAACAGAAACAGGGGTGAATCAATAAGAAAAATGATAAAACAGACTTCATATACAAATCTATAAAGACTGTATAATGGTAGAGATTGAACGTTTTAGATTTTATAGTCTACAAAAGGTTTTCTCAATAGAGAGATGTACGCGTCGCATTGTTTATATAATTGAAGATTTACATATGCTGAATTAACGCGCCATCTGTTATATATACACTAGCCGAATGACCCGGGCAACGCCCGTGTTTTACCCGATTGAATGTTTTTATTCAAATACTATTTGTTACAATTATAAATTGGCGCCTTAAATAAATGCATATTTTAGTTAATAACTATAGCCTATGTGCTTTATCTGTCTATGTACTGTTGGCTTCCGTAGGCGTCTCTTACTGGGAAAAAGAAAGAGAGGATTCCATTTAGTTATTAACTAATATATGCATTTATTTAAGGAGCGACCCGCTCCAACACAATAGTTACAAAAACGAAAAAGCGAGTGGGGGGGGGGGCAAAGGTGGCGTGATCGTAGACAACCAATAGGAGGGCGCCATTCCAAAAAAAAAAAAAAAAACGGTGACAGAGATGATAAATGATTAGGAGATGAAGAATTAAGAACGGATGACGCTCGTAACTGTATATAGAATAAGTTAGCATCCTAACCGCGTTTATACGTTTCTATGTTCTCCTGTAGAAGGGAAGAGATGTCTGGAACCTCGAGATTACGTTTAATAAAGAAACACATCCCCAGAAACTTGTTGTATTTGTTTGATTAATATCCAGGACATTTAAATCAATTGAAACTATTAATTTATTTGGATTTGAACTTTTTACCTTGTAGTTACCATCTGCTGATATAGAAAACTTGATGATGATATCTATATATAAAAATATCGAAAAAGAGTTAAGATTATGATGCACTAGTGCGCTATCTGTTATGAAAATTCGAAACTATTTTAGACGCGTAAGATTATTTTTGAAATTAAGGGCAGTATAGAAATTGTTTAATTTCAAAAATAATTTTACGCGTCTAAAATAGTTTAGAGTTAAGATTATTTAGATATGATCAAGAGGAACGTAGCTTTCTCTCTCCTTGCCGTTAATTTTGCTACGAAACCATTTCAAATCCTAAAATGTATCCTTTATATTCATGGGATGGAAAAATTTCCGAAATGAAATCCCATCATTTGAACAAATCACATGAAGCAATCTATCTGTGAGGAATGTAACATTGTCCCTATTAACTGAGACACTATTGTTAACTGGACAATGCAAAATTATTCAAAATACAGTTGTCATTCAAAAAGAGAATAATTAGCGGTAATGAAGTTTCATCGAATTTCATCGATTAATTAGGTGTTTAATAGAAGTATGATATCATTCTCTTGAAATATAAATGAGTTAAATCTCTTCTGATCCAAAAGTTTAAAAAATAATATTTCTTGTTAAATTTTACAAACCATTTATATACCACAATAGTTCATGAATTTATTAAATTAAGATTGAAATCTCGAGATATTGTTTAACCTGAACGTATCGAAGATGTACAGTTAAACCTGTCTATAGCGCCCCCTCTAAATAGCGCCTCCCTCTCTATAGCGCTCGATTTTAAATACGTAGTACGATGCGATTTACATTAAAAGTGACCTGTCTATAACACCCCCTCTCTATAGCACCTATTTTGGTGAGTCCCAAGAGGGGACGCTATTGACAGGTTTAACTGTATACTCGTATATTTTCATAAAAGTGTTTCTTCAAATATTGTAATATATTTCTCTCTCTCTCTCTCAATATCATAAGTATTTAAAATATGAAATAATAATTTGTATCAAAATATTTATCATTAAATTGTTAATGTGATACTCCTGTTGAAGAGCTGAAAAGTCCGAAAGCTTGAAAATAAAAAGTTACACAACAAACTTAGCCCTGGAAGCTTTGTTCATTTTATTTTATTAAACAATTTATGTATTTAACCTAAAGAAATAACGCGCCATCTATATCTATAAAATGAAATGATTTAAAAACGCGAATGTTTATTTTATATACAATAAAAACTTTTTTCATTTCTGTCTCCACCCGTCAGTGCTGCGTATATAAGCAAAATTGTCCAATACAGTATTAGAGCTCTGAGAAGCGGTCTGGTGGATTAAAATTGGCGAAACCGCTGGGAGGGTTCACCACTGATAAGTCAAGCCCTCCCAATATATTTTTTCATCGCAGGAAGGACAGTAGAAGTTTGTATTGTGTATAAAAGAAAAACATTCGTGCTTTTAAATTATTTAATTTTATACATTTATGTATTTATCCATGCGTCTTTTTCACCCGAAAATGCGCAATCAATGATCATTCTAAGTCTGTAAAAATATTTAATTGATATATTATTATATGATTGCAGTGGCACACACATTCTGTCCAATTATTAAGTCATTTAAACGGCAGTTCATCATATATCTCCTGTGTTAACAAAATTGTTCAATGCTTGTATGGGACTTAATTATTATCCGGAGGCCTGGAGAAAGTCAGCAGTAATGATTATAAAAAAACCTAATAAAGAAAATTATAAAGATCCGAAAGCCTACCGCCCTATAAGCTTGTCTTCTAATTTAGGTAAAATTTTTGAAAGTCTAATTCATATTGAACTTTTAAATCATATTAATATTAATAATGTTATGCATCCTGCTCAACATGGATTTACACAAGAAAAATCAACAATCTCTGCTTTACAAGAAATAACTAAATTAAGTCTTCTGAAAAGAGAAACAGAAAATACGGCAATAGTAACAGTGGACATCAGCGGAGCTTTCGACAACGCATGGCATCCGGCAATTCTCCAACAATTGGACAAGGCAAATTTTCCAGCGGTACTTATAAAAATAATTAATTCTTACTTTGAAGACCGGAGTGTAGAGTTTAAATATACTAATGTAAAGTGTATAAAAAAGATAAATAAGGGATGTCCCCAGGGTGGTATTATTTCTCCTATTCTTTGGAATATATTACTTAATGATTTCAACTTATCTTTTAACGAAAGTTTTGCTAGAGTAATTGCTTTCGCGGACGATGTGACATTTGTGGTATGGAGTTCAAACATCTATGATCTTCAGTTTAATATTACCAAATGTTTAATAAAAATCAAAGCATGGTGTGAAAGGGTAAAACTTTCACTAAGTCCAAACAAAACAGGTATACTCTATCTACATAACTATGAAAAATTGCCCATTAATTTTGATGGAAAAATAATTCAACCATCAGAAACTGTTAAAATTTTGGGAGTTATTTTTAAAAATCATAGACAAAGGAATAAGATTAATTTTGGAACACATGTTGACAATATAATTATGAAAGCTACGAAACTTAAGAATATATTATTCTCATTATGTGCACGTACTTGGGGCATTGATACTCGACGTAGATTGATCTTATATAAAGCTATGATACGCTCTACAATAAGCTATGCATCAAATATTTGGTTTCCTTTTATCACTGCAGTAAAAAGATCCAAGTTGAATTCTATACAATATCAAATTCTTATTAGATGCATTCATGCTTATAGGACTTCATCTTCTTACATCACACATATACTAGCGAAAACCCCTTTACTGTCCGATTATCTTGAATTATTACAAACAAAGTATAATATGACAAATTCTCTCACAGATCGAACACTCAAAAAACCCCTTCAAAAAGAATTAAACAAACTATATCTGGATCTAAAATTTAAGTTTTATCTTTCTCAATCTAATGAACTGTTCAAGAAATTCTTTCCAATTGCTGTCCCAAATTTCATTTCTTCTGATAAATTCACTACTTTATTCTTAACTGGCAAAGGACCCTTCTTAAGTTTCTTATTCAAACTGAATGCTATCAATGATCCAACATGTGAATGCCGCTTAGATGTTGAATCACCAGAGCATCTTCTTTTATCTTGCCCTCTGACTAATCAAATTGTATGTAGATACTTTGAAACATTACCAAATTCTCTTTGTGTATATACTCTATCTTATGAGAACTTTGTTAAGTTTAGAACTATTTGTACAATAATTTACAAAACAATACTAATCCATCGTGTAAATAATTAATCATATATATATATATATATAATACTAGCACAGCACAATAGTCCTTTGGACTTCGTGCTTTTGTAACAATAAATAAATAAATAAATAAAAAAATAAAATAAAGTCATTAAACATTTCGTTAAAAATAACAACAGCAAACGGAAGTATTCTGCAATAAATTGATTTTAAATGACGCATAAAAAGTTTGCAAATTTGCCAAAGACGTTCATTATCTGATTAGAATTTAAAATAGAGATCTAGTAAGTTGTTCTTACTTACGCGATATAGGTAATTATAATTTTCCTCTTCTCAAAATTTTCTAAAAACCTCTCCCTGGTTGTTAAAATGTCTACATTGTTTATTTTTATATGTTTGAAACTATTTTTAGCGCATTTTTGATTTTATAAATAAAACAACTCTCCATTCTGTGATATGAAAATTATTGGGAAGGCCTAGTTCATCAGTGGTTAACCCTCCCAGCAATTTTGCCATTTTAACCTTCCAGACCACTCTAGCATTGGATTGAGATCCATTGCTTATATATTCGGTACTGTTAGGAATTTAAAGAGTATTTAAGGAACTATTAACATTAACCTAAAGGAGGACAGTATGGATTTATACAAATATATATTTTATTTCCATGAAAAATAGACACTTCGGCCAGTTAGAGTTTTTTATTTTCTCAACGTTTCGACAAAAGTCTTTTGTCTTCGTCAGGAGAACAAATTTTAACGCCTTGCCAAATGCTTTATTTTTATTTACTTCTCCTGACGAAGACAAAATATTTTTGTCGAAACGTTGAGAAAATAAAAAAAACTCTTACTGGCCGAAGTGTCTATTTTTCATATAAATATGAATACCGGCCAGGAAGCCTCTATCTTTACAATATATTTTTATGTATGGTATGTGTTGAAGATTATTAAAATTCCAAGTTTTTAAATAGTGGATTTCATTATACTCTTCTCCACTATCATACTAAATTGTGCTGTCATCTTTAGCCTTAAATGAAATTATAGAAGACATTTCTTTATTTTAGAAAACAAAATGCGTGTGTTTGAGAACTATATTTATAAGGTTGTATTATGATCTATCTTCACTTTCTTTTATCTAGATTAAATAATACTAATCTTTTCTATGTAAGGTCTATGTAAGATAAAACCAGTATCTGAGCATATATATAAGAAAAGAGTTAGACCTTTGACTAAATAACCGTATGACGTTCTTTGCATAGTACCGCTCTAGGATTGAAGTCCATTTAGAAAGATGAGACGTCAGAAGACTTGCTATAGCATCCGTAGGGGACAATAGTTTCAAGCTGTAGATTGTAAACTACTGGGAGAATGTGGAGATAACGGTTCAAATCTTCTAGACATTTTATATACCATCCGAATTCTGCTGTGAGTTCTATTGTATAAACTATGGGGTACAAGAAATCCGACAACTCAACGGCTATTTCTCGATAATATTCACGTGTGGCAAGGTTGGTGGGTATGGGGTACAAGAGATCCGACAACCCAATGACAAGGTCGTTCTACTGTGGGCTACACACCAAGTAATGTAAGCCTAGAGGGCTCATTAGTCCATGTGATGGATTACACATTACATTCTCATGTGACAAGGCCATTTTACTGTGAGTCATGTATCAAGAAGAATGGTACTTGAGGCTAGAAGCGCCATTAGGCCATAGGTTATAGTTTATACATAACATCCACATGTGACAAGGTCGCTCTAGTGTGGGTCATATACCACGAGTAATAACATGTGAAGCTAGATGTACCAAGAGATTGGATGAACATAACATCCGTGGGTGACAAGGGCGTTCTACTGTGGGTTATTCCAAAGAAAGATCACAAGTGAGGCTAGAAGGACCATTAGGGTATGAGATGGTCTATACATAGCATCCTCATGTGACAAAGTCATTCTACTGTGGGTAATGTATCAAGAATAATGGTATGTAAGACTTGAAGTATCACGGTCTAAACATAATAGCTGCGTGTGACAAAGTTGTTTTATTGTGAGTCATATTTAGCAAAAAAGATGGCATGTGAAGATAAAAGGACCATTAGGCTATGAGATAGTCTATACATAGCATCCTCATGTGACAAGGTCATTCTACTGTGGGTCATGTATCAAGAATAATGGTATGTAAGGCTAGAAGTATCACGGTCTAAACATAATATCCGTGTGTTTTATTGTGGGTCATACATAGGTAAAATAATGGCATGTGAGGATAAAAAGACCATTAGACTATGTAAAGTCTATCATATGGCACATCCTCATGTGACTAGGACGTCCTACTGTGGGTCATGTGCCAAGAATAACGGTATGAAAGGCTAGAAGTATCATGATATAAATATAAGTTCCGTGTGTGACAAAGGCGTTTTATTGTTGGTCATATATAGCAAAAAAGGATGTCATGTGAGGATTAAAGGACCATTAGACTATGTAATGGTCTATCATTAGCACATCCTCATGTGACTAGGACGTCCTACTGTGGGTCATGTATCAAGAATAACGGTATGAAAGGCTAGAAGTATCATGATATAAATATAAGATCCGTGTGTGACAAAGGCGTTTTATTGTTGGTCATATATAGCAAAAAGGATGGCATGTGAGGATAAAAGGACCATTAGGCTATGTAATGGTCTATCATTAGCACATCCTCATGTGACTAGGACGTCCTACTGTGGATCATGTGCTAAGAAGGATGACAGGAAGAGGTGCACAGCCCACGCAGGAAGTTTATTGCCACTGAAATGTGCAACTGGCGCTTTATCCGCCGTAGACAGTTTCAGTCTGTCTATTTCAATTAGTGAAAGCCGAATATCTTCAATTGTTTCTTCATATATCGACCCTAGTTTACAATATGAAGGACTGTATAGGGAAATGCAAAATGCTACAAAGAGATAATAAGCGCCATTATAAGAATAAATTTAACTTAATCTAAATACAAATCAAACCAAAGATAGAGCACAACGAAACGATCTAATTCAAATACCTTTGATGTTTTTGTTATATAAATGATATCTCTCTGCAGTTAAACTAATAACTATATGAGGCACTGAATTCGCAGTTACAGACCATTCTTATATAGATACAAAACTAATCAAGTGAAAATTTAACAGACTTTAGAGGTTATAGTAGCAGTAAGTGTAGCGATGAAAGAGGAAATTGCACAACTCACGACCGGAGATAACATTAATGAAAACAGGCCATTTCCATGTTCCTTGATTTATCGCTCTACTTATGTCTTTTATGTACCTCACTAATCACATCGCTTCCCAGTCAAAGCTCGGCCGTTGTACTTGACTGTTCACGATATCTGCTACTTTGGACATGCTGATCTTGGAGCCTCGTCAAATGTCAAATCAAAAGTTACATTAATTTGCAGATTTCGAATTATATTTTAAAATTTTATTATCCATAATCGTAGTTAGATAGCAGATGGGAAAGTTATCTGTTTGAGGAGGGAGAAGAACTATTTCTTGCCTAATTTATTTCTCTACTTATGTCTTTTATGTATCTCACATCGCTGCCCAGTCAAAGCTCGGCCGTTGTACTTGAATTATTCACGATATCTGCTACTTTGAACATGCTGATCTTGGTACCTCATCAAATGTCAAATCAAAAGTTACATAAATTTGCAGATTTCGAATTATATTTTAAAATTTGATTATCCATAATCGTGGTTAGTTAACAGAGGGAGAGTTATCTGTTTGAAGGAAAATAACTGTTTCTTGCATAAATCCTTGCATCTCAAGAAGAGATAACAGATTCAACATTAACACTGTGCTTTAAAATGAGAAAGAATAGAATCTCCCAATTAGAGCTCTACGCAACTAGATCCACAAAGAAAACAAATCATATCTGAAGGCTTATTGCTTGAATGGAATTGAATCAGTACTTCACTCAAAACCTCCACTTTGAGCAATTGCTGCATTGAGCAATTAATTGCCCGCCCCCTCTTTATTGAACTTTTCCCCCAATTCTCTCTCTCTTCCCATTATATATAATGTTTTTGATAAAAGTTTTAAGTATCTCTTTTTATTTATTTTCCTACATTAATGATTTTCTAAATTGATGGAATGCGATAGTGCAACTTAGAAAATGAGATAAGGTAAACATGACATGGTAAAATTATTTCGATCAGAAAGCAATTATTTTCTTATAACTACCAAATATAAGAGGGACAATAAGGGAGAGAAATACGTTCTATGAGTAACAAACTTTCCAAATTGATAATCTGGTGATTGTAAAAATGAAATACTATTGTTACACTAAGTTGGATGTAATAGGTTGGAAGAACTGACATTGTATACATTATGATAACATTACTGAGACATCTACGAACTTCATTAGAATATATACAGTAGAACCTTCCGTGGAATAGATACGGTAGGCTAAGAGCATGGATACCATAATCTCTCCTAGAGGTTAGTTTGCTATAGAAGGTCGGGGAGAAGAGCTTCTTTATTTAAGACGAGTACCCGTAGAAGGGCGTCTTGATCGAAAGCTTGTACGATAGTCATCTTATGTAAATAAGCTCTTCTCCCTAACCTGTGGTTCTTCTTTTATATGGAGTTTTGTATTAGAAAGGTTATCGCTCTTAAGAATGATCACTCATGAGAGGTTTTACTGGTTATATTTCCTGTCAATATATAAGTGATATGTTGGAATCCCACTGTTGGTAAGCCACAAGTTTATCAACAATAGAACAAGACTAGGGTGAGGGTGGCCTGACAATAAAAGTGAGTGAGACACTGTATGACCAGTCTCTACAGGATGTCCCACTTATTGTTAGGCCACCGTCGAAGAATCTCGCCTTGTTCCATGGTTAAATCAAAGAGAAACCTATCAACGGATGTTTTTGATCCTAACCTGCTGCACTGATTCAATTGTTGCCTATAATATCTTGATCTCTCTGTAATACACACAATTTCACTTTTCTTTTGCAAGTGGTTTGACATTTTTTTAACGTTTTGAAATAAAACTGAAACAATGTATTAGGAAAAGAAGGCAAACATTGTATTTATCTTTCGATCATAGGATATGGAATTTGTTTTAACAAGCTCAAGTGCGTGTGTGTGTGTGTGTGTGTGTGTGAGGGGGGGGGGATTATTTCCCAAAAATGGACAATAAAGGAAGAAGGCTCCGAGCTAGACAATGACTGAATGGCCAAAGTAATAACAAGACTTGTGGCCAAACTGAAGAAAACCTGTTTGACGTAGAAATTGGCATCTCCTTGTCTCATTCCAAGAATTTTTATCTAATAGGCAGTTTGGTGCTAGTGAGGTTCTATTTTTTTTTACCAGATTTCCATAATCGTAGGGGTGTTTGAATGGAAGTTTTTATAAATAATTTGTAAACACATATTTGCTACACATTTTCTCAAGATACATTTTGAATAATAAATAATTTTGTATTTATCTTTATACATTTTATTATTTATTACCAGTTGTAAATAAGACACGCTTTATCCAATCTGGATAATTGCGCGTGAAACTATTTACAATAATTCATATTGCATTAGAGTAGGTAACAAAATTATCGAAAAGAAAACAATAAAAACCAGAATTACCACGTATTTAAAGAATAATTGATAATGAACTAAAGAGAAAAATATTTTAAATGAATCTAAACGAGGAAAGAATCACCAAAATGGATAAAAAGATTACATAATAAATAAAGTTTATTGGCAGAGCTAGTGAAAATATACTAAAGACATTACAAAGCGGAATATGTAATCATTGAGAAATGTATATAAATGCAATACAATATTATGGAGAACTTTGATTGATAAAAAGAAGGGTATAGAATAAATCACTAACATGTCGCAAAAATCCAAAAGCCGAAAAATTTAAAAGGAATGAACATTGTAAAACCTTACAATTTTATTACTGTATGGTTAGCACTTTTTGTGTGTGTGTGTGAGAAAGTGTATATAAATTATTACAATATTTTTAACCGGCATATATATTCTCAGCGTTCCGAGTTTACATGTACTTGTGTACCTACAGTATCCTATACCGCCTTTGTCATTCCAAACATTTTGGAGCGTTACAAGTACTTGGAGATTTGTAATTGGTATAGAAAAAGAACGATGTTCTTTTAACTATAAGTAAGGTTTAGTTTAGCTAGTTATATGTTTTTAAAATACTTTAAAAGACTAAAGTTATACTCAAGAGGCTTTCTTCTGTTTCCAGGTCAAGTCTATGAACCCACACAAAGTGGGGGCGTCTTGACCTGGAATAAAGTCTGTCAGTGGTTGCCACAGTCATGATGCAGTTTGATGGGCGATAAAATGGCAGATATATGAATAATACAATGCATTGTGTAGGGTAACCCATTGGAGAGAATCTTGAATAACTACATTTATACCGTCGTACATATATATGAAAAAACAAGACGCACATTCTTTTGACATTTGTAATTAAATTGTTCGTGATACCTTTTATATGAGAAGCACGGAGTTGTACTCCCAAGAGAACTAGCTGACGGAAATAGGAGTGCTAGGAAAGAAAAGGAAATAATGAAACCCAGAGTGAAAATAGATAACAGTTATGTATTAATATTTTCAGAGATTATTTATCATCATCATTTGCTTGTATAAATACTTTGTTTTTAATTAAAATGTATGTATGCAAAAATGGCTAGCGTTGCGTCATAAATTCTTAAACTTAGATACATAATAATTGGCGACGAAGGTAAATCTTTTATTAAGTTAAAGCTGAAGAAATTCTTTTTTTTTTTTGTACTAAGTTAAAGCTTAGGTAAGTGAATTTTATTTTTTAAAATGGCAAATTTTGGAAACATAGAAGCTTTTGATCCTAAAAATCCAGAGAAATGGATAACATACTTTGAAAGAATGAATTTTTTCTTCCTGGCTAATGATATTGTAAAACTTGAAAGACGAAAGGCTATTTTTATTACGCTAATAGGCGCTGAAACTTATGCATTAGCAAGATCGTTGGCCTCGCCAAAAGAGTTATCTTTCGTGGAATATGATGACTTGATTAAATTGCTGACGGATCATTTTTGTCCAAGGCCAAATATAATTGTACAAAGATACCATTTCAATAAAAGAAATCAAGGCACAGAATCGGTATCCGCCTATGTGGCTGAACTAAGAAAGTTGAGTGAAAATTGTGATTTTGTTGATTTGGAAGATCGATTGAGAGATAGACTAGTGTGTGGATTGAGTAAAGAATCAATAGTGAAAAAAATATTATCTGAAAGCAATTTAACTTTTGAAAAGGCCTTAAACATTGCTATATGTGATGAATCGGCTAGTGCAGACGCCAGTGTTTTGCAAGAAAGGATTACAGAAGTAAATGTGATGAAAAAAGCTAGCAAAGCTGAACCGCCTAAATTTAAATCGGGCAAAATTCATTTTAAGGAATTCAAGAAAATGAATAATAAAATAATTTGCATACGTTGTAGAGGAAATCATATGCCAAATGTTTGTAAATTCCGAAATGCTAAATGTTTTAAATGTGGCAAAATTGGTCATGTACAAAAAGCTTGCTTAACAAATGTTGGTAAATCGGGAAACCTATATAGGGCTAATAGTAATCCAACTTTATGTTGCCTGAGAAGGGAAGAGATAAGCAATCCTTATTATATAACAGCAAATTTGGATAACCACGATGTACACATGTTAATTGACTCGGGAAGTGAATACCCATTATTAAATAAAGAAACTTTTCTTGAATATTGGAAGTTGACGCAAATTAAAAGATCTGAGATACTTCTAAATACTTGGTCATCCAGTCGAGTAAAAATTCTTGGGAAACTCTATGTTAAAGCAAGGCTATCCCATGGTAGTAGAATTTTGCCAATTTTAGTGGCTGATGGTTTAGGTCCCAACATTCTGGGAAGGCAATGGTTTTCAGCTTTTCGCCTGAAGTTGACCTTTTTGAATTCATTGGAAACTAATCCTATTTCACCTGATTTCGAGGAATTGTTTAAGGAGGAAATTGATGCCTATAATGGACCTTTGATCCATATTGATATTCCTGATAATGCTGAGCCCAAATTTGTGAAGGCCAGAACCGTGCCGTTTGCTCTACGAAAATTAGTGGATGAAAAATTGAAAGAACTAGAGGAACAAGGTGTTATCGAACCGGTAAAAATTACTAAATGGGCTTCTCCAATTGTTACGGTTCTGAAGAATGATGGCTCCATTAGAATTTGCCACGATTATAAATCAACGGTTAATTTATACTCTAATCCTGATAAATATCCGTTGCCTACAATTCCGCAACTATTGGATAAGTTGAGAGGAGGCAAATTGTTTACTAAAGTGGATATGGCTCAAGCATACCAGCAGTTGAAAGTTGATGAGGAATCTTCAGAAATCCTGGCTATTAATACACGTAGAGGCTTATATAAGATGAAACGTCTACCTTTTGGTTTGAATTCTGCCGTTGGAACTTTCCAGAGGTTTATGGACACTCTTTTGAGTGGAATTGATGGAGTAGCGGTATATTTAGATGATGTCCTGATTTCAGGAAGAGATTGTGATGATCTTAAAAGAAAAACTGAAAAGGTACTGCTACGCTTCAGAGAGTCTGGACTTCGTCTTAAAAGAGACAAAGGCAAATTCTTCGTGTCTGAAATTGATTTTTTAGGACTAAAAATTGACTATAGAGGAGTTCATCCATCTGATGAAAAGCTAAGAGCTATTAAAGACGCTAGACCGCCATGTAATAAAAAGGAGTTAGTCTTTCCTTGGACTTTTGAATTACTATGAAAGGTTTTTAAAAAACAAATCCACAGTGGTTGAACCGCTTCATAGACTGTTGGATAGTAATTCACCTTGGAAATGGAGAAGAGAACACCAAAGATCTTTTGATAAGGCTAAAGATTTGATTAGTTCTGAATCGGTGTTGATTCTTTTTGATGATAATTTACCAATTTTGATCAACTGTGACGCATCAGAGTATGGCATTGGCGCCGTTTTGTCTCAAATACACCATGGAGTGGAAAGACCAGTTATGTTCGCCTCCCGTACTTTAAATAAAACCGAAAGAAGATATGCAGTAATTGATAAAGAGGCATTAGCGGTTATTTTTGGTGTATCAAAATTTTCGCAGTATCTTCTAGGGAGAAAATTTAAGATATTAACTGATCATAAGCCCCTAGTTGGAATGTTCAACCCAAAAAAGCCGATACCTCAAGTGCTATCGCCGCGCATGTTGAGATGGTGTTTGACTCTGGCTGCGTATACTTATACTATAGAGTATAAACCGGGAAAAGTGAATTGTAATGCCGATGCATTAAGTAGACTTCCTTTAAATGAATGTCCAAGTGTAGTTCCGAACCCTTCAGAGGTGTTTTTTTATAGAATCGGAACATGCTGCAATTAATTCTTCGGAAGTGGCAAAACTAACTAGTAAAGATCCAATTCTTGCTAAGGTTAAATTCTGGGCAATGAATGGGTGGCCTGAAAGGAAAGTTGATGATAAATTTAAAGATTTTGTCTCCAAATCTAATGAAATATCAGTTCATAAAGATTGTTTATTGTGGGGGAGCAGGGTGATTATACCTGAAAGATTAAGAAAAGATATTTAAAATCTTTTACATGATACTCATATTGGCATAGTGGGGACAAAAGCGCTAGCTCGAGGATTATGCTGGTGGCCCAAGATGAATGGAGATATTGAACGGATGATATCCAGTTGTGCGGTTTGTTTGTCGTGTAGTCACGATCCGCCAAAAACTGACGTATATCCTTGGATTTGGCCATCAAGATCTTGGTCGAGACTACATATTGATCATGCGGGTCCCTTTCAAGGAAAACTCTTTCTGGTTGTGGTGGATGCCTATTCTAAGTGGATTGAGGCTAAAATCGTATCTACAACATCTACTGAAACTACCATCAATAGCCTAAAGGAAATATTCGCGACCCACGGGTTGCCGGATGTGATAGTTTCGGATAATGGTACGCCCTTCACATCGGAACTTTTCAGGACTTTCTTAAAAAGAAATGGCGTAAGGCACATCTTGTGTGCGCCTTATCATGCAGCGTCAAATGGGCAGGTGGAGAGAGCTATTCAAACGCTTAAAAATCTGCTAAGAAAGAACAGCTCAGGAAATTGGACGACTAGGTTATCTAGATCGTTGTTATCCATGAGAATAGCTATAAACAGCACGACGCAAAAATCCCCGGCTCAGTTGTTGATGAACAGAAACCTGAAGAGTCTCTTAAATATATTTCATCCTGAAAGTGTGTCGGAAGGAAGGATACGACAGGAGGACAGGTTTATAAGAAATTGGAAACCCCATAGAGTAGTAAATGAAGGACAGGCAGTTATAGCACGAGGGTACCATGGCCCCAGATGGCTACCAGGTGTAGTGCAAGAAAAAACTGGCCCTGTTTCTATCAAGGTAGAGACAGATGACGGAGAAATTTTAAACCGGCGTTTAGATCAGGTCAGATGTTGTGAAGAAAGTGAAGCAACTCCGTCTACATCGTCAACTCCACAAGAGTCAACTAATATTGAAGACCCCCAAGCTGGTCAGGAAATATATCCTACTGGTGAAGCATCGAGTCCTATTTTGAGAATGTCCTCAAGATTAAGAAGGCTTTCGAGTTTTTTTTAAATGTAAATTTTTGTTGTGGGGAGAAGTTGTTATGTTTTAATATTTTCAGAGATTATTTATCATCATCATTTGCTTGTATAAATACTTTGTTTTTAATTAAAATGTATGTATGCAAAAATGGCTAGCGTTGCGTCATAAATTCTTAAACTTAGATACATAATAATAACTTAATTCCATATGAAGGGTATAGGTTCGATAATCTAAAAGAAGCGCCTGGAATTCAATGAATAAAAAGATGGATTGTTCAGAACAGAAGGTAAGGTGTTCTGTGATGACAATCCTCAGCAACGGCACTGCGTGATGAGCTAAATAAACTTTTCGCCATGTGAAAGAACTGTTCATTTATAGTTTTTATATACATATTTTATTTTAGGTTTTTTTACAGATAAAATGAAAAGATTCGCTGATTTTCCTTAGAAATGTTCACAAAATGTCAAGTCCTTCTATAAGTATACAATTAAGGGCTATTTGAATTAAGTACTATTTAATTTTATATTTGAAATATTAGCGCCTCTTTTCTAAGCATCCAAAATCTCTAATCCATCAAGCGACTTTTTAGATATATAAATGAACATTGTTTCTACTCTAAATGTGTTTCTTTCTAATTTTTTATTTGAAAAACTCTTGAATATTTTGCGAATTTGTTTATATTTAGGTATATTATTTAATATACCTAAAGTAGATATAAGCCAACAGGGTTAAAGGTCTATAGAGTGGACGCTCATAAGAAGTTTCACTGTACATGTGAATGGAAAGCGGCTGTTTGAAAGTCCCGTCATACAGAAGGTACTGGATAGGTCCAATGGGCGGGTCCGACTTACCATTGGGGTCCATGCTCTTTAGGTTGGTGGCCTCCACCACCTCCACGTGGAGCTCGGCGGTCTGGAACATTGTGCTGGTTGTTAACCTCGTACTGGGTTGGCAATACCGTGGAGTGTTTTATTTACGGAACATTGTGCTGGTTGTTAACCTCGTACTGGGTTGGCAATACCGTGGAGTGCTTTATTTACGGAACATTGTGCTGGTTGTTAACCCCGTACTGGGTTGGCAATACCGTGGAGTGTTTTATTTACGGAACATTGTTCTGGTTGTTAACCTCGTACTGGGTTGGCAATACCGTGGAGTGCTTTATTTACGGAACATTGTGCTGGTTGTTAACCCCGTACTGGGTTGGCAATACCGTGGAGTGCTTTATTTACGGAACATTGTTCTGGTTGTTAACCTCGTACTGGGTTGGTAATACCGTGGAGTGTTTTATTTACGGAACATTGTGCCGGTTGTTAACCTCGTACTGGGTTGGTGATACCGTGGAGTGTTTTATTTACGGAACATTGTGCTGGTTGTTAACCTCGTACTGGGTTTGGCTATACCGTGGAGTGTTTTATTTACGGAACATTGTGCTGGTTGTTAACCTCGTACTGGGTTGGTGATACCGTGGAGTGTTTTATTTACGGAACATTGTGCTGGTTGTTAACCTCGTACTGGGTTGGTAATATTGTGGAGTGTTTTATTTACGGAACATTGTGCCGGTTGTTAACCTCGTACTGGGTTGGTGATACCGTGGAGTGTTTTATTTACGGAACATTGTGCCGGTTGTTTACCTCGTACTGGATTGGTGATACCGTGGAGTGTTTTATTTACGGAACATTGTGCTGGTTGTTAACCTCGTACTGGATTGGCAATACCGTGGAGTGTTTTATTTACGGAACATTGTGCTGGTTGTTAACCTCGTACTGGGTTGGCAATACCGTGGAGTGTTTTATTTACGGAACATTGTGCTGGTTGTTAACCTCGTACTGGGTTGGTAATACCGTGGAGTGTTTTATTTACGGAACATTGTGCTGGTTGTTAACCTCGTACTGGGTTGGTGATACCGTGGAGTGTTTTATTTACGGAACATTGTGCTGGTTGTTAACCTCGTACTGGGTTGGTGATACCGTGGAGTGTTTTATTTACGGAACATTGTGATGGTTGTTAACCTCGTACTGGGTTTGGCAATACCGTGGAGTGTTTTATTTACGGAACATTGTGCTGGTTGTTAACCTCGTACTGGGTTTGGCAATACCGTGGAGTGTTTTATTTACGGAACATTGTGCTGGTTGTTAACCTCGTACTGGGTTTGGCAATACCGTGGAGTGTTTTATTTACGGAACATTGTGATGGTTGTTAACCTCGTACTGGGTTGGTGATACCGTGGAGTGTTTTATTTACGGAACATTGTGCTGGTTGTTAACCTCGTACTGGGTTGGTGATACCGTGGAGTGTTTTATTTACGGAACATTGTGCTGGTTGTTAACCTCGTACTGGGTTTGGCAATACCGTGGAGTGTTTTATTTACGGAACATTGTGCTGGTTGTTAACCTCGTACTGGGTTGGCGATACCGTGGAGTGTTTTATTTACGGAACATTGTGCTGGTTGTTAACCTCGTACTGGGTTGGTAATATTGTGGAGTGTTTTATTTACGGAACATTGTGCCGGTTGTTAACCTCGTACTGGGTTGGTAATACCGTGGAGTGTTTTATTTACGGAACATTGTGCCGGTTGTTTACCTCGTACTGGATTGGTGATACCGTGGAGTGTTTTATTTACGGAACATTGTGCCGGTTGTTAACCTCGTACTGAGTTGGCAATACCGTGGAGTGTTTTATTTACGGAACATTGTGCTGGTTGTTAACCTCGTACTGAGTTGGCAATACCGTGGAGTGTTTTATTTACGGAACATTGTGCTGGTTGTTAACCTCGTACTGGGTTGGTAATACCGTGGAGTGTTTTATTTACGGATAATTGTGCTGGTTGTTAACCTCGTACTGGGTTGGCAATACCGTGGAGTGTTTTATTTACGGATAATTGTGCTGGTTGTTAACCTCGTACTGGGTTGGTAATACCGTGGAGTGTTTTATTTACGGAACATTGTGCCGGTTGTTTACCTCGTACTAGGTTGGCAATACCGTGGAGTGTTTTATTTACGGAACATTGTGCCGGTTGTTAACCTCGTACTGGGTTAGCAATACCGTGGAGTGTTTTATTTACGGAACATTGTGCTGGTTGTTAACCTCGTACTGGGTTAGCAATACCGTGGAGTGTTTTATTTACGGATAATTGTGCTGGTTGTTAACCTCGTACTGGGTTGGCAATACCGTGGAGTGTTTTATTTACGGATAATTGTGCTGGTTGTTAACCTCGTACTGGGTTGGTAATACCGTGGAGTGTTTTATTTACGGAACATTGTGCCGGTTGTTAACCTCGTACTAGGTTGGCAATACCGTGGAGTGTTTTATTTACGGAACATTGTGCTGGCTATTAACCTCGTACTGGGTTAGCAATACCGTGGAGTGTTTTATTTACGGAACATTGTGCTGGTTGTTAACCTCGTACTGGGTTAGCAATACCGTGGAGTGTTTTATTTACGGAACATTGTGCTGGTTGTTAACCTCGTACTAGGTTGGCAATACCGTGGAGTGTTTTATTTACGGAACATTGTGCTGGTTGTTAACCTCGTACTGGGTTGGCAATACCGTGGAGTGTTTTATTTACGGAACATTGTGCTGGTTGTTAACCTCGTACTGGGTTGGCAATACCATGGAGTGTTTTATTTACGGAACATTGTGCTGGTTGTTAACCTCGTACTGGGTTAGCAATACCGTGGAGTGTTTTATTTACGGAACATTGTGCTGGTTGTTAACCTCGTACTGGGTTGGTAATACCGTGGAGTGTTTTATTTACGGAACATTGTGCTGGTTGTTAACCTCGTATTGACATCTTCTCTCCCCGGGTTGGCAATACCGTGGCGCGTTTTAATCACCCTACAGAGAGTCAATTACTTTTGAAACAACCTTTCTACACTACATAACATAAACTGTGTGCGAGTGAGGAATAATTATTTGAATATATAAGTTTCTTTTCACTTTCTCTTTCAAAACCCAATCAATATAAAAATAATAAAATAAAAAATTAACACGATAAAAATTCCATTTTGTGAAGGTTTATATTTTACACTTTTTGAAAATAATTATATTTTAAAAACTTAAATAATTAAAAAATATAAAGATAAATATTAAACTTTTTAAAATTCTCACAAAAATATTTATATAAAGGGAAAATAAATAAAAATTAATAGTTAAGACAATTCGTTCTTTTGATTGAGGGAAAAAATGAAAAAACCTGCTAAGGAATTGACAACTACGACCCATCTAGCACGTCAATATGTCACCAAAGAAGGCCCCCCATCACAACGCAATATCGCAGCATGAATGGATAACTTAAAATGTAATGTCTGTTGATTTATAAAAGAATATATCAACCTAAAAATGAAGGAAAACAGTCTGAAGGGTACGTTTTATTGAAAAAACCAATTCATGAAAGGAAAGCAAATTGCAGAAAACGTTCTAAATAAGAATCTTCAAGTCGGTAAAAATTCTCAGCACATTTTAATATTGGATGGAATTTTTATAATTATTTTATTGTGCGTGGGTTTGTACCTCTCATGCCTATACCCCTGTAAACACAGCTACAGGTTGTCCTGGATGGAAAATCGAAAAGAAACTGGAAATGCAGGAAATCCTCATTATGAAAATCCATGCAAGGGAGTCCATTTTTAGAAGGAAATCCGCTGGGAGAACTGGAAAACCTCTGTTTAGGGAGCTCTTGACCGGGAGTTCAAAACACATTCTGAATTTTTTTCAATATGCTGTAACTTAGCAATCTCTCATTGTTCAGAGTCCTGAGAATTCTCTTAAATATTTTACACTCATAGACAAAACTTAAGGAAGTAGAAAGTCCTTGATGTCCTTACAGAGGCAATTTTGTTTACACTTGGTTATCTCATGTGTGTTCAATAAAGTTTACTGTGTATTAAATATCTTTTAAAGTTATTGTCTGAATCCCGATATACATGTTAAAAGGTACAACTTACTTAAT
>CP092875.1:53344963-53384111 GCA_030710605.1 Cordylochernes scorpioides
TTTGGCCAAAAATAACGTCTGTGTATTGAATCATCCTCCGTACTCACCTGATTTAGCACCATGTGATTTTTATTTATTCCCAAAAATAAATTTGAAGTTAAAAGGTTGTTTTTTTTTTTATGATTCCCGACCATCCAGAGAGCCTGCGACGAGCACTTTGGAGGCGATTCCTCAAAGTGGCCTGCAAGAGGCATTTAATTCCTTATTAAATCGTTGTAACATATGTATTGAATCCGGAGGGGATTATTTTGAATAAAAAAATAGTAGAAATTGAATTAGCTTGTTTCTGTTTTATTTTATAAACCCATTCTTAAAAATTATTTGCCACACTGTGTATATACCAGAATCTAGAATTCGTCTCTATAATACTTCATCTAGCTTTTATACACAAGTATAACAGATAAACTATTTAATAACATATTTAAACAACTTAAGTTTGAAAACTCGAAAACATTTCCAACAGGTAATGAGAGGGTAGGCAGTCGTGGAGCTGGTGGTGGGACAGTCACATAATTTGCAAATGCAGTTGTTGGAGGGTGGTGGAATCCTTTTCAAATGTTCGGATTTAAATATTTCGAATATGCTATGCTAATTCTGGGGGTTTCAGTATTTTATTATTTTAGGTGAGAAATGACGTTTTAGTTTATTATATATTCATGGACAAAACTTAAGGAAATTCTATCTTTTAGCATGTATATCGATATTCAGAAAATAACTCTGAAAGATATTACTGTGACCTTCATTGAAGACACGAGATCACAAAGTGTGAACAAAATGGCCTCTGTCCTCTTCTTCTTCTTCTTAAAAAAAAAAAAGACGACCGGCAAATTGTAATATTTTCCACTTCCTTAATTTTTGTTCATGGGCATTCTATATACAGTTACGAGCGTCATGCGTTCTTCATCTCTGTCACCGTTTGCTTTTTTTTTTTTTGGAATGGCGCTCTCTTATTGGTTCGCTACGATGGCGCCGCCACTGCGCGAGACACTTTGCCCCCCCCCCCCCCCCCCCCCCCCCCCACTCGCTTTTTTGGTTTTTGTAACTATTGTGTTGGAGCGGGTAGCTCCTTAAATAAATGCATATATTAGTTAATAACTAAATGGAATCCTCTCTTTCTTTTTCCCAATAAGAGACGCCTACGGAAGCCAACAGTACATAGACAGATAAAGCACATAGGCTATAGTTATACACTAATATATGCATTTATTCAAGGCGCCAATTTATAATTGTAACAAATAGTATTTGAATAAAAACATTCAATCGGGTAAAACACGGGCGTTAATGATCCAACAGGTCCACGTGTTCAAATTAAAACACGGGCGTTGCCCGGGTCATTCGGCTAGTATATACATATTTATAAGCATACGGCGCCTCTCCCGTCAAATTAAACGTCAAAACTAGGCGCCATCTATTGACCGTCGCCGTAAACTAGCGGCCTCGGGTCGGTGACAAAGTAACAATAGCAGCTTTGGCAAACTGAGAAAAATTGGCAAAATTCCCATCTATATTTTGGCCATAGATTTGGCCCAGCCACTTAGCCAGATAAACACCTTTTTGGTAGATTGTGAGGATTCCATTAGATCCCTTGTGGATCTCATGAAATAAAGTCTGTCTTAGACTGACGAGGGCCATTAGCCCGAAACCATGGTCTCTAGGTGGACGCTTCTCAGTTTGCCAAAGCTAGTGTTGTGGCTTTGTCACCGACCCGAGGCCGCTAGTTTACGGCGACGGTCAATAAGATGACGGTTAGTTTTGACGTTTAATTTGACGGGAGAGGCGCCGTATGTTTTTTATAGAATAATTTCCTCCCGGAAAAATTCCCATTCATGTATATATATATGAACTTGTCACATGTATACATTTTATAATTAATACTATTCTTCTAAACGGGAAGAATTGAGATCAAATATTTTAAATTTAAGTTTTATTCTTAAAAAAATAACATGTCGACCTCAATTATTTTGGCTTAAAGAATGAAAAACTTACACTATATATATAATTATAATGATAAGATATGATATATTTGAAAGTATATATATCTATATATATAAAAATCAATGTTTGTATGTTTGTTTGTTTGTATGTTTGTTTGTTTGTATGTCCGGTATACAAATTCGCAGTAGTTCACTAATTCAAATCAAAATTTCCATACATAGGTAAAAAAAATACGGGGAAGACGATAGGTTATTTTAAAAAATATATAAATCAATTATTAAAACTATATATTCAAATTATTCTACTTAGCTCACGAACAGCGCCCTCTATCAAAGATTAGATCAAATTATGCTGATGCAAACAAATAGATAATGCTAATAACAAACAATTATAAAAAAATCTTATCTAAATATATATCACTCGGGTAGATATGCACACGGGTCAATCCCGGGGCGAAGCCCGGGTCACCCGTCTAGTATATATATATATATATATTAATAGTAATTGTTTTTATATTTGGAAAATAGAGGAAAAGTAAACTATTAAGAACAACAGATTTTGAATTAATTTTGAGTCAGAACAGCAAGCTAATTCTGTATCAAATAGTATAGTTATGAAAATTACAAAAATCTAACTTCTCTCATCAAGAGAGAAAATAGAGCAAAAAAATACTTTTCTCTCTCTCTAATTAGCTTTATTTTATATTTGGTAAATTATTATCATGGTTCTGTCTTTGCTCTTCTCTTTAAAACTTTCTCTTCGCTTATTCCTTTTTTCACCCAGCCTATGACGCGTAACTGCCGATGCTTTGCTGGTGTTACCTTTTTTTTTCTCTTTTTTAAAAATATAATCTAACTAATTATTTATTACAAAAAAATAAAATAAAAAACAAACCTACACATTCAAATTAAATTTAAAAAAAATTATTAATCTTAAAATTTTTCATAACTATATATAACTAATTATATATATTAAGAAAAAGGCATCTCCTTATCGTGCAACTGAAAGTTGCTGATGGCTGGCGCCATCTATCGGAATAAATATAAACTATTCTCGTTGATTTTTAATTATTCCAGAATTGGCCAAATACCCATTCTTGATTAATCAAGAAAAGCTAACCACGGACGCGTTTCGGGCTGTTGGCCCTCATCAGCGTGGTGCAAGCTGTACCAATAATTAAAAATCAACGAGAATAGTTGATATTTATTCCGATAGATGGCGCCAGCCATCAGCAACTTTCAGTTGCACGATAAGGAGATGCCTTTTTCTTAATTTATGCACCTTATCCCAGTACAATGTTACATTTGTACTATTTTTTCATATATATATATATATATATATATATATATATATATATATATATATATATATATATATATATATATATATATATATTACTTTATATCCATACATTGCTATTGATAATTTAAAAAATAACTGATTATAAATATTACAAAAAAGACACAATAACATATACGATATATGAAAGAAGTCTCACATCAACTTCTTATCTTAATAACACACAAATCTTTCACACAAATTTGTTTCACAACTCATAGGGAAGATAGATCTACTTTTACAATGGGATGAAGGGGTTATGACAATCTTCTCAGCACAGGCGCGCCAAATTTAAGAAATAATATTTCCGACTGGGCCATTTTTCGTGCTAATTAAAGTGAATACAAGCAAATATTTTACAACATCGACCACTAGACCAATAGGAGAGACCTTGGTCAAACACCTGCCGGCGATTTAACGAAACAAAAACGGCTATACCATATATATAGTCGTCGTTATAAATTCTCCCGCGCCTCACATTCATGCTAGATCTTGAATAAATTTCTGCATTTGAAAAGTTCCTCACTTGATGCCAAGATTAACATCTTACGAAATACAAAAAACTACTAAAAAAACTCGTGTTTTACAAATCGTTTATCCAATCCATGCTTCACCTCTCTCTGCGTGGGTATCTCCAAGGCTACCAAGTTGTAGGAATGGATTTTTTTTTGTATTATCCCTAGTACACGTGGTACAGCCCATGATAATCATGATGGGTAGAAGTTGGCGATTGATTTTACTGTAAGTACACCACATGTCTACACATGTGAAAAGCAGTTCGACTATTGCATTTACAAATCTGCCAGAGCCCCGTTTGGCTACATGCACTCGCTGGTGGGGTTAGACTTTTGCAAGAATCGGGGGCCATTGGAGCATTTTTTTAATTAGAAAAAAGTGCCCAATGCGGGATTCGATCCCGGGTCGTAGCGGTCGAAACCAATGGCCATCCTTCTACCAATCCCCGGAATGGAAATTAAAATACCCAGATATGTCAGAAATGGCTGTAAATGCATGACATCTCTTGTTGCCATACGAATGTTGATTTTATTAAGAACTAGCCGAATGACCCGGGCAACGCCCGGGTTTTGCCCGATTAAATGTTTTTATTCAAATACTATTCGTTACAATTATAAATTGGCGCCGTGGATGTCACTCTTGTGAAACGTCCCGCTCCAAACCTTGTGTCTGAGAAGCGATATTTTTATAGAAAGATGATCTGGCTTTTATTTTCTGCTCGAATGAAAGTTTTTTCTGTTAGAATTTTGTTCCTGCGTACAAAATAATGAACTGGTTTCACCCGTGGTCTCTGCTTTTTGGAATTTTTCCCGATATAATTTTGTATCTGAAAATCAAACATGATACAGCAATATCGTCATCATCATTTTCTGACTGAAAATATATAGTTTTAATAATTGATTTATATATATTTTTAAATAGCCTATCGTCTTCCCCGTATTTTTGTACCTATGTATGGAAATTTTGGTTTGAATTAGTGAACTACTGCGAATTTGTATACCGGACATACAAACCAACAAACATAAAAACATTCATTTTTATATATATAGATATTACTAGAGCTTTAGCCCGGCGAACATTTTATTAAATATTAAACCTAGAAAAGGTGTCGATGCAATAAAAATAATCAAACGATTATTATTCACTGAAATTTTATACTATTACAGAATAAAAAGGTCAAGGGTTAGATCCATATAATACAGAGATATGTTAAAATACCTTATGTCAAAATAATTAATAAATAGAATTCAGAAATTCATTTGTCTTCGAAAAGTATATATTCTTTTTCTTTTTTATCTCCACTCAATCATATTAAGGTATCAAGCTTGTAGAGCTTGTTGATGGTGTCTGTTGGGGATGAGTAGAGCTCATCAATGGATAAGACAATACAGAAAGCATATATTGTTGGAATGAAGTACAAATATTTTTCATATTATCAAATAAAATAGGAGTTCCTAAAACCTCATTCTTATAATTAATATAAAATTCCTAAGGTCACATAATGCATCTGAGTTAAAAATAAAACGCTGCACATTGATTAGCTAATTAAGGTCACATGACAATGAACAGACAATCAGAGCACGCAATAAGCCTGAACACCTATATAACGCTGTACACAAAAAAAGATAAAAACGAATATAAGCCGTATATTATAGTAGATTCTCATTGAAAGTATATTTTAGTTCAAGCGTTTTTTTTTTTAAATTGAAGTTCTATTGTGAAAAATTGGTTAGACATTCAATGTTCAAAGTATTGTCCATCGCTAGTTACTACATTTTCCCATCTTTCTGGCAATTTACGGATCCCATCGCGGAAAAGGCCGGCTCTTTGGCCGCTATCCATTCATCGATCCATTTTTTGACTTCATCATAATTGCAGTCGTGAGGATATGAAATGATTATACATCATTTTCTACCTCTCAAAACTGGCGACTTTGGCGGCTATCCTGTTATGATCTATTAAAAGTCGTGTTTGACCATTGGGTAGGATCGTTGAAAATATTTAGATATTAATCTAGCAATGTAGTCAGAAACGGGTAAACCCTAACCTAATATGATCACCAAAGAGGCGTAGCCGCTAAAATGACGAAGTCGTTAACTTGAGGTGATCATTTATAATCGTTGTCACGCGTTAATCAAACACAATCGTTTAAATGATGCTGTGTGGTTTGAAAGTCAGGGTCGATAAAGAAGCGTGTTTTAAAACCTGTTATTGGCTCCAACCTTAGATTGTTGTTTTAAAACTGTATTTTCTATAACATGCCATGGAACGTTATGGGGGGAAAATGATAGATTCGTGGAAGAATAAAAAGATCCTTTATTACTTAAAGGTATAAAACAATAAAAGAAGGACAAGAGATCAAATTATATGTACATCAGCAGCTCACGCCGACCTGCCCTATCCAATAACCGCTAGCCTACCAACAATTCAACAAGGCCGCGCTATATAGGCAGATATGTCAATTTGCATAGACAATGCCAAAACACTATGCAAATCACACGAATATTCCATTGTAGAAATATCCGGAATTGCCACTAACGGGATAATCCTGAAGATAGAAGTTGTCTGGCCAGCATTCATATTTCTGTGAAAAATAGACACTTCGGCCAGTTAGAGTTTTTTATTTTCTCAACGTTTCGACAAAAAATTTTTGTCTTCGTCAGGAGAAGTAAATAAAATAAAACATTTAGCAAGAACAATTTTTAAAGCTTTGCTAAATGCTTTATTTTTATTTACTTCTCCTGACGAAGACAAAAGATTTTTGTCGAAACGTTGAGAAAAATAAAAAAAAAACTCATAGAGAACGGGATAAAGTATCTCAATTTAATATTTCTTTTAAAACATCAAGATATCAAACACGGAGGTATGGGGACATCAAAATTGTATCTCGAAATTGATTTCAATAAATTTTATATAGAATTATTTTAAACCTAATATATTTTTGTATTTCTTTTTATTTTCAGAAGAAAAAATTTAATTTTATTGTATCAAAGTCAATATTGACCTAAATATTGTCAACTTGTTTTAAAAATGAATATTATCATTTTGATGTCCTATATATATTATATGAATTTCAAAAAATAATTTTAAAAATTAAAAATAAAAAAATGTCAGGTGTTAGTATTAAAATCAAAGAAGGCATATACTAACCACGAGCACATGAAACTTTTAGATGGCAGAGCGCCATCTGGTGGAAAAGAATTCAACTAAATGTTGATTTAACCTGCTGCTTGATATATGGCTAACCCATTATCTTGATAAATCAAGAAAAGCCAATCACGAACGCGTTTCGGGCTGTTGGCCCTCGTTATATGTATATCATATTAAAAGAAGGACATATTTTGGATCAATAAATTTATTAAAATTCAATATTTCGACGAGGCTGTTCGCCTATCTTCTTCTCGAAAAATATTGAATCGTCGAAATATTGAAATTTGATAAATATTTTGATCCAAAATATGTCCTTATTTTAATTATCATAAATGGGTTCTCTATATTTAACAATATATATAATCTATTCGTATAGGGGGGTCGGTGGAAGGCTGGTTAAACCGTTTGGTTTTAGACCACTAGGACCCGGGTTCGATTCCCGCATTGGACACTTTTTTCTGTTAAAAAAAATGCTCCAATGGCCCCCGATTCTTGCAAAAGTCCAACCCCACCAGCGAGTGCAAGTAACCAAACGGGGCTCTGGCATTTGTAAGTGCAAAGTCGAACTGCTTTTCACATATGTAGACATGTGGTACACTTACAGTAAAAGCAGTGGCTAACTACCCACCATGATAATCATGGCCTGTACCACGTGTACTAGGGATAAGCAAAAAAAAAATATATTCGTACTTATATTTATATTCTTTCTGTATTTAAAAATAATTCCATTTTATTGTTTGTACTTCTGCATACTACAGTGTGTATTAAATATTTTTATATTTCATAATGCTGCAGTAAAACTTGGATAATTTTAACTTCTTTAATAAACTTCTTCAATTCGAATATGTATCTTGGTCCCTAGAATTTCCTATAAATATAATTTCCGTTTTTGATTACAACAACAACTGCTTTATTAGGACACTACCGTCCTGTAAGGACTCGCCATACATCATTTTCATGAAGAAAAGGGAAAAAAACATAAACAAAGGAGAGAAGGGAAAATTAAAAGAAAATCAAAGTATTCAACATACCTATACAAATTAACTATGGAAGGAAATTGTTCTGTAATTTTAGTTTTTAGAGAACTTGGCAAGTTATAAATAAGGAGGTAAGACAACCTTCGAGAAGTTATGACAGGTCAAGGATGTTTTTTTAACCTTTTCTTGGACAGGCTTCGAGTACCTTGGTTATAAGGAGGAGGTCTAAGATTCTTTTTAAAATGAAGATATACGTTGCGCCTTTCATTAATATCATTTCAAACTTTCGTTATAGCTTTTAACATATAAATATTTGTGAAGAAAATGCATATACAGTAGAACCTCCCTGTAAAGAACACCTAACTGCAGAGCCAAAGTGTCCTTTAGGGAGAGGTTTCCTTTTACCGAAGAATTGCGAAATTGTAAAAAATGGTAATTTTGCAATGGAAAACTGTCCTTTGTGGAGAGTTGTCCGCTAAAGGGAGGTTCTACTGTATTAGATTTAAAGGTTGAGAGAAATAGAATTACAAAAATGTGTGTTATAAAGTGCCTGTATTACGACGGTACCTGTTTTCTCCCTGGATATCAATGGTTCTAGGATCAGCCTCTGATGTCTTCTGGCTACATTGTTATAATGGTTTCCTCCAAACTGAAAAGTTTTGTAGGTAGGAGGAGTCTATATTACCCTTGTTTGATTGTCCCATTATACTATGGACAGCCGTTGGCCCGTCCGGTTTCACAAACGTACATGACATTGCATTCCTGGAATTGGGTCGAATACACTTACGTTTTGTTTAATCAGTGTTTCTCTAAGTGTTCTTCATCTTAATTACAGAGTTTCTTGCTACTTAGTTTTGTTTTTCGTATCTGTAATGTTCTCTCATTGTCAAATAACATATGTATTACATTGCTCCATCCTATGGGAGCTGTAACTCACAGATTGTAAACTTGTGACGTACGAAATGGTTCTGGTGTCTTTCTATCAAGGCTCCCCTCTGCATCTTGAAAATTGTCTCAGTAGTTTTGCATCCTGCGTATTTCTTGAGGTGTGAAGAACGGTTTTAGACGTCGAAAGAGATTCTCATCTTGTTGGAAGGAATTCTTGATTTCGACATGGTGGAGGAATCCTGGAGTCACTCGCAGCAACATGGATCTCACAGCATCCATGGCCTCAAGGTCTGCTCAACAAACACATCACTTTATCTTCCCTATTCTACCCAACATTTTAATCAGAATGCCAGGGAGAAGAAATAAGAGAAGACAAACGGCAAGATGATAAGGCAATTCATTTTATTCAAAACAAGCTCAGAGAGAGGCAACAAAAGAACAGTGGAACTTCATTATAACAGCAATTTGGTTATAACATTATAATTCTGAAGTCCAAATTCCAACTATTTGTAATAACAAAAAAAGAAATCTTGATCTTAAATGGTGGTGCTTTATCAAAGTTTGACTATACGATTCTGGATAAAACATATTTGTAAAATTAAAATATTCTGTGGATAAATAATAAACACTCTGTTACAATATTTTAAAGAATCTTCACCTACTCTGGATATACTTGTACATCGAAAACTTCAGGAATAGGTTCTATATATTCAAAAACAATATAAAATGTTCTATAAATATTGCGTAGTTTTGAATATTTCATGTGATAGAGCTTTTCGAATAAGTCAGAAAATAATTATGATGATTAATCAAATATTTGTCATATATCCAGAAGATATTTTACTAGAATATATAGTTAGGCCTGGAAGGGATAATTTTCACAGTTCCAAATCCGAAATATGCAATTAATCCTAATAATTTACCCGATAATTACTATATTTATTTCTATGAAAAATAGACACACTTCGGCCAGTTAGAGTTTTTTTTTTATTTTCTCAACGTTTCGACAAAAAGTCTTTTGCCTTCGTCAGGAGAAGTAAATAAAAATAAAGCATTTGGCAAGGCATTAAAAATTGTTTTGTGTGCCGATGTGTCTATTTTTCATAGAAATATGAATGCTGGCGAAGCAGCTTCTATCTTCAGGATATCCTTATTTCGTTTTAAAATTAGCTCGAGTATCATTTTCCAACCCTAGAATATCAGGTAGATTATTGGGATTGATTGCATAGGTTTGGAATGGTGACATTGATTCCTTCCAGACCTAACTCTATATTGTAGCCAAGTCTCGCATGAATAGGTCAAATATTTAAATATTTCTAGTAACCATTTTCTGACTTTTTTTTGGAAGGCTCTATCAGTTTGAATATCCAAAAACTACTAAATTTCTATAGAACATTTTAATATTGTTTTTATTAATGAACTTATTTCTGAAGTTTTCGATGTATTTTGGATTTGCCCCTTTATGAATGCTTTGACACCGATGAATTCCGTTTATTATTATTATATAGCTTAATCTGACTTATCCCATATTAGGCTTCGTTTTTAATTACAAACCGTTTAGATTTCCACCCAATTTGCGTATCAAAGAGTTCGCGGTTCTATTTTCAATCAAGGATAAAAAGTTTAAATAAGCTGTTTCGGTAGAGCGTTTTTCCTCGAGAAATGGGACCAAGGTTCCAGTCCAGTCTACTTTCAAGGCTCAACTTAGAAAGTGGCCATCCCCATGACAGCTTTGATATTCTGCACAGGGTACGACTTAGGGGATTGGATTTGGAACTGGAAGGCTTCATTTATAGGATCATATATATCTATTTTCAAACAGAAATAATGTAATATATTTTTCTCTCAATATATAATAAGTATTTAAAATATGTATATAATAATGTGTATATAAAAATTGTATTTATTATTAAGTTTTTAACGTGATAATCCTGTTGAAGAACTGACAAGTACGAAAGCTTGAAAATAAAAAGTTGCACAAGAAACTTAACCCTGGAAGCTTTATTTATTTTATAATATATATCTATAACAACTATTATATGATCCTGATCATAATAGAGGGTTTTAATTCAAGCGACAAAATTTAAACTCCATGTGTTGACAGTGCATGTATGATATAAGAGTCTCGAGTCCTATCTACCCATTCCCGGGTACAAGCCATGCTAATTGAGCATAAATAACAACAGATTGAAAATGTTGGGAATATATACAATTGTGTGAAACAACACGTATGAATATAAAACAAAGCCCTAATACGGTGAAAGCTATGCTGAAAGCTGTTGTTATTACATGTAAAATATCCTCTACATGAGACAACAACTATATCTAGGTCGTTTATAGAGTTTTCGTTGTTTAAAGGCCATTTGAATAGTTTCTTTGTCTGAAATCTAGCCAAGCAAGATAAAATAGAAGAAACTTGTCTC
Organism: Cordylochernes scorpioides; assembly: GCA_030710605.1. Classification (NCBI taxonomy): domain Eukaryota; kingdom Metazoa; phylum Arthropoda; class Arachnida; order Pseudoscorpiones; family Chernetidae; genus Cordylochernes; species Cordylochernes scorpioides. The sequence continues at coordinate 53,356,191 of CP092875.1, forward strand.
AATAAAAACGGGGTATTTAGAAAACCAACTCTCGATCACTACATGTACAATGCAGGTGCAGAGATGATGATATCAAGTACTGGCTGCTCATTCAGCCACCACCACCGCTGGGATTTCCGCAGGATTCCCGGGCGGAAGTGACGAGGGGTCACGTGGTGGATCGTCCAGTTAGTGGCGCCGAGCGGAATGGTGAGTGACGACCTCCCTGCCTGCCTGGACTAGAGATTCCTCTAACATACGTAGTTTATTTAGTGATCGAGATTTGGTTTTCTAAATACCCTGTTTTTATTGAGACAAGTTTCTTTTACTATATCCTATTTGGCCAGCTTTCAGACCAAGAAGCTATTCAACAGGCATTTAAACAACGAAAACTCCATAAAAGACTGATATATAGTTGTTATCCTAAGTGCACATGGTACAGAACATGATAATCATGGTAGGTTGGCGACTCTATATTGTAAGCATACCACACGTCTATACAAGTTAAGGCGGTGTGACATTTGCAATTATAAAGTTTCAGAGCCCCGTTCAGTTACTTTCACTTACAGGTAGGGTTAGACGCATGCAAGAAACATTGAAGTAATCTGTCCGGTTCTGTTGTATCGATCTCCGTCCAAAATGCCAAGACGCTGATGGTCACTCGACCAACCGCGGATAGAAAGTTAGTTGTACTAGCATCATCAATACACATACTGTTCACTTCACCGGAGTACAACAAATATCTAAGTTTAAAAACTACAAAAATAGATAAACACTTCTTGTAAGAGATAGTCGATGTTTTATTTAAGCCCGTTAAAGTGCGATTATCACTTGAAAGCTAGCATTTTAAACTAAAAAGAAACTCATTGTGAAAATGTTTGTAGTTTATAAACGCTTTTCACAATTTTATCTTGAAACAAAATATATAAGTCGGAAATGTTAAGTTTGTCCACGCGTAACTTCTTCAAAAAGATAATAATTGAGCGCTGCTGCGAACAGCTGACGCTTAAATAGGAAAGGAAGGAGTTTTAAGCAGGAATGCAGTCTACAGAGAGCCGATATTGTGTAAAGGCAATTCTAGTTACTAGGTGAGGTAGTCCGAACTGTGTTTATAAACTGTCTATAGAGAAATAGCGTCAATAAACAGCGACAACAACGCTGACAAGTGTAATAAACCAGTTTGTTTGAAGTATCGATTTCTCATTACATTCCGTGTTTTATAGATTCAACTTCCTTCTTCGCACGAGATAACTTACAGAATGCACTTTGTTTTTAGATAGAAATGATAAACAAATTTGCTGATGAATAAATTCTCTTTTCGTATGCGGGTAATCTTGCCTATGAATCTAAATATATCAATTTTCTTTTGTATTTAGAACTGCGTAGTGTTGAAACATGGCGCTTGAATTTTACTTTTAAAAATCGATAATCCTTCCACAATTATCATTATTTCAGACTATGGGAGTGTAAAGAAGGAAGACAATACTATATTGTCAGTAAATTTTATATTAAGATTATAATTTTTGGAAATCATGTAGTTTTAGGAACCTTAAAATCTTTTAGATTATTGTATTTATATAGGAACAAATTTGAATATTAGATAACAAGGACATTTTTATTATCGAAAGAATAAAATCGTGAAGCAGATATGTAATTACAAGAAACTCTTCAACCCACCATTTTGCCCATTTGGTAATATACTGCTTCAGATGATTATCCAAGTTATGATAATGACATTTTGATGGTTCTGTTGAAGTTAGGTACTGTGGCTAGAGACAGTTAATCTACCAATTCTTGTTCCACCCGGCAATGGTTCATTCCTCACCATCATACTGAGTATATCGGAGTATTTTTCTCTATGCATCCTACTCTAAGATACTCGTAGAATTAGATAAGCAATGTGTGCCTATGCTATAAATAGACATCTTCAACTTCCTTCGTAAGGTTTGTAAACTTATGTGGAAACAGCCACTGTCACAAATTCCAAAATTGATGAATATTCAAAAGTCTCATCTGGAAACCAAATCTTTTCCGCCTAGCAAGTCCAACTTGGAGGATTCTGTTTAAATCATTGAACTATTTGTTCTCTCTTTTAAATATTGGATCTTTCCATTAATCCGATATAGTAGCTGCCAATTGCGATAAGTCTGTTCCTATATGTTTTGACTTAAATATTATAACCTATATGTTTACTTCAACGGAGTACAACAAATATCTAAGCATAAAAACTACAAAAATAGATAAACACTTCTTGTAAGATATAGTCGATGTTTTATTTAAGTCCGTTGAAGTGCGATTATCTCTTGAAAGCTTGCATTTTAAAATAAAAAGAAACTGCTTGTGAAAATGTTTGTAGGTTTTAAAAACTTTTGTCAATTTTATCTTGAAACCAAATATCTAAATCCGAATAACCCATATATAATATGTATATTTTAAAAATTATGTTGGGTGTTAACATTTTGAATTATAATAAGTCGATGTGTGTGTGAATTCTATCTTAAAAAATAATTATATTAAATAATTATCATAACACACGTGTGTAACCCCAGTGTGTAATTAACAATCTAACTACAATATTCTCAATAAGATAGGAGATATACAAACGGTCAAAAATAAAAGTGTTGACTTTTAAACGGTTTCGTAACCTTAACCTTGACCTGGTGGGCCCACGGTGTTGCCAACTAACACCTCTGTGTGAATTTATTCTCTACCCACTGCATCACGTTTTGTTTAAAATATTGTCACGTGGAAAATTAGGAAAAACAAACTTCAAGATGATACAGCAATTTATTTAAGGCAAGAATAAACTATAAATGATTAAAAAAGATAAGCAATGAGGGAATTTTACAGAGTAACAAAATATAAACGTAATGATACTCTGTTAATAAAATAATAAATATTTCGCTATAATATTAAGTACCTAATTTTCTCACTATAGATATATTACATTGTATTCATGCACTTGTAGTAATAGAAATATTGTAAAGACTAAGGCTGCCTGGCCGGCATTCATAGTTCTTCAGATTAAAGTTACTTTGACCAGTACATAATGATACTCTGTTAATAAAATAATAAATACTTCGTTATAATATTAAGTACCTAATTTTCTCACTATAGATATATTACATTGTATTCATACACTTGTAGTAATAGAAATATTGTAAAGATAGAGGCTGCCTGGCCGGCATTCATTGTTCTTCAGATTAAAGATACTTTGACCAGTAAATATTTTTATTATCTCGACATTTCGACATTTTGTCCTCATCAGAAGCCACAAAAATTAAAACATTTGGCAAAACGCTTTGTTCGCTCCTGACAAGGACAAAATATTTTTGTCGAAACGTCGAGATAATAAAAAAGATTTACTGGCCGAAGTAGCTTTAATCTGAAGTAATAGAAATATGTTATTAGGTATATTGATTGATCACTGTGTGTGTGCTTTTTACAAAGGTGATTTATAAAAGAGTAATTTTTAAATCCTGTGATGCTTATCTTTTGTGATAAATAGCTTCTGTGATGAGATCCTTTAAGTTTTTACTTTAATAGTTTCATCGATATCTGTTTCTTCTTTAGGTGTCTTCTTAAACTCAGGAATGCCATATAGACATATGTATTTGCGTCTTTCTATATTGAAAAACTTTTAACTGTTATTTATACAATATTTGAATCAAATATTTGTCGCTATAATAGCCTATAGATAGTTAGTCTTACAGTAATTTTATAACAATCTTTGAATTGAAGGTTGACCCAATAGTAGGCAGGTTTGGCTCATTAGGAGTGAACTTCCAGGGAAGGTTTGGCCAATTTGATCTAACAGATCGACACAAATGTTCTATTCTCTGGATGGAATGCAATATTTGAATACCTAGGGTAGTATAGGTGTTATAGGATGAAGCTGTAGTTTCAAGGTTTTGAATGTGATTTATCAGCTATAATCACACTTACAACAGGATATTCTTATCATCTTAAAGCCGTTATTAGTATTACCTTCTCTATATAATTCCTATTATCCAATTAATTATACACAACATTCAACACTGGATCTCAAAACTCAAAATATCTAACGGCCCAAACAAAGAACTAAACATGGTTAGAAGTAATCAAAGCAGTCTTGAAGATGTTCCTTTATATGTAAAGCCTTTCTAAGATTTGAAGCGTTTCCTGATATTATGTAAACATCAAGAAAGGTCTTTGCACTCCATGTAAGCCAGGAAATGAGGTACATACAATATATTCCAGTTTGAAACTCAGACAGCGGTGGATGACAGAACCAGTTTGCTGTCATGTAGGAAGGCAGATAACTGGGAAGCTTCAGGCAAGAACAAGTTTGGAGATGGTATCAGCTAGAGACACTGTTTGGTTTATTAATGTTGAACAAGAGCTCTCTATTTACTTTCTCTTTTTACGTTGTTATTACGTAGATCTTTATTATATAGGCGCTTAGTCTTTTTATAAACATTTTGAATTGGAGAAAGTTTTTCTGGAGTAAAAGAGTATTTCTCCTCTTTTTTCTCTCTTTCTCATATAGGTAGGGTTGATGGCGTAACAAAGCAGTGTTTGACGATAGTTATTGACGAAATTTTCTATTTTTGAGAATATTTGATAAACTGCCTTTTATAATTTTCATTTTTTTTAAATTGAGTATATTTGTTATACTTAAATCTTTATCAATATTAATAACAAATTTTAAATTATATTTCGAAATTCCATGCATTTTTGATTTAATGTCAAATTTAATTCTCTATTATAATATATAGGTGTTTGTCTTGGGTAAAATAGCTCTATTAAAATAACTGTTAGCAGGGTAACAAGTAAAATTTGTGACAATTGTCTAAAGGTTTTATGTAAAAGGTGGCTGTGTGTATATGAGCAATCAATACCGACGGTCAGTTGCGAAAGCTGTCTGTAGTTTCCATTTTCGGCCATCGTCCTCCCTTCCCACCATTGCGGTTCCTTATGCAACAGGCGTGTGCTCGGTCATCAGCGAATTCTATCACGGTTCCAATATGTGAAACGAAAGTGTGTAGACCCAGGTATATCCATCTAATCCTCCTACCAATTTACACGACCTGATCAAATGTATTTCTAATCTCAGTTTTGTTTCTCCAACAACGACGCTATTTTGTTATCTTTATAGACTGCAGCGTCATTACAAACCACACACAATTTTGAAGATATTTTTCTAAAATTACATTTCAAAAATAATCTTAGCTCTTATAAGACAACAAGGCGCACATATTCCTATGTTATTGGGCTTTTTTGACAGGAAATTTAATGGGTTTCTCGTATTATAGAATCGATGCCGCTTCCAATATGAAATGTGCCGTCATGAGACCTAATCATAGCCGTGACACCATGGGTTTAACTAATCGAGCCAATCACACCAGCAAGCCCGTAGAAGTTTGTTCCATTCCCTCAGACCAACAATGAGCTAATGGTGACTGAGGTTTTTTTTTCACCATGGGGAGGGTCTTTAAACTTTTTCTTCTTAAATATGGTGTCATTTTTAAATTCCCAATGTGATCATTTCTTTATTAATATATACAGTTATCAGCGTCATAATCAAGCAACAATTCTTAATTCTGTCACCGCTTGCTTTGTGAATGGAATTAAATACCCAAATATGGCCATTTCTCATAACCATCGGTGGTTCAGTGGTAGTTGGGTTCGATTTACGGCCGATGCAATTTTTTTTTACATTTTTTAACCCTTAACTGGACGGGTTGGGTAGATTCCGCCCATGCATAAACTTAATATAAGAAAAATATATATTTTTCGTTTACTGAGAGCTAACAGCTTTGGTATATTCTAATTTTACAGTGATACAAACAATTTCCATTCATCGTTTAAAAATATAAGTTTTGGGAGGGCGGTTAAATTTGCATGTGTGGGCGGATTCCGCCCATGCCGTCCAGAAGCGTGAGAATTTTTCATGTTAGGGTTATAGCTGATTGCTCATTCTCGAGTCGCTTTCTTCAGCTATTTTTTAGCTTCCATTCATAAAATAAGACTTCTTTCTTTGGCTAAGTAGAATTTATTCTTTTAGATTAAAAAAAAAAAACAACTTCCTTAATTTTTTTTATCAAGGTAAGACTTTTTATTTTTGAAATTCTATTTATAATGGAAGACGAAATTTGGAATAAGAATTTTTATGATGATTCTGAAACTGAAAATTATTCATTGAACGAATCTTCAGATGTCAGTACAGATGAGGAATGTGATTCAATTCTTACCACTGTTCAAATGTCTTCAAGTAATTGTTTCATTGGGAAAAATGGCTATAAATGGAACAAGAATCATGTAATAATTGGAAGAACCCGTTCTCATAACATAATTACACACTTACCTGGTCTGAAAGGCCCTGCTAAACCGAAGCCAAATTGTGGCATAGATATATTCAACTTATTTTTACTGCCGCAATTATAAAACAAATATCTGAATTTACAAATGCAAAAATTGAAGAATTTCGCCAAAGAATTTCAGATTTGACCAAAAGTACTTACTCAAATTTTACAAGTGAAATAGAAATAAGAGCATTCTCAGGTTTGTTGTATCTAGCTGGAGTTTACAAATCAGGTCATGAAAATGTAGAATCTTTGTTTGCCTCAGATGGAACAGGCCGTGACATTTTTCGCTCTGTAATGAGTGTGAAGCGTTTCCCTTTTCTATTACTTTGTATTAGATTTGATAATTTCAAGACAAGATGCAAAGAAGATAGACTCTCACCCATAAGAGATATTTCCTAAACCATTATTGAAAAATTTTAAAGTTGTTATACACCTGCTGAATACCTTACTGTTGACGAAATGCTTGTAGGGTTTCGGGAAAAATGTCCATTCAAAATTTATATACCCTCAAAACCTAATAAATATGGGATAAAAATAGTGATACTAGCAGACTCAAGAACACATTATATGTATAATGCAATGGTATATACAGGAAAATCTAAAACTCCAAAGTCAAAAGAACTATCCCTGCCAACCCAAATAGTTTTAGATATTAGTCGACCACTTTGGAAGAGTAATAGAAATATTACAGCAGACAACTGGTTTACTTCAATAGAATTAGTAGAACATGGCCTTACATATTTAGGAACGATGAGAAAGAACAAACCTCAGAATCCACCACAATTCCAACCGCATCCTAAAAGAGAATCAGGAACATCTATTTTTGGTTTTTCTGGAACAAAAACTTTAGTCTCCTATGTTCCCAAAAAAAGGAAAATCAGTAATCCTTATATCTTCGATGCATCATGACAATAAATGTGATGAAACAACAGGAAAACCTGACATTATAATGGATTATAATCTAACAAAAGGAGGTGTAGATACCATTGACCAAATGGTCTCTAATTTTTCTACCTCTCGTCGATCCAGAAGATGGCCTTTGGCACTTTTTTATGCCCTCTTAGATATCACAGCTCTGAATTCTTACATCATCTTCAACTATCAGATTGATAAAAAGGATCAAAAAGAAAGAAGTACCTTTATTGTTGATCTTAGGAGATCCTTGATTGATGAACACCTGGCCACACGTAATCTAAATTGTAATCTAAATTCCCTCCCGGTGGAATTACAGACGACAATGAAAAAATTAAAAAATAATGATGGTTCAAGTACATCAAGAGGATCTACGATGCCACAAGAATCTGATACTCCAAAAAGGTGCTACAAATGTCCATCAAAAAATGCGGGAAAAGTGAAAACCTTATGCTCTGTATGTCAACTAAGCGTCTGTAAAAAACATTTTTTAATTATTTGTGAAAACTGTAAATAGATTATATTTAGAATTTTTAGAAGTCAAAATCTCTGTATATTAACATTTGTAATCATTAAATAATCTTTCAAATATTGATTTAATTCATTATTTAGCGCTTATTTCGTAAAGGTACATAAGTGGGTTGAATCTACCCACCCCGTCCAGTTACGTAAGTAAAAATCACCCGTCCAGTTAAGGGTTAAAACTCATTTATATATTATACAAGAATGACAGCAGAAAACAAAAGCCAGATCATCTTTCTATAAAAAGATCGCTTCTCAGACACAAAGTTTGGAGCGGGACGTTTCACAAGAGTGACATCCACGGCGCCAATTTATAATTGTAACGAATAGTATTTGAATAAAAGCATTTAATCGGGTAAAACCCGGGCGTTGCCCGGGTCATTCGGCTAGTATTCTTATATACATGGCAAAAAGAGGCACCCCTACCTTTAATCCTTCTGGTACATACCAATACTAATCCTATCCTCCTAGGACACCTTTCAATCCTATCCTCCTAGTAGCTTTATGTTGTGATGGCCTTAAAAATGGCCCTGCCCCTTCCCCAGCTTAAACACCTTATTACCAACACGGTAAATTGTACCGATTTGATAACTCTTCTTGTAGGATGTTATGGAATCGAAGATGCTCCTGTACTGATGAAGGCCATAGCTCGAAACCATGGTATACAGGTTGTTGGCTTTTATCTGAATTTTCCAAAACTGGTGTTGCGATAAAACTTAATCACCACAATAAAAATTTCCCTGGGGGATTAACATAACGCATTGTTCTAATGTATAATTAAAGAGAGAAGTTTCCCTTTTTGTACATGAATTTAATCCTCTTTCAACCTTATGTTGTATATATATATATGTCGTGATCGAATGGAAGGGTGCAACCGTTATGCATGCAATATTCAATAATTAGTTTCAGCCAAGTGAGCAGCACACCCGCGACGTGCCGTAGCATTCGCCCGCGATGACTGCCAAGTTTATTTTTGTACAGTTTTTATATATGGATGAATTTGCATATTTAAATTTTAGCAAGCTTAACATATTTCAAGTTTAACATACTTATTGTAGCGAAAAGAAATTATACATTTTGAATATTATGCAAATTATGACATACATATATTTGGAGATGTGGTTAAAGGTATCATATTTTCTCTAACATGCTGCGAGCGAGGGAAAGCTCAATATTAAAGCGACAAAAGAGATATGGGATGAGAGGTGCAGTTGCACACTAGAGAGGTCACTTCTAAACGTGTTCACCTCTATTACAAGTGTCATTTTTTACCATCTCTCCAGAAGACAGAATCCAGCGGCTAGCCAGATCATCTATATGCCTAAACTGTGTCGTTGTAGTGACGTGTTCTTACATTAATTAAACGTATGTTTTGAAACTTTTAGCGTGCTGCAAAACATAATGATTGAACCAATGTTTGCTATACGTGTGGCTGAACAATCTTTTTTACCTGAATATATGTTTTTACGATAGGCGTCCCCATATTTTCTTATTAAAATATAGTTTTGTTTTATACACTTTTCAGAAATTCTAATATAATATTTACGTTTTTTAGAAAAATACACAAGAAAAGGCCCAATCTGAGCTGTTTCAACTGTAGGATGGACTCATTCCTCCTACCAAAGTGACAACTTGATATAAATATTTGAATAGAAATATAACTAAAGTGTTTAAAACTCTTTAAAGATCTTTTTACATCGCAATTTTATCTCTAAATAAAGGTTTATACTTAGGTACCTGTCATTGTCCTAGGGCCTTTTAAGGGATCTTTAGATCCTATTGACTTACGGATATTTGTTCTGGTAGATTTTTATAAAGATTTTTATATACATCGCCTATTTTATCTCTAAATAAAGTTTTATACTTAGGTACTTGTCATTGTCCTAGGGCCTTTTATAGGATCTTTAGATTCTATTGACTCACGGATATTTGTTCTGAAAGATTTTTATAAAGATTTTTTATACATCGCGTATTTTGTCCTTAAATAAAGGTGTATACCTAGCTACTTGTCATTGTTTGTCATAGGGCCTTTTAAGGGATCTTTATATCCTATTGACTCACGGATATTTGTTCTGGAAGATTTTTTTAACGATTTTTATACATCGCGTATTCTATCTCTAAATAAAGGTTTATACTTAGGTACTTGTCATTGTTTGTCCTAGGGCCTTTTAAGGGATCTTTAGATCCTATTGACTCACGGATATTTGTTCGGGAAGATTTTTATAAAGATTTTTATATACATCGCCTATTCTATCTCTAAATGGTAGTTTATACTTAGCTACTTGTCATTGTTTGTCCTAGGGCCTTTTATAGGATCTTTAGATCCTATTGACTCACGGATATTTGTTCTGGAAGATTGCTGGCTGTCCTCCCGGAGGTGGATGACGTTGATCCCCTCTGTATGGTCAGGTCGCCTTGGCCTTGTCGTCAATCACGTCACACTCACTGGTGTCGGCACGTCAGCTTAGTAGTCAGAGAAATATGCGAACAGGATCTATTGATGCAATATACAAGTGATACAAGTATTGATCGAATATATAAGTAGTGGGTAGCTGGTGACCAATCTCTATATGATGTATTAGATATGGTATCTTGGGAAAAAGAAAAAAAAGTTTGATCAGGCATATAATAGAAATGAAACTAATGATTTTAAGTATAAGACTTCCATAAACGTTCAATTGACTTTTTCACACTTTGTATTTATTGAAAGCTCCTGGATTCTCAGAATGATATACGAGCGTTGACTTCATTTTCAAATTTCCACTTGTATTAGCACACATCAAGGATGTGAGACGATCTTTCATCGGCTTGTGACCAGGCATTATATTCTCTTCAGCTGTAATGTAGGTCCTCTTAGGCATCTTTCTCACAAAGGACTTTTCAGTCGCAGTGAAAACCCTGTTGGAGGCAACACTCGGGAAACAAAGAGCTTTTTCGAACTAGGCAGTGAATGTGTTAGCTTCATTAGCATCAGATCTGCAGACTCTCCATGCCTCGTATCACTCTAGTGGACCCTACTTTTCATCTTAAAGTTTATAAACATTCCCATGCTTGATCTCTGATATATATAAATATAATGTACATTTTGATTATACAAGTTGAACTTCATTAATGACCGATATAAACTATGCTATTTTGATATAAAATATGCTGCTAAATTTTGTCAAAGAAGGCATATCCTGACCACAAACACATGATGCACATGATTTATTTATATTATTTTTTCACATATCAAAATTTGTAAGATAAAAAAAGTATGGATTTATATGGTTATTGTAAATTAATCAAAATAAGGAATAGTTAAGCAAGTAGACTAATTAAAAAGTGATATGCTGTACTATCCTCTTTTCACCGAAGAATTTGAAAACAAATTTCAACTGCTCCTAATAAAAGCACTGATATGCACATAAGGTGAATTCTCTTGAGCATACAATTCAGACGTGGAAATGTATGAAGCAATAAGCTAGACAAACCATCGCCTGAGCAAGAATACGTCGCTAAAAAAGGCGGAATTGGCTGAATGATGGGGCAAAGATGAGGGCAAACCTGTTGAGAGGAATGGAGTAGGAAGTTTGTGCGGTGGACATCTTGCGCAACTCGGGTGGATGTCCTCGGACCCTGCCTGGGCAGATGGTCTCTGGTGGCGGCTTCCGCCTACAGTATGTTGTACTGTGTATACGTCACACTTGGCCTTCTTTAGAAATGTGCACCTTTCTGTGATATAGAGAGGTCAATGCACTAACCATTCACTTCACGGAGGCTTATTTTTGTACACACGCTTGTTTTTACTTCCAGTAAAGCGTGCTCTCTCTTGCACCTGCTTTCCCACTATGTACTGAGTGCAATTTTCAACCTGCAACCCCAAAACATATTATTGACTGTAATGAATCATCCATTGATGAGCTCTACTCTTCCTCGGCAGACACCATCAAAATTCTAAAGCTTTACAAGCCTGATACCTTAATATGATTGAGTGGAGATAAGAAAGAATAAGAAGAAGAGGAATAGAGAGGTCTATACACTAACAATATTCAATGCACGGAGGTTTATTTTTGTACACACGCTTGTTTTTACTTCTATCTTCATAATGTTTTTTTTTTTTTTTTAAATACACCCATGGAAAACCCTTAAGGAAGTGGAGTGTCCTTGATGTCGCCGCCATGTTTTTTTTTTTTTTTTTTTAAGAAATAGAAGCAATTTTGTTCACACTTGGTTATCTCGTGTGTCTTCGATAAAAGTTACCGTGTATCAAATATCTTTCAGAATTATTGTCTGAATCCCGATATGCATGCTAAAACGTACAACTTCCTTAGGTTTCGTCTCTATGAGTTTATATATATTTTTCACAAAGTTGTTGACACACAATAAATATGTTATAACACCTTGATAAAGGTTGGCGTTCAGTCAACTGAAATATTGGTAAAATAAATTATTTTTTGGTCCGATATATGCCTTTTTAATTAAAGATTTATTTATAGATTGCTCTATTTTCAAAACGAATTTATATATATTTAGTTACACAATTAAAAACCTAAATGAATAAATGAAAATTATTACAGTATTAGAATTAATCACAGCAATATTAAGGGCTTTAAAGAATATATACGAGTTAGCATTGAAGATTAAACTGTGAATCATGCATAAGTGGCATTTTAAAGGTGAACCGCTTGCTTGCTTAATGCAAAAAAAGCGCGAATTTTTCACTAATGCATTAAAAGCCTACTGAAATTAATAAAATTTCAGTATGGTACAATATGTATGTTGCTTTGACATAGAAATTGTATAGTTTAAGACTTTATAAATAGGTTTTATGTCTTCATTAAATCAAAAGTAAAAAAGGAGAGAGTTTGTGTGTCTTTTGGCGAATTGTAAGCAAACAGAGTTTTTAGAGTGTTATAATTTTTATACTGTGTGAAGTTTCGTTGATGTAAGTTACATTTTTGTTAAGTTAGGCTATTTGGTTTTCGTAATAACTATTTTGAAGATCAATTTACTCTGATCCATGTATCATTGGAATTTTAAGAATATTATGATCCTGTAAAAAAACGGCCAACTTGACACTATAAGAGAATAACATAGTACTGATGTAAATATATTACGGTATTTTTTATTCAAAATGTGTGCACATTTACATCTATTTCTGACAGCGCACGTATGCTGCGTGTTTAACTTGAACTTTGGAACATTGCAGAATGATGAAAACAAAAAATATCATTAAACATTCAATGGTCGCTAGCTCTGTGTAATGTAGTCAACTTGACAATGGTGGTTATTTTTAGAATGAATTTTGTAGTTAGCAATGAACTCAGCGGTAATATCAATTTTTAGCTCTTTCCCTTTCTAGTCCAACAATGAACATTAATTATAGAATCAATTTTATATGTAACCCAACAATGAGCGTTAACTCTAGAATCAATTTTATATGTAACCCAACAATGAGCGCTAAATCTAGAATAAATTTTGTATTTAACTCAACAATGGACTCTAGAATAAACCCTGTAGTTATGAACGTAACAAATAAAAAATCATTCTATGGTTTCTATTCAACGCCCTAGAATATAACTTTGGTAATTAACCCATCAATGACCGTTGACTTAATAACTAATTTGTAGTTAACCAAAGGGATTTAAAAGTAAAACTTTTATATCAATACAAAATTTTATATTTATATATGTGAAAAGAATGGTTTAAAAGGTATATCCTGCACTACTCTGACGAGGGCCAACAGCCCGTTCGTAGTTGGCTTTTCTTGACTTAACAAGAATATAGGTTGGGCAAATATCAGGAAACAGGTTAAATCAACGTTAAGTTTATTTCTGTTCCACTAGATGGCGCTCTGCCATCTAAAAATGGTCATTTTAAGGATATGCCTGATATAGAAAATAAGTCGTGTTGTCCCAACTGCGTGCAGTAGGTTTTACATCAGAACATGTGTCAGAGGAAGCCATGATTCCTCATTAAGCAAACATGGTCCGCTCTTGCCCAATGTGGAAGGATGTGATTAGCCAATCAATCCTTGCATATTTCCAACCTGGAAAATACGGTGTTGAATAAGTGACATAATGTGTTTACCATACAATTGACTGTTCCACCATACAGCTAGCTGATGTCTAGCCGTTACTGTTGGAGCTCCAAACTACAATACTACACTTACTTGTATCGCTTCTCGGCCTTTTGGCTAAGACCAAAGTGTATACTTACTTGTAACAAATAAATGTTTCATTTCAATATTATCATCAAATATTATCTCTACACACCCAACTGCCTTGATATAAGTTATTGAATGAGAGGGCTTGGCTCATCAGTAGTGTACACTCTCAGCGGTTTCGCTAAATTAAGCGGAAGAGCTTTGCTCGATGCAATACCTTGAAATTATATTATGTACCCCTATAGACCTATGTCCTATTATGTCCATAGGTTCACTAAACATCCCTGAGCTGCCTTCCATAGAAAATACAGGGTATATTCTAAACCAATCCAATACAATAGTAGAGCGGTCTAGAGATTAATTTGGCGAAACCGCTGAGAGAGTTCACTACTGATCAGCCAAGCCCTCTTATTCAATAACTTATATCATTGCAGTAAGGTCTGTAGAGATAATATTTGATGATATTATTGAAAAGAAAGACATTTCCAGTAGATTTATTTGTTAGAAATTTTATCGATGGATGATAATTGAATTTATAAACTCTACTTATTCTCTGACGAATATTTATGTTTCTCAATTCATGCGACACTCACGACTTTGGTCCATAGTATTATGTTACGACATTTGGTACATATGCTCTTAGAAATCAGCCTCAATGTTAAATCAATGGCTTTGAAAAGCATCTGAATAAATAATACTCTATAGTACAATATAATGCGGCTTACGATTGTAGAACGACATTTGAAATTATCCCGCATGTGTTTCTTTTAAACGAAAAATTCCCATTCCCATCCCTGGACACTTTTATTTTTTCGTTCATCATTACTCTTCACAATTAATCCTTTCATACGTCATCCCTAAGGTTTGAAATAATCGTTATTTCTCCTTAAAATAAATTTCGATTTTTCGTTTAAAAGAAACACATGCGGGATAATTTTTAAATATCGTTTTACAAATAATACTCTCACCAAAAAATACAATGCATCAGTTGAATGAATTGATAGTTAAGTAGCGACCTTAACTAATATTTGTGTTATTACCAACAAAACTTGGGTAAAGGTGCGGCCTTTTCTGAATTATGGACATTTTAGATTTTCACCCTTTGTTGAAATGTCATTTCAGGCTTCCATCAGTTTAAAAATTTTTGAAATTAAGGTTTTAATTGATGATCGATTTAGAAGAACTATTATTTTTCATGCTCATACCTCTATTTCTGCTGTAACCATGACGAATGGGATAAACCATTAGCTATAACGCTATCTACTAGTATCCTGCTTATTGCGTTAGTTTTGAAACATCTTGGGCCAAAGTCATCTTTCGTGATTCCCCGTGTATATAACGCCATCTCCTTAATAGTTCCAAAGCCCTATATTAACATTTAACGGAGTTTTGTTGTAGTAAGTTATAAGAAAAATGTTCTACAAGGTTGTCCCAAAATTTCGTAAACACTTGCAGAGAATTGAAATACCAATATAATTCGCCATAATATTATTCGCAGAGTTATGTATGTCATATTTGTATTATGTATAAAGTATTTATATTTTGTATTATTATGTTATGATACATTATAGCGCTATCTGTTATGAAAATTCGAAACTATTATAGACGTGTATTATTCTTTTGTAAATTAAACAATTTCTTAAGAATAAACGTATCATTAAACGGAAGATAAGGATCTTTTATTTGGAAGTCAAACCTGTAGAAGGGCGTTTGCCCGAAAGGTCGTAACGTTTCCAAATAAAAGATCCTTATCTTCCGTTTAATGATACGTTTATTCTTAAGTTGCACACCGGAAGAGTTTCAAGTTCTACTATTAAACAATTTCTACTGCCCTTACTGCAATAGAAAAATTGATAGTTCACTACTGATGAGCTAGGCCCTCCCATTTATTTTTCAATTACAGTAAGGGCAGTGTAAATTGTTTAAAATTCAAAAGAATAATTAGCGTCTATAATAGCTTTATTATATATTCGCTGTAATAATATTATTTGCCAAGTAATAAGAAGACTAATGTTTTAAGATAAACACGAATTTTTGGAACAACCTTATAGTGGCTTCTTTCAATCCAATGCTGTGTGTCGGTGATGTGAGGCATCTATACGTGGTAGACATCAAAGGTAGACAGCAGCAGGGAGAAAGCCCCAGAAGGTGACTGGCCTAGCGGTCCACCCAGTCTCCACCCGACAGGGCGATGCCCGGCGGGACAAAGAGATGATATCATCCTAAGTCCGGAAGAGTGGTCCACCGACGCTCTTGTTTAATTGGCTACGGAATGATGACTTAGCAGGTTCTTGGTCACTTGTCTGCGGATATGACACATTGCTATGGCTGGGAGACATGGAATCTGTCATTGACCCTCACTTCACCAATCATCTAAACTTTTAATATATAGGAATGGGAATAAACAACATACATTACTTTCGAAACTATTATATACGCGTATAATTATTTTAAAAATAAAACAATTTTATCTACTGACCTTACTGCAATGGAAAAGTTAATGGAAGGGACTGGCTCATGAGTGGTGAACCCTTCAAGCATTTCATTGTAGTAAGGGCAGTAGAAAATTGTTCAATTTATAAAAGAATCTATAAGCGTCTATAATAATTACGAATTCTCAAAACAGATGGCGCGCACTAATGTATCATACAATATATTACTTTACAACCAAAAGTTGTGGGAGCATGATAATCATGTATCGAAAGAGGCATCTCTCCTTTAAAAGACCTTTTTAAAGCCGTCGATGTACTGATGAAGGCCAAAGCCTGAAACCATGGAATACAGGTTTGCTTTTTGTTAGAATTTGCCAAAACTGGTATTGCGGCTCATTCTTTATTATCATTAGTAAGGTCTTTTACTAGGGTGATAATAGAATGCATTGTTCTGATTTATATTTAAAGAGAAAGACTCCTCTATCGCGGTATATAATATTATTTTGGAAATATTGAAAAATATTTGAATCTATGTTTTTTATTATTATTTTGTGGCTAAATCACTAATCTGAATCAGCGTTGCCCAAAGAAGTCAAGAAAATACCTCCAACGTTTTGTTTTTATCCGCAAAGGGAGATGTGTTTCCTTTGCACATGAAAGAAATAGAGAATATAGAAAAGTTTGTGAGACTGGCTTTGTTCTCACTATACACACCTCTAAACATTCAATATATGAATGACTGAAAAAATATCAAGTTTTCCTTTCAAAGGTTAAAATAAGCAATTTTCTTGTAATCTAATAACGCAATTTCATGAAAGGAATTTTGTGGAAAATTCGTTTATATGAGAATTCGAACAAATATACTTTGAGAAATTTGAGAAGATTCCCGGCAGTCTGCATATCTCAACAAAGAAGAGATCCTTTCATGCAGGCGCGTGAATACCAATTTCCTCTAAGATATCAAATCAATATATTCGTATGTTTGTTTTTGATCGTGGCGTGTACATCTGCCGCATCCAGCCCACGCGGCACATCTGACAGCGCCACATGGGTTAAGGCAGTAGGATTAAGCAATAGAGAGAGATTGAGATTGAAATAATATAAATAAATAAGAATATATACAGAAAATTGATAAATATACAGTCTTCATTGATAACTCCCACCGCAGGAAAGACTCCACCACCGATGAACGCGAGAGTTCTCTCCCACAGAGTGGGCAGGTCGATGTGTTGGCTGTCGTTACCCAACTTAAGACCAAGATGGTACTTGTAGATGGTAGCCTTCGCCATACTTGTGATATTTGTTGCCTCGGGATGGAGGCCGACGCCGAACAGTCATGCCTGAATATCCAGGGGCT
The DNA here is from genome assembly GCA_030710605.1 of Cordylochernes scorpioides. Lineage (NCBI taxonomy): Eukaryota > Metazoa > Arthropoda > Arachnida > Pseudoscorpiones > Chernetidae > Cordylochernes > Cordylochernes scorpioides. Next base: position 53,373,888 of record CP092875.1, read on the forward strand.
CTTCGCAGGAGGCGAACACTTCCCGGAGCAGGGGTCGCACGGCTCGGATACTCCAAGAGAATGGCGAAGAGATAAATGTCCTTTCCTCCATCACAGTGTCGATGGCAACTGGATGAACCGCGCTGTGTACTTCCAGCTACACCAGGCTTCCAGTTACTTTACTGAATTTAATTAACGATTTCCGCAGCACTATCTAAAAGATGTATAGCGCTCTTCATTAATTAATTAAACCCTACAATTCTAGTTCTTGCTTGAACGTGAAAACACAAAAGTGACAACAAAATTACACTCTTAACTACAATATTGTTTATACAAGTTTCAAGTCAAATTGCAAGAGGCAACTAAAATATTCTACTCATTACCAGTCACTAATAGATTTCTTAATTCGTCAAAATTTGTGAGTCTGGCAAGATCATTAGATAGGAATACTGGCCGTGGGAAAAAAGAAAGACTGAGAAGTAACTTAAAGAGATATAGAAAATTCGTAAATTGTGTGCTAGAGGATAACTCAAAAGAAGATGTTTTATTGCTGATTGAGGAAAAAGAGTAGAAGGAAATATTCTTGGCTTCAAGTCCTAGGAAAATTATTTAAATTTAAATTAGTAAATATAGGGGTTTAAACGCTTGGTAGAAACGTTTTATTCGTTCCAAGCCTCCGTCGAATAGGATCCTAGTCAAAAAGAACGTTGACGCCTACCTTCGTCGCGTTTTACTGGACAATATCTATTCATTTTTTGTCAGATTCATCTTCAAAATGTGATGAAATTGAGCACAAGAAAAGTTAGGTATGAACAGTTTAGTGTTAATAATTTGTTTATGCTGAAAAATACTGGATATAAAAATGATGCCAATATAGCAAAAATACAGAGAAATATCAGCTCTGCCAAAACTTCGAAAGGCCAAGAATAAATAATAGAGCGAAGATAAATTTAACAATTCTAAACTTGCTCCGAGAAATGCTGGTTCTGTGGAATACCATGTCCGTTAACGAAGGGAGAAAGTACTGTGGATATGGACGGCTGGTAATGAGAACAAAGAATTCCTCCAGCGGTCCGGAAAGAAGGGGCTCCAACTGTGAGTCATCTCGGATTGTCTCGGCCCTCTTTGTGACGGATTCTGGATATAATTGGCCGTCACCTGAGATTCTGCTGATAGCGTTCTATTTTTACCCATTCCACGTACGGGCACATGGTGGGTTGGAATTATCTTACTCCAAGTTCACCATATTATTTCACATGGGAGAAATCAGCAATGTGACTTGGAATTTTACGAGGTCGCGCTAGGAGACTTGCATTCACTTAAGCTATATAATTATAAGCTATATAAGAAAATCTTCAATTTGGAATTCTATCTTAGTCGTGGTTGTCACGAAAATTGTCTTCAATTTGACAATGTCAAACGAAACAATATTACTTTTTCAAATTTTCAAATCTGAGGTATATATAGCTAACTTACTGAGCTGTCTCCTCAGAAGTTAGATTTCTTCACTGAAAATGGCGTGGCTTCACAGCGCTGTAGTTTTGCTTTTTTGACCCCTTATTTTTATCATCTTGATTTACTAACCCCCACCCCCTTTGTAGAAAATGAGAGATTGAGAATTAGTAATAAATACACGCAGAAATAGGACACTCGTACAGATATGTCATTTGAATATATGCGTAAGAATTTATATTGTGGCGAAGAAATACTATAGTATATAATTTAACTATTTAATGAAAACATTTAACAGATTATCACTTTGTATTTGTGAAATCATCATATATGTTGCATAGCTTGGTAGTTTAATATTCTCTAGCGGATTATAGTTATTTAAGGGTTTGTTGATAATATATTGTCGACTAGTCGTGCTGACGCCATCAATAAATACGCGCATATAATAAGATATTAAAAATAAAGAGAGCATATCCTGACCACAAGCACATGTGCGTTTTTTCATATTAAGATATACAAAGACTTTATTTCTACGCTACAACATATAGGAATCTCCTAACCTGAACAAAATAATAAAGTGCGCGCGTTCTATGGTAAAGAGAGGTATATATATATTCCGTTAAAGAAAGTCTCTATCTATCAGTGTACATGTCTTGTTGTGTGTTCCAATGCGCGGCTGTGCAGGGGGACGACTCCCTCTACCAGACTGCGGTCAAGACAGTCTTCCTGGCCGGGCCTAAGGACAGACTGCCTGAGCTGGTCCATTACCTGGGGGAGGTAGGTAGCTCTTGGACACGGCAGCTGTGGCTACACGGTGTCTAAACACATGGGATTGAGGCTTGGTAAACAGACGCCTAACACAATAAGCAGTCTTGTTTTATAGAATTTGTACACAGTGTTGGGTATGTTGGACACTGTAGCTATGTCTTGATATGGAAGCATCTGTACACAGGCCGACAACTTGGTCTGAGGAATCTTTACACAGGGACCACATCCTAACGATACGATAAACATGTGGGGCTATATCTTGGTACAGAAGTATCTGGACACAGAGGCTGTGACTGTATAAAAGATCTTAAACTCCGATCTGTCACAAAGTTGCTTCGCTTTCGAAATTACTTCTTGATATAGACATTAACATCATTATCATTAGCACGCCATCTTATATTAGAAATTCAAACTATTTTTGACGCGTGTATGATTATTTTTGAAATAGAATATATTTCTAGTGGTGGTGGTGGTGTCTTGTCCATGGAGCAGATCAGATCAGTCCATGCACCCTGATCACAATACCAGCCAATAAAGGTGCCTTGTTCGTATGGATGTCCTCTTCTGGATTGATGTCTGCCATATAGAGGGCTGCAAGGATGGCCGGGCAACTGTATATATGGTCCAGAGTGAGTTTGGTGTTGTGACAGTTATTGCAGTTTCTGTAGGATCTAGTCATATCTGTGTTTATCTTCATTCCTTTGAAAAATGTCCTGTTCTGAATCTTGAAATTGTTGTCGGACAAATTTCTACTCCCTCACTGAAATGATAATATATTATACCATATATTACGATTAAGTTATATTCTATCACTACCATATCAAAGCTAGAGAAGAGTGGACTTCTAGACATGGTTTAAGGAGATAAGCACAACCACTGACACAATATTACAGCGGTATGGTATTTTAAATTGGCGAAACCACTGGGAGGGTTGACCACTGATCATCCAGGTCCTCCCATCATTTTATCATTGGAGTAAAGACCGTTAAAAATTGATTTATTTTTAAAATAAACATATATAGGCGCTAAAATTAGTTTGATGTCTAATTATAGACATGGATGAGTAAAATATGTACTGAGTTTGCTTGATAATATTTTTAAAATGTACTACTAATTTTGACATCTCAAGAAAGAAAAGTGTTTACATTAAATTTAAATTTTCCACATGAGCAGAATACACGGGCTCCGTCCGGTAAAGTCTCAGTATCATATATATTATGTAACATATGTCGAATTATAGTTTAAGCAAGTGCTTGTTTCAACTTGGCTAGGTACAAATGTTTGAGCCATAGGCATATTAAGCAGGCAGGTGTGTGACCAATTTTCACAATGTTTCTCTCAAATAATTTAATTGTTAAATTCCTGTTCCAAATTAAAATTTCCCAATATGTCTACACTTAGGAAGTATTTTACCTTTTCATTTGTAATAGAACTATTTGGAGTTTTAAGTTATTTTCTTTTAAATTTAATCTTATTCTGCGGGTTTATTCGGAAGTGATTTTGTAATATTTGTTATTTAAAAGTTTCAATTAGAACATTTTTCAATAATACCAAACTACTCTCTGTTGTAAGGTTGAAATGGCTTATTTGGGTGTATTTGATCTAAAAGGTTGATGTTGTCCTAGGTGTTCCACGTAGAAAACAAAGATGAGAACTTAGAAGATCTTAAGAGCATATCTACAAAGGTAAGTTGTACTTCACATCAAGCTCTATATTTCTATCTATTCATACTCCTGTTGCTATGTAACATGTCAACAAGGTGGTAAAATCATATTATGATAATAATGATATTAATAATCGTTACATATTATATATTCATATAATATATAAAATATATTTTTCGAGCAAACATATCCACTCTCTCTACTGAAAATATTTTTAAAAAGATATATAAAAATAAAAATATCTAGAGATATACTACATGATCTTAGCCAAAAGGCCGAGAAACGATATTTTATATATAGAGATGACCTGGCTTCGTGTGTCTTCTGCTCGAGTGAATGTTTCGCTGGTAGAATTTTGTTTCTGCCTACTAAAAATTATTATCTGGCTTCGCCCGTTGTGTGCTTTAGTGAATATTCCTCTAAAAAGTTTTTTTTTCAACCAATCAAGGTAATTGCGATAATACTTGTTGGGGACTTTAGTACACTCCAGGAATCCAGGTTACCTCAAAAGAGAGCGAGACAATTTGACAATCGACACAGTTTTATTGACCTCCTGTCAATACATGTCACAGTCCGCCTCTCTATTTATGTGATAATTTACAATGAGGATGATGGTTATAATAAAAATGATTAAAATATACAACAATGTATATGGCGCCACCGCTGCAGAGTTTGATGGAAGATCGCCAATGGGTCCCCAGCGACACCACGTATTTCGCGATCTACGAAGAAAACGTAAATGACATGCTTCGCCGCTGAGGAGATGACGATGGCGTGGTCCTCGAGACCCACTCAAGAGAGAGAGAGATTGAGATTGAAACTACTTTATTTCAATGTCCATATAATATATTATATAAGGTTAAATACAGAATAAATATAAATATGAATAAATATGATAAATATATGAATAAATAGATAAAAATAATTGATAATATACATATATATAAAATATATATACAGTCTTCATTGGTGGCGCCCACCGCGGGAAAGACTCCACAACCGATGGACTGCGAGAGTTCTCTCCCACAGAGTGGGCAGGTCTAGGTATTGGCTGGCGTTACCCAACTCAAGACCAAGATGGTACTTGTAGATGGCAGCCTTCTCCACACTTGTTAATTTCACAGCCTCGGGATGGAGGCTGATGCCGAAGAGCCAGAGAGAGAGAAAGAGAATACTTTGCAATTATTTTAAGAATCTTTAGTCACAAAATAGGTGTAAAAGATGACTCTTTTAAAAGTGATTAGTTATATTTGGAGAGAGAAGAAAGAATTTTCAACATTAATAATGTTGAAGGTTATTTCATAACCTACGCGCTATTATTTTTTGTGTACGGCGTCGACAAAAAGTTGGGCTCGATGACAATAAAACAATTTTTAAAATAGATTTCCTCAACTGGAGCCTTGGCATGATTATCCCTAATTACCTTTTGAATAAAACATCAACTTTCTGTGATCTGGAATATCTCTAGCGGCTGAAATTACTTGGGACTTCAAGAAGATTCTCTTTTTGTAACCACAAATCTATAAATAAGTCTTCTTTACATACAGAATATAGTGTAAAGAAACTACAGACTACATGTCTTTACCCCCGTTGAAGAACGATGTCGTTCGAAATCTAGCAAAACAAACAAGTTTTATAGAAGAAGTTACTTTTGAGTTTATAATCTTTCAACATAGAGAGAGAGATTACATAATAATTATTGAATTTCAAAAGATTATATTTTGAAAAATGATACATTTTGAATGGATTCCTGTAATATTTATACAAAGAAAATTTCAAAGATTGAGGTTGCCTCTAACCAACATTCTTTTTTTTTTTTAATAAAAGACACTTTTGGGTCAGAAAAGGTTTTATTTTCTCTCTATGGATACAGCTTTTTTCTGGCCGCAATGTATCTTATTTTAAGAAAAGAAAATTCTGTTTTAAATTTCAGAACGCTTTTTGATAACATGAATTCGGTGGACGTGTGGTTAAAACCCTCGATTCCCGACAGTCATGAACTGGGATCTCGCATTGGACACTTTATTTTAATATGTGAATAACCTTCAAATATATTATTCATTGTTGTAAATATCATAATCTTGGTTTCTCTTTTGGAACGGCACCTAGTAAATTTATTTTGGAACCAGAACTCTTTCATTTGCAGAAAGTGTTAACCATTACTTCATGAATATTGATATTTGTTGTGTCCTCGATTTTACTACTTTATCCATGAGAGAGAATACAAAATCAGCCACATTGTGAACTGTACATGTGTTTCTGGCGGTTGGCTCAAGTCATGCAGGCTGTACTATAGCGACCGAACAAGGTGGTCTCTCAGGATTCCTGATGAATCAATAAGAAGGAACAAGTATGTAAAGCCTTGTATGTAAGGCCAAAAGTGCGTGTCCACTTCGACCTATATGGAAAATTGAAAAAAAATAGAAGAATGTTCCATATAAGGTGGTAAATTTGAGAAAAACATTCCCTGATCATACAACCAAATGGCTTGCTCCATATATCAGAATAAATATCAAGATATTGGCTCGTACTTCTACTTATGCATTGATTATATTTTTGTTTTAAATATCATTTAGTATTACATCCTTTATTATTATACGTAGTGTTGAAATAATGAGCGAATCCTTGTTTAAAAGAGACGATTTAGAACTACAAGGTAAAATAATATCAAATCATTATAAACTAATTGTTTGGTTAAATATTGTATATTTTCTTGTTTTTCATTTAATAGAAATTGTTGGTCATTGTTTTGCATAATTCTTTGTTTTATTTTGATTTAATCTGTGTACATATTTTATTGATTCGGCAACACTGTTGTATATATATTTTTGTGTTGCTTAGTTATTTCTAGTTGTTGTTGTCTTGTTTTTAAGTCAGTCATTCTAGTTGTTGTTTTAAGTCAGTTAGTTTAAGTCAATCATAAATTCATGTAGCTAAATCAAAGAGAATTAAAATTCAAAGGTTCCTTTTATTTGCGTGGAGTTCATTTCATTCAAGTCCACAGAACAAGTCAAGTTTTTATTCATCGCTGTGCCGTAGCGCATAAGGTTTTCGCTCGGTAGTAAACGCGAACAGCATTTTGGTGCCCCGTGTGAGGAACTCTACAACGCAAAAAAGGAAATATTCAAGAAAGAATCAACGGCTCTGCGAGGAGGCTACATTCGAAAAGAAATATTTTAAATCTAAAGAAGAATCAACAGGTCCATCTGAAACAGGCCAGCGGCATTTTATTTTCGAATTCAAGTCCCGAATTAATTCTCCAAAGGCCAAGTTAACCCATCCCTGGTAAGTCAACCCAACCGCCATTTGCATACTTTCTTCATTTTTAAGTCAAGGTAGGATCCATCTGTTTATTTTGTAATTATATTCTTTTAATATGGAGACAGAAATTGCTATTTTTGAACAATATTTAGCTAGGATAGATTTATTTAAAGAAGATGTAGATTCACAATTGTTAATAGGTGATTTGCATGTGTTGAATCATACAAAAGATAATTTAAATACTTTAAAATTGAATCTTGATAATCAGGTTTTAAAATTAGCCAAATATAAAAGCTTGGATATTGCGGATAAATTTAAAATAACTTATAATGCAGTAAAAGAAATTGATAATATGCTAGTCAGCATTAATAAATAATTAGATAGTATTAAACATGATAAATCGACTTCTGAAGAATGTTCTATAAAACTACCTAAATTTCAGTTGCCACTTTTTAGTGGTAATTTTTCGGAATGGTTAGGATTTAAAGAAATTTTCATAAAAGTAATAGACCAAAATAGAGCCCTTGCAAATTCTCAGAAACTGCAATATCTTGTTTCTGCCCTTAGGGGAGACGCTGCTAGATTGGTTAGGGCATTCAGCATCTCAGATGAAAATTATTCCATAGCTTGGCAAACCTTAATACACAGGTATGATAATAAAAGGGAACTGGCTTTTAGGCAAATTCAGAAATTTTTAAATCTTAAATTCATTAAAGGTGACTCGGATAAGGCTCTTTATGAGTTTTTGGATATCTGCAATGAGGGTGTTCAAAATTTAAGTACATTGGGTTTGGAGAGAAACACTCTTGTGGATTTAATACTAATATATATTATCCAGTCAAAACTAGATAATTCACTAAAAAAGGACTGGGAGTTGCACATTGATGTGCAGGGTTATCCCTCTTATGAGGAGTTGATAACATTCTTAGAGAAATATGCACGGAGCCTTGCAAATCTAAGATTAAGAGAAACTTCAAAGACTTCACCCAAACCGAATAAGGTTTATTCTCATGCTACATCGGTATCCCGTCCAAATTCACATGCAGCTTGCACTCCCTGCATGTTATGCAAAAATCCACATTTGTTAGCAAAGTGCCATTTGTTCCAAAATAAGTCACTCCAAGAGAGATGGAGGTTTGTAAAGGATAACGGGTTATGTTATAATTGTCTTAGATCAAACCACCTTGTATATGCGTGTAAGTTGACTGCAGTTTGCGGAGTATGTAAATTGAGGCATCATACCTTGCTTCACGCATTTAGCTCTGAATCACATGACTCTAATTCACTGCCTGGGGCCATACATGCAGTAGAGTCTAGTAATGCCAACAGAGTTGATTCTTCAGGGAGATCTAATGTAAATTCTTCAGCTTGTCTTAATTCTGTGATTCAGACACATTCAATTAATCATTCTAGTTATTCTAGTCAGATACTGCTGTCAACAGCTTTAATAAGGGTGAATGATCTATACGGTAATTCTTGCATGGCCAGAGCTTTAGTCGATACTGGATCTCAGAGGACTTTGATAACTGACTCACTGAGAAAAACGTTGAATCTTCCTGTGAATTATTCGGATGCCTCTATGTATGGCATTGGAGATAACAGCTTGGAAAAGCCGTTGGGAGAGGTGGATATCACTTTCTCTCCTCACTATTCAAACATGCTATTCACCGCTAAGGCCTTAATCTTAAATAAAATCACATGTAATCTGCCAAACTTTGTAATGGAGAGGAGTCGGTGGCCTCACCTGGTTGGCCTAAGGCTGGCGGATCCAACCTTTGACAAGCCCGCTCCCATTGATATAATCATTGGAGCTGATATTGCCCCAAGTTTGTATACAGGACAAGTTAGGTTTCAAAACGAGAGGGGTCCAACAGCATGTAATTCGAAGTTGGGTTGGCTTCTCTCGGGCAAAATCATGGCTCAACAATCAGATGGTTCACTGCATCATAGTGTTCTGACTTTCTGTGCTACATCTATTGATAATCAACTCAGAAAGTTCTGGGAGTTGGACTCTATTCCGCCCTGTGCCCAACCTATCCGAACCAAAGAAGAAATGGATTGTGAACAACACTTTAAGGCTAATGTTTTAAGAACTACAACTGGAAGGTATCAAGTAAGATTACCCTTTAGGGTTACTCCGAGTTTCGGAAATTCAAGAAGAGTTGCTTTTAAGAGATTTCTTTCTCTTGAAAATAAGTTATTAAAGAGTGAGCAACTTTATAGTCGGTATAAACTTTTTATGAGGGAATATTCGTCGCTAAATCATATGCAAATTATCTCAGCTGTAGATATTCCTAAATCCCCGTCCCAAGTCTATTATATGCCACATCATTGTGTGCTAAAGGAGGAGAGTACTACTACTAATCTCAGAGTAGTCTTCGATGCCTCAGCTTGCTCTGATGATAGTCCTTCTTTGAATAAAGCCTTACATATAGGTCCTAAATTACAAACAGACATCTTTGACCTTCTATTGAGGTTTCGGACCTTTTTTGTTGCACTATCTGCAGATATTGAGAAGATGTATAGGCAGATATTGATTCATCCTAATGATAGTGACTATCAGAGAGTCCTGTGGCGTGATTCACCATCAGATGCTATTCAAGAATATAAGTTAACAACAATCACTTATGGAACAGCATGCGCTCCATATTTGGCCATTAGAACGTTGCATCAGCTGGCGGATGACGAAGCGATGAATTATCCTGTTGCTTCGGAAATTGTGAAGAGGGATTTTTATGTCGATGACCTTCTTACAGGAGCAGATACTGCGGAAGAGGCACAAGTTTTGATTCGACAGATCATTGCTTTGTTAGCTGAAGGAGGTTTTCCCATTAGGAAATGGGTTTCTAACAGTCCGAAAATACTTGAATTCTTGCCTAAAGATCAAAAGGGCATCAATCAATCCTTTGATTTCAAGGATCTCCCGTCAGTTAAATTACTGGGCATTTTGTGGGATCCGACCTTAGACTCATTTACCATCAGAGTGAGGCCCCCTGATATTCAGGTTAATTCTAAGCGGTCGCTTCTATCATTGATTGCGAGAATCTACGATCCTTTGGGCTGGATGGCTCCTTTGGTTATCATTTTTAAAATCATGCTG
>CP092875.1:53384211-53461924 GCA_030710605.1 Cordylochernes scorpioides
TTTTTTTTCCAAGAGTGTATCTTTCAGAGTTATTGTCTGAATCCCGATATACATGTTAAAAGGTACAACTTCCTTAAGTTTTGACTATGAGTGTATCTTTCAGAGTTATTGTCTGAATCCCGATATACATGTTAAAAGGTACAACTTCCTTAAGTTTTTTTCCAAGAGTGTATCTTTCAGAGTTATTGTCTGAATCCCGATATATATGCTAAAAGGTACAACTTCCTTAAGTTTTTTTCCAAGAGTGTATCTTTCAGAGTTATTGTCTGAATCCCGATATATATGCTAAAAGGTACAACTTCCTTAAGTTTTTTTCCAAGAGTGTATCTTTCAGAGTTATTGTCTGAATCCCGATATATATGCTAAAAGGTACAACTTCCTTAAGTTTTTTTCCAAGAGTGTATCTTTCAGAGTTATTGTCTGAATCCCGATATATATGCTAAAAGGTACAACTTCCTTAAGTTTTGTCCATGAGTGTAGGTTCGAAATGTCCCCCTCACAATGAACTGTAACATTCTATATACAATAACTGTAAAACGGTGTATTTCCCAAACACTAAATTAACAAGTAAGTGTACTTCGAGCTGTATAGCTAATTACAAGGGAATCTGCCAGAAAAGACATCTGCCATGAGAGACATCAGAGCTTCAAAATATTCATATTCCTGGGTCTCTACTGGAGGTTGTCTCTCATTAGAGAATAGATCATTTCAATTCATTTTTGTTTTTATAAATGTGGTCACTCGTGGGATTTTTCACTCCTATCTTTGATTTGAAATATTTCTATATTTTATTCTTGCTAAAAATGCGAAAAATGAACATTTTCATTTTAAAAATAAGAAATACTAGTTGAAACATGACTCTATTTAATTTTATGTAAGTAATTAGAAATTTATTCGCTTAAAAAATAAAGATTTATATTTCCAATGATCATATTCATATGAAAATTAATTTCTATGATTTGATAATAAACAGAATGTTCAATTAAAAAGATTCATTTTATTTCAACTTATTGAGTAATGGCATTTCTCCACAGAAGAAATGTGTTTCATAAGACAACTTGAATGGTGTATACATTATTTTCTTCAATGTCATGTAGTTTATATGTTCGTAAATGGCTTATAAAGAGAAACATTGCAGCACTATTCTATTCAATCGAGCTTATTTTTGATCCAGTTTTCACAATTCTATGGACAAAGGTTCAATAAGTCGTGTCTAAATATATCTTCATTATACTTCAAAAGAATATTAAATCGCTATAGGACAATATAGGTGCCCAAATGAAGCTAATGAACTTGTAAGAAAATAAAATCATCTCTTAATAAGATACAATATGGATAATAGATAAGAACTACAAGGTAATAAGAATAATTCTAAATAAATAAATTGTATGTTGTCTGTGACACAATTAGTTTATAATGATTTGATATTATTTTACCTTGTAGTTCTAAAATCATCTCTTTTAAACAAGGATTCTCTCATTATTTCAACACTACGTATAATAATAAAGGATGTAATACTAAATGATATTTAAAACAAAAATATAATCAATGCATAAGTAGAAGTACGAGCCAATATCTTGATATTTATTCTGATATATGGAGCAAGCTATTCAGTTGTATGATCTCAGGGAATGTTTTTCTCAAATTTACCACCTTATATGGAACATTCTTCTATTTTATTCAATTTTCCATATAGGTCGAAGTGGACGCGTACTTTTGGCCTTACATACAAGGACTTACATACTTGTTCCTTCTTATTGATTCATCAGGAATCCTGAATAACCACCTTGTTCGGTCGCTGAAGTACAGCCAACATGACTCGAGCCGACCGCCAGAAGCACATGTACAGTTCATAATGTGGCTGCTTTTACATTCTCATGGATAAAATAGTAAAATCGAGGGAATACGGCGAATCCTGTATGGGTCGGAATGCCCTAAATAAAGGCTTTTGTTGTTGTTGTTGTAGTAAAATCGAGGACACTACAAATATCAATATTCATGAAGTAATGGTTAACACTTTCTGCAAATAAAGAGTTCTTATTCCAACATAAATTTACTAGGTGCCGTTCAAAAGGAGAAACCTAGATTTTGACATTCACAACAATGAATAATATGTGAAGGTTATTCACATATTAAAACAAAGTGTCCAATGCGAGATTCCGGTTTATGGCTGTCGGGAATCGAGGCTTTTAACCACTCGTCCACCGAATTCATGTTATCAAAAAGCGTTCTGAAATTTAAAACAGAATTTTCTTTTCTTAAAATAAGGTACATTGCGACCAGAAAAAAAATTGTATCTTTAGAGAGAAAATAAAACCATTTCTGGCCGAAAAGTGTCTTTTATTTAAAAAAAAAAGAATGTTTGTTAGAGGCAACCTCAATCTTTGTATTTTCTTTGTATAAATATTACAGGAATCAATTCAAAATATATCATTTATTGAAATAATCTTTTGAAATTCAATAATTATTATGTAATCTCTCTCTCTCTATGTTGAAAGATTATAAACTCAAAAGTAACTTCTTCTATAAAACATGTTTGTTTTGCTAGATTTCGAACGACATCGTTCTTCAACGGGGGTAAAGACACAGGTATAGCTGCTTGCGTTCGTTGCACGCGCGGTCGACCAGATCTTTCGAGGTCATTAATAGTGCCAGCCTTGTTGAACCTTTCAATGGTTCGATAAAAAAATTGACGCGTAATATATAAATTTTGTAAAAGTTTAAAAATGTATGAAGGACTTTGGCCTACTTTGTGTAACTTGATAAAGAGAGAAAAATCAAAGATAAGGAGGATAAGTTTCTTTTATGAACAAACAATCAAGCTTTCGGGCACAAAGTCGCCCTTCTACAGGAATAAAAATATACAAAATCAAGATCCGTCTATATATATACAAATAATTAGCATAAGTAATAAATAAATATTAGAAATTAGAGAGATAACATTTAAGTTTTATGTCTGATGTACGAATCAGGTAAATCAAGTGAGACTCTCGTGTCTCGAGTGTAAGGCCTTAACAAATTATTTTTAAGAGATAAAATTTTATTTTATGTGTGATATACGAAATAAATAATAGGAGAAATGTGAATATGCTAATATTTGGTATAATCTGCTAATTAAAAATCAATAAGTTGTTGTATTAACAGCTTATGAAAATATTTCGTTATAAAGATCCGGAATATCAATGTGCCTATTGATGCTATTATATTTCAGAGATAGTAGCGCCTCTACAACCAATCTCTTATATTTATGTTGAATGTTAGAAAAATGTGAACGGGGTTCTATTGTATTAAAAGTATGTCCTGTATTTGAAATATGTTGGGCTATGAGGGATCTAGGGTCGTTATTTCTGATATTTCGGATATGTTCATCAATTCTATCTTTTATATGTCTACCAGTTTCTCCTATGTATAAGCTAGAGCAATTATTACATTTTAATGAGTAGACTGCATTCTTTAAGTGTATGGATTTTAAGGGGAAACTGTTATTGGTGATAGGGTTTCTAAGTATAGTGCCTAAATTAGGAGTATTGGAAAAGAAGGTGCGGATACCAAAGTTTTTTATATAATTAGATATGTTAAGGCTCTGAGGGGAAAAAGGAATAGTACAAATAGATTTATAACTATGATTAACAGCTGTTTGTAAAGGGTTATGAAAGTGTCTCAAAATAAAGTTTTTTGGATAGCCCAATGTCATTAAATGTGATAATATGATATTTGTTTCCTGCTGTTTTGATATATCTGTGGTACAATGAGTGAATATGCGCTTAGTTAATGCTTTGACTGTGTTAATTTTATGGCTAATTGGGCAATACGAAGAAAAATGTATGTATGATGGATAAAATGACGGTTTGTAATAAACGCTTGTGGTATATCTATTATCTATTTTTGTGATAAGTATATCTAAGAAAGCTGAAGTGTTATTGGTCTCTGTTTCAACTGTAAAACTTATATCATGGTATAAGTTGTTTAATGTGGATAAAATGTTATCAAGTGAACTGGTTTTGACTATTGCAAAAATATCATCAATATATCTGTGCCATGATAAAATCTCTAAGTGGTATTGTTCAACTATTTGCTTATCCATATGGCGCATAACTATTTCTGATAGAGGGGAAGATAGTGGGCTACCCATAGGTGTACCTTTTGTTTGTTTAAAGTATGCTTGATTAAAATTAAATATACTGTTATTTAAACTAATACTGATCAAGGATATTAATCTGGAAATGGTGTTAATGGGGTAATTATGGTCTGATAAGAATTGTGTTGTGCAATCTATAATAAGTGGATGGGGTAGACTGGGGTATAAATTCACCACATCAAAGGATACCATGATGCTGTTGGGTAGAACCGGTGACTGTTGAATATGGCTCAAGAAATCCGGAGTAGAAGATATGGATGCCTAAGCCCCACCATCCCTGAGCATAGGAGAGAGTAACTTGGCCAGGAAGGAAGACAAAGGAGCTGCTGGGGATAAATGATATGCTATTATAGGTCTAAGTGGAATATTGTCTTTGTGCAATTTTGGCATTCCATATATGTATGCTTTTCCATAAATGTTCGATATAAAGGATTTGCATTCTTCTGTGGTGATGGATTTTTTCTTTACAAGATTATTAATTTCTTTTTTAAATTTAATAATAGCTGAATTCTCTTCCTGTAATGAAATAGGGGTGAAAATAAGTGGATCATTTAATATTGCATTCATTTTAGATGTATAATCCTTAGTGTTCATGATGACTGTTCTTGAGCCTTTATCAGATTTTGTAATAACAATGTTTTTGTTTCTAGAGAGGGACTTGATTAACGATGTTTTGTTATTATGGCTATTATCCTGGATTGAGTTATTGAGAACGGATGAGACATGTTTCCTAACTTTGTACTTCTGTTGGTGATTTAAACGGGTAATGGATGATTCTACGCCTGCGATAATTGAAATTCGGTCAGTTTTAGATGGATATCTATATTTAAGACCTCGTGAAAGGATATTGAGCTGTTCTACAGAAGGTGTGAAATTTGAAAGATTAACTATAGTATCTTGTTGATTTTTGGGGTAAAGTTGAAGATTATACTTGTTTGTTCATAAAAGAAACTTATCCTCCTTATCTTTGATTTTTCTCTCTTTATCAAGTTACTCCAGAGGATTTTAATTTATTTAACTACTTTGTGTAAGGCTATTACAGCTATACGGTTTCTTTAACACCCCAATATATTATTAAAAAACAAATATATTCCGATTTTTTCTAAACATGTGTGCACGAGATATTCAAATAACAACTCCTGTATTTTGAATACTTCACGCGGTCAAATTAAAATGTTTATCACTGATTTGGTTTTGTAACAATATGTATGGCTAGACTAAGTAGTTGTATATTTTAATCCTTTTTGTTATAACCATCATCCTCATTGTAAATTCCTCACTATCACATAAATAGAGCGGCGGACTGTGACATGTATTGACAAGAGGTCAATAAAACTATGTCAATTGTCAAATTGTCTCTCTCTATCTTGAGGTAACTCGGATTCCTGAAGCCACGTACTAAAGTCCCCAACAAGTATTATCGAAATTACCTTAATTGATATATTGTGATTTTACACCTTTATTGCCATGTTACATAGCAACGGAAGTATGAATAGATAGAAATATAGAGCTTGATGTGAGGTACAACTTACCTTTGTAGATATGCTCTTAAGATCTTCCAAGTTCTCATCTTTGTTTTCTACGTGGAAAACCTAGGACAACATCAACCTTTCAGATCAAATACACCCAAATAAGCCATTGCAACCTTACAACAGAGAGTAGTTTGGTAATATTGACAAATGTACTAATTGAAACTTTTAAATAACAAATATTACAAAATCACTTCCGAATAAACCTGCCGAATAAGAATGACCTAAAATAAAATAACTTAAAACTCCAAATAGTTAGATTACAAATGAAAAGGTAAAATACTTCCTAAGTGTAGACATATTGAGAAATTTTGAAGTAGAACAGGAATTTAACAATTATATTATTTGAGAGAAACATTGTGAAAATAGGTCACACACCTGCCTGCTTAATATGCCTATGGCTCAAACATTTGTACCAATCCAAGTTGAAACAAACACTTGTTCGAACTAGAATTAGACACATAGGTTACTTAGTAAATATGTTACTGACCTTACCGGACAAAGCCCGTGTATGTTCATGTGAAAAAAATAAATTTAATATAAAGACTTTTTTTTCTTACGATGTCGTCAAAATTATTTTTAAAATTTTGATATATTATCAAATAACATCAGTACATATTTTACTCATCCATGTCTATAATTAGAAACTCAAACTAATTTTGACGCCTATATATGTTTATTTTTAAAATAAAGCAACTTTTAACGGTCTTTACTCCAATGAATAAATGATGGGAGGACCTGGATCATCAGTGGTCAACCCTCCCAGTGGTTTCGCCAATTTAAAATACCATACCGCTGTAATATTGTTTCAGTGGTTGTGCTTATCTCCTTAAAACAATTTATAGAAGTCCACTCTTCTCTAGCTTTTATATGTGATATAATATATAAAGTGATAATATATAAAGTGATATATATAAAGTGATAATATTTTTTGCTTATCCCTAGTACACATGGTAGAGCCATGAAATTCATGGTGAGTAGAAGTAGGCGACTGCTTTTACTGTAAGTGCACCACATGTCTACCCATGTGAAAAGCAGTTCGACTTTGTACTTACAAATGTGACAGAGCCCTGTGGTAGTGATAGTATATTAGTTAATCGTAATATATGGTATAATATTATTTCATTTCAGTAAGGGCAGTATAAAATTGTTTTATTCTAAAAGAAACATACACGCATCAAAAATAGTTTAAATTTCTAATATAAGATGGTGTGATGATGATAATTGTGTTAATGTCTATAGCAAGAAGTAATTTCGAAAGAGAAGCAACTTTGTGACAGATCGGTGTGTAAGATCTTTTATACAGTCTCAGCCTCTATGTGCAGGTACTTCTGTGCCAAGATATAGATAGCCCCACCTGTTTAGCATATCGTTAGGATGTGGTCCCTGTTATAAAAATTCCTCAGATCAAGTTGTCGGCATGTGTACAGATGCTTCCATATCAAGACATAGCCACAGTGCCCAACATATCCGTCCCTATGTACAAATTCTATACAACAAGACTGCTTATTGTGTTAGGCGTCTGTTTACCAAGCCTCAATCCCATGTGTTCAGACATCGTGTAGCCACAGCTGCCGTGTACAGGAGCTACCTACCTCCCCCAGGTAATGGACCAGCTCAGGCAGTCTGTCCTTGGGCCCAGCCAGGAAGACTGTCTTGACCGCAGTCTGGTAGAGGGAGTCGTCCCCCTGCACAGCCGCGCATTGGAACACACAACAAGACATGTACACTGATAAATGAAGATATTCTTTAACGTAACATATATACCTCTCTTTACCATAAAACCCGCGCATTTTATTATTTAAAAAAAAAAAAGAAGGCATTTCCTGACCACAAGTACATGTGCTTTTTAGATGGCAGAGCGCCATCTTGTGAAGCAAAAATGAACTAAACGTTTATTTAACTTGCTCCGTGATATTTGGCCAACCCAATTTCTTGATAAATCAAGAAAAGCCATCCACGAACACATTTCGCGCTGTTGGCGCTCGTCAGCGTGGAGTAGGCTCTACCATTGCGACCAAAAATATTTTTGGTCCCAGAGGCTTCTTGAGAAACCAAGAACTGGGTATTTAAGGTCAAATTTGCGTAAATACGATTAACACATTTTAAAAAAATAGAAAAAAAGATAAGCGAGTCAGGTGTTGATATTAAAAATAAAGAAGGCATTTCCTGACCACGTGTTTTTAGATGGCAGAGCGCCATTTATTATTTTTGTTCAGGTTAGGAGATTCCTATATAATGTAGCGTAGAAAAAGAGTCTTTGTATATCTTAATATATGCGCGTATTTATTGTTGACCTCAGCACGACTAGTCGACAATTATCAACAAACCCCAAAAAAACTATAATCCGCTAGAGAATATTAAACTATCAAGCTATGCAACATATATGATGATTTCACAAATACGAAGTCATAATCTGTTAAATACTTTCATTGAATAGTTAAATAAAGTATTTCTTCGCCACAATATATATTCTTACGTATATATTCAAATGACATATGTGTAAGGGGGTCCTATTTCTGCGTGTATATATTATTAATTCTCTATCTCTTATTTTCTACAAAGGGGGTGGGAGGTTGGTAAATCAAGGTGATAAAAGAGAGGCCAAAAAAAGCAAAACTACAGCGCTGTGTAGCCACGCCATTTTCAGTGAAGAAATCTAACTTCTGAAGAGTCAGCTCAGTAAGTTAGCTATATTTACCCCAGATTTGAAAATTTGAAAAATTAATATTGTGTTTAGTTTGACATTGTCAAATTGACGACAATTTTCGTGACAACCACGACTAGGATAGAATTGCAGATTGAGGACGTCCTTATATAGCTTAAGTGAATGCAAGTCCCCTAACGTGAACTCGTAAATTCCAAGTCACACTGTTGATTTCTTCCATGTGAAATTATATGGTGAACTTGGAGTATGACAATTCCAACCCACCATGTGCCCGTACGTGGAATGGGTAAAATAGAACGCTATCAGCAGAATCTCATGTGACGGCCAATTATATCCAGAATCCGTCACAAAGAGGGCCGAGAAAATCCAGGATGACTCACAGTTGGAGCCCCTTCTTTCCGGGCCGCTGGAGGAATTCTTTGTTCTCATTACCAGCCGTCCATATCCACAACACTTTCTCCCTTCGTTAACGGACATGGTCTTTCACAGAACCAGCATTTCTTGGTGCAAGTTTAGAACTATTAAATATGTCTACGCTCTAGTATTTATTCGTGGCCTTTTGAAGTTTTGGCAGAGCTGATATTTCTCTGTATTTTTGAGCTATATTTTCAATGGAATTATTATTATATCCAGTACCTTTCAGAATAAAGAAATTTTTAACAGGAAAGCATTTATATCTAAATTTTCTTGTTCTTATTTCACCACATTTTGAAGATTGTAATAAAACACCGCCCCTCCGAGGATAAGTTTCTTGTTTTATATTTTAACGATCTCTCGAGTTTTCGGGTATCCCTTCTACAGGAGTATACAATGATTTGAAGATGAAACTGACGATAATGAAGAGATCTTGTCCAGTAAAACGCGACGAAGGACGGCGTCAACGTTCTTTTTGACTAGGATCCTATTCGACGGAAGCTTGGAACGAATAAAAAGTTGCTACCACAAGCATTGAAACCCCTATATTTACTAAATTAAATTAAAATAATTTTCCTAGGACTTGAAGCCAAGAATATTTCCTTCTACTCTTTTTCCTCAATCAGCAATAAAACATCTTCTTTTGAGTCATCCTCTAGCACACAATATTAGAATTTTCTATATCTCTTCTAGTTACTTCTCAGTCTTTCTATTTGCCCACGTCCATTATTCCTTTCTAATGATATTGTAGACTCAACAAAATTTTACGAATTAATAAACCTATTAATAACTGGCCAAGAGTAGAATATTATAGTTGCCTCTTGAAATGTGACTTGAAACTTGTTGTAAACAATATTGTAGTTTAGAGGGTAATTTTGGTTTGATTTTTGTGTTTTCATATTCAATAAAGAACCAGAATTTTAGGGTTTAATATATTATATATAACGAGGAGCGCTATAAATCTTTCAGCTAGTTCAGCTAAAGTTACTGGAAACCTGGTGTAGCTGGCAGTACACAGCGCGGCACATCCAGTTGCCATCGACACTGTGATGGAGGAAAGAACATTTATCTCGTCGCCATTCTCTTGGAGTTGCCGAGCCGTGCGACCTGTTCCGGGAGGTGTTCGCCTCCTGCGAAGTGCCCCTGGACCTTCGGGCATGGCTGTTCGGCGTCGGCCTCCATCCCGAGGCAGTGAAACTAACAAGTGTGGCGAAGTCTACCATCTACAAGCACCATCTTGGTCTTGAGTTGGGTAATGCCAGCCACAACACATCGACCTGCCTACTCTGTGGGAGAGAACTTTCGCAGTCCATCGGTGGTGGAGTCTTTCCTGCGGTGGGAGCCATCAATGAAGATTGTATATTTTATATATATTTATCAATTTTCTGTATATATTCTTATTTATTTATATTATTTCAATCTCAATCTCTCTCTCTATTGCTTCAATCCTACTGCCTTAACCCATGTGGCGCTGTCAGATGTGCCGCGTGGGCTTGATGCGGCAGATGTACACGCCATCATCAAAAACAAACATACGAATATATTGATTTGATATCTTATGGGAAATTGGTATTCACGCCGCCTGCAAAAAAGGATCTCTTCTTTGTTGAAAAATGCAGACTGCCGGGAATCTTCTCAAATTTCTCAAAATAAATGCTCGAATTCATACAAGCGAATTTGCCACAAAAGTCCTTTCATGAATTTGCGTTATTAGATTACAATAAAATTGCTTATTTTGACCTTTGAACGGAAAACCTGAGCTTTTTTCATTTGTTCATATATTGAATGTTTAGATGTGTGTGTGTAGTGAGAACAAAGCCAATCTCACAGACCTTTCTATAGTCTCTATTTCTTTCATGTGCAAAGGAAACACGTCTCCCTTTGCGGACTAAAAACAAACATTGGAGAATATTTTTAGACTATTTTGGACAACTACCAATTTAGATTAGTGATGTAGTTACAAAATAGTAATTAAAAAAACAGATTTCAAATATTTTTCAATATTTCCAATATAATATATTATTTATATTAGTATATTAAATTTAATTGCCATCTATCGTTAAAATTTTACACATATGAATTTACTGGCAATGCGCTTCTTTTAAATATCATCAAATATTATCTCTACAGACCTTTAGAGTCCTTAAGGTCTGTAGAGATAATATTTGATGATATTTAAAAGAAGCGCATTGCCAGTAAATTTATTTGTGTAAATATATTATATACTGAGAAAGAGGGGAGCCTTTCTCTTCAAATATATATCAGAACAATGCATTCTATTATCATCCTAGCAAAAAACCTTACTAATGATAACAAAAGAATGAGCCGCAATACCAGTTTTGGCAAATTCAGACTAAAGGTCAACCTGTATACCATGGTTTCATGCTTTGGCTCTCATCAGTACATGGATGGCTTTAAAAGGGACTTTTAAAAGAAGTGGTGCATCTTTCCGTGCATGATTATCATGCTCCCGCAACTTTTGGTTTTAAAGTAATATATTGTATGATACATTAGTGCGCGCCACCTGTTATGGGAATACCAAACTATTATAGACGCGTATGATTCTTTTATGAATTGAACAATTTTCTACTGACCTTACTGCAATGAAATGCTTAAAGGGTTCACCACTCATGAGCCAGGCCCTTCCATTAACTTTTCCATTGCAGTAAGGGCAGTATAAAATTGTTTTATTTTTAAAATATTATACGCGTCTATAATAATTTCGAAAGTACTATATGTTGTTTATTCCCATTCCTATATATTGAAAGTTTAGATGATTGGTGAAATGAGGGTCAATGACAGACTCTATGTCTCCCAGCCATGGCAATGTGTCATATCCGCAGACAAGTGACCAAGAACCTGCTAAGTCATCATTCCGTAGCCAATTAAACAAGAGCGTCGGTGGACCACTCTTCCGGACTTGGGATGATATCATCTCTTTGTCACGCCGGGCATCGCCCTGTCGGGTGGAGACTGGGTGGACCGCTAGGCCAGTCACCTTCTGGGGCTTTCTCCCTGCTGCTGTCTACCTTTATGTCTACCACGTGTAGATACCTCGCATCACCGGCACACAGCATTGGATAGAAAGAAGCCACTATAAGGTTGTCCCAAAAATTCTTGTTTTTCTTAAAACATTAGTCGTCTTATTACTTGGCGGATTATATTGCCACGTGAAAATTAGGGAAAACCAACTTCGGGATGAGACAACAATTTATTTCAGGCAAGAACAAACTATGAAGGATAAATAAAAGATAAGCCACGAGGTAAATTTACAGAGTAGCAAAATATAAATATAAAAATGACCACTCTGTTAATAAAAATAATAAAACTAATAAATACTTTGTTACAATATTATTACGGCGAATACATAATGATACTATTAAAGACGCGTATGATTTTTTTTAACGATTTGAAACAATTTCTACTGCCCTTAATGCAATGGAAAAAATAATGGGAGAGCCTGGCTTATAAGTTGGTGAACCATTAATTTTTCTATTGCAGTAAAGGCAGTAGAAATTGTTTAATTTTCAAAATAATCATACACGTCTATGATAGTTTCGAATTTTCATAACAGATGGCGCGCTAATGTATCATAACATAATAATACAAAATATAATTACTTTATACATAATACAAAGATGACATACATAACTGCGAATAATATTATGGCGAATAATATTGGTATTTCAATTCTCTGCAAGTGTTTACGAACTATTGAGACAACCTTGTAGAACATTTTTCTTATAGTTTACTACAACAAAAATTTGTTGAAACGTTATTCTAGGTCCATGGAACTATTGAGGAGATGACGTTATATACGCGGGGAATCACGAAAGATGACTTTGGCCCGAGATGTTTCAAAACTAACGCAATAAGCGGGATAGATAGCGTTATAGCTAATGGTTTATCCCATTCGTCATGGTTACAGAAGATATAGAGGTATGAGTCTGAAAAAATAATTGTTCTCCCGAATTGATCATCAATTAAAACCTTAATTTCAAAAATATTTAAACTGATGGAAGCCTGAAATTACATTTCTACAAAGGGTAAAAATCTAAAATGTCCATAATTCAGAAAAGGCCGCACCTATACTCAGTTTTGTTGGCAATACCACAAATATTACAGTTAAGGTCGTTACTTAACTATCAATTCATTCAACTGATGCATTGTATTTTTTGGTGAGAGTATTATTGGTAGAACGATATTTGAAAATTATCCCGCATGTGTTTCTTTTAAACGAAAAATCGAAATTTATTTTAAGGAGAAATAACGATTATTTCTAACCTTAGGAATGAGGTATGAAAGGATGAATTGTGAAGAGTAATGATAAACAGAAAAATAAAAGTGTCCAGGGATAGGAATGGGAATTTTTCGTTTAAAAGAAACACATGCGGGATAATTTCAAATGTCGTTCTACAATCGTAAGCGGCATTGTATTGTACTATAGAGTATTATTCATTCAGATACTTTTCCAAAGCCATTGATTTAACATTGAGCCTGATTCCTAAGAGCATATGTACCAAATGTCGTAACATAATACTATGGACCAAAGCCGTGAGTGTCGCACGAATTGAGAAACATAGATATTCGCCAGAGAGTAAGTAGAGTTTATAAATTCAATTATCATCCGTCGATAAAATTTGTAACAAATAAATCTACTGTCAATGTCTTTATTTTCAATGATATCATCAAATATTATCTCTACAGACCTTACTATAATGATATAAGTTATTGAATGAGAGGGCTTGACTCATCAGTAGTGAACCCTCTCAGCGGTTTCGCCAAATTAATCTCTAGACTGCTCTAATATTGTATTGGATTGGTTTAGAATATACCCTGTATTTTCTATGGAAGGTAGTTTAGGGGTGTTTAGTGAAACTATAGACATAAGCTTATATATTTCAAGGTATTGCTTCGAGAAAAGATCTTCCGCTTAATTTATCGAAACCGCTGAGAGGGCTCACTATTGATGAGCTATATATAAGACTTCTCATTCAATAACTTATATAAAGGCAGTTGGGTGTGTAGAGATAATATTTGATGATAATATTGAAAAGAAACACATTACAAGTAAATTTATTTGCCACAAGTCAATATAGTATTGTAGTTTGGAGCTCCAACAGTGACGGCTAGAGGAGAAGACATTCACCTAGCTGTATGGTTGTCAATTGTATGCTAAACACATTCTGTCACTTATTCATCACCGTATTTTCCAGGTTGGAAATATGCAAGGATTGATTGGCTAATCACATCCTTCCACATTGGGCAAGAGCTGCCCATGTTTGCTTAATGAGGAACCATGGCTTCCTGTGACACATGTTCTGATGTAAAAACTACTGCACGCAGTTGGGACAGCACGATTTATTTTCTATAACAGGCATATCCTTAAAATGAGCGTTTTTAGATGGCAGAGAGCCATCTAGTGGAACAGAAATCAACGTTGATTTAACCTGTTCCCTGATATTTTCCCAACCCATTTTCTTGTTAAATCAAGAAAAGCCAACTACCAACGCGTTTCGGGCTGTTGTCCCTCGTCAGCGTAGTGCAGGATATACCTTTTAAAACATTCTTTTCACATATATACATATATATAAATATAATTTTGTATTGATATAAAAGCTTTACTTTTCCCACTCTTTGGTTAACTACAAATATGGTTATTAAGTCAACGCTTATTGACGGGTTTATTGCCAAAGTTATATTCTACGGCGACTCCATCGATCATTGTTGTATTAAGTATAAAATTGTTTCCACAGCAAACTTCGTTGTATGGTTCACTACATGATTGAATATACATCTAGCGACTTTGTTGGGTTATCTTAAGAAGTGATTCTTGAGGTGGCGTTCTTTGTTGGGTTAACTATAAAATTGAATCTATATATATAGTTAACTTTATTCATGATAAAATTGTGAAAAAAGTTTCAAAATTATAAAAATATTTTCTCACAATGAGTTTCTTTTTATTTCAAAACGCTAGCTTTCAAGTGATAATCGCTCTTCAACGGGCTTAATAAAACATTGACTATATCTTACAAGAAATATTTACAAAAACATACAGCGTGGATATTTACAACTGAAATTTTAAATTGATATGTAATTTAAACCATGTTATTGAATATGTCTATTTACATTTCAGGGCATCCAGAACCTATAAAATTGATCTATTGATTTCTTCTGAGATATCGGTATTGTGATGGTAAATCTATCTTTCTGTTTATGTTGTTATATTCATTGGAAATGAGAGATTCTAAGAGTAACCGTTGATATTTGTTCTTAATATTTTTGTAGTGGCATTTCGTTTCTGTTATCACTTGAAAGCTAGCGTTTTGAAATAAAAAGAAACTCATTGTGAGAAAATATTTTTAAATTTTAAAATAGTTAACTTTAATTTTGGATTAACTACAAATTTAATATTAGAGTTAGCGTTAATTGTTGTGTAAAATTACAGGGTTGATTCTAGAGTTAGCGTCTATTGTTGGGCTATAGCAACAAACCTTTTACTAGAGTTAGAGTTCATTGTCGTGTTAACTACAGGGTTGATTATAGAGTTAGTGTTAATTGTTGGGCTAACAACAAAACCTTTCCTAAGGTTAGCGTTCATTGTTGGGTGAACTTCAAATTTGATTCTAGAATTGGCATTTATTTGTGGCGTTCATTACTACAGGGTTTATTCTAGAGTTAGCGTTTATTGTTGGGTTAAATGAAAAATTGATTCTAGAGTTAGCGTTCATTGTTGGGTTGAATATAAAATTGATTATAGATTTAATGTTAATTGTTGGGCTAGCAACAAAATCTTTCCTAGAGTTAGCGTTCATTGTTGGACTAGAGATGGTGAGAGCTAAATATTAATGTTCCCGCTGAGTTCATTGCTAACTACAAAATTGATTCTAAAGATAACCATCATTGTCAAGTTAACTACATTACACAGAGCTAGCGATCATTGAATGTTTAATTATGTCTTTTATTTTCATCATTCTGCAATGTTCCAAAGTTCAAGTTAAACTCGCAACATACGTGCGCTGTCAGAAATAGAAGTAAATGTGCACAAATGTAAATAGAAAATACCATAATACATTTGCATTAGTGCTGTGTTATTCTCCTATAGTTTTAAGTTGACCGTTTTTTTACAGGATCATAATATTCTTAAAATTTCAATGATACATGGATCAGAGTAAATTGATCTTTAAAATAGTTATTACAAAAACCAAATAGCATAACTATACAAAAATGTAACTTACATCAACGAAACGGCAACACTCTAAAAAGTTAACACTCTAAAAACTCTGCTTACAATTCGCCAAAAGACACACACACTCTCTCCTTTTTTACTTTTGATTTAATGAAGACATAAAACCTATTTATAAAGTCTTAAAATATAAAATTTCCATGTCAGAGCAACATACATATTGTACCATACTGATTTTATTAATTTCAATAGACTCTTAATGCATTACTGAAAAAATCGCTTTTTTTTTTGCGCATTAAGCAAGCAAGCGGTTCACCTTTAAAATGCCACTTATGCATGATTCACAGTTTAATCTTCAATGTTAACTCGTATATATATTTTTAAAGCCCTCAATATTGCTCTGTGATTAATTCTAATACTGTAATAATCATCATTTATTTATTTAGATTTTTAATTTTGTAACTAAATATATATAGATTCGTTTTGAAAATAGAGCAATCTATAAATAAATCTTTAATTAAAAAGACATATATCGGACCAAAAAATAATTTATTTTACCAATATTTCAGTTGGCTGAACGCCAACCTTTATCAAGGTGTTATAACATATTTAATGTGTGTCAACAACTTTGTAAAAAATATATATAAACTCATAGAGACGAAACCTAAGGATGTTGTACGTTTTAGAAAGTATATCGGGGTTCAGACAATAACTCTGAAAGATATTTGATACACGGTATCTTTTATTGAAGACACACGAGATAACCAAGTGTGAACAAAATTGCCTCTGTCTCTTTAAAAAAAAAACATGATCGGCGACATCAAGGACACTCCACTTCCTTAAGGTTTTTCCATGGGTGTATTTAAAAAGAACAAGAAAACATTATGAAGATAGAAGTAAAAACAAGCGTGTGTACAAAAATAAACCTCCGTGCATTGAATATTGTAAGTGTATAGACCTCTCTATTCCTCTTCTTCTTATTCTTTCTTATCTCCACTCAATCATATTAAGGTATCAAGCTTGTAAAGCTTTAGAATTTTGATGGTGTCTGCCGAGGAAGAGTAGAGCTCATCAATGGATGAGTCAATACAGTCAATAATATGTTTTGGGGTTGCAGGTTGAGAATTGCACTTAGTACATAGTGGGAAAGCAGGTGCAAGAGCACGCTTTACTGGAAGTAAAAACAAGCGTGTGTACAAAAATAAGCCTCCGTGAAGTGAATGGTTAGTGCATTGACCTCTCTATATCACAGAAAGGTGCTCATTTCTAAAGAAGGCCAAGTGTGACGTATACCTAGTACAACATACTGTAGGCGGAAGCCGCCACCAGAGACCATCTGCCCAGGCAGGGTCCGAGGACATCCACCCGAGTTGCGCAAGATGTCCAACGCACAAACTTCCTACTCCATTCCTCTCAACAGGTTTGCCCTCATCTTTGCCCCATCATTCAGCTAATTCCGCCTTTTTAGCGACGTATTCTTGCTCAGGCGATGGCTTGTCTAGCTTATCCTATTGCTTCATACCTTTCCACGTCTGAATTGCATGCTCAAGATAATTCACCTTATGTGCATACCAATGCTTTTAGTAGGAGCAGTTGAAATTTGTTTTCAAATTCTTCGGTAAAAAGAGGATAGTACAGCATCACTTTTTAATTAGTCCACTTGCTTAACTATTCCTTATTTTGAGCTAATTTACGACAACCATATAAATCCATACTTTTTTATCTTACAAATTTTGATATGTGAAAAAATAATATAAATAAATCATGTGCATCTCTCATGTGTTTGTGGTCAGGATATGCCTTCTTTGTCAAAATTTAGCAGCATATTTTATATCAAAATAGCATATTTTATATCAGTCATTAATGAATTTCAACTTACGTAATCAAAATGTACATTATATTTATATATATCAGAGAGCAAGCACATGGGAATGTTTATAAACTTTAAGATGAAAAGTAGGGTCCACTAGAGTGATACGAGGCATGGAGAGTCTGCAGATCTGATGCTAATGAAGCTAACACATTCACTGCCTAGTTCGAAAAAGCTCTTTGTTTCCCGAGTGTTACTTCCAACAGGGTTTTCACTGCGACTGAAAAGTCCTTTGTGAGAAAGATGCCTAAGAGGACCTACATTACAGCTGAAGAGAATATAATGCCTGGTCACAAGCCGATGAAAGATCGTCTCACATCCTTGATGTGTGCTAATGCAAGTGGAAATTTGAAAATGAAGTCAACGCTCGTATATCATTTTGAGAATCCAGGAGCTTTCAATAAATACAAAGTGTGAAAAAGTCAATTGAACGTTTATGGAAGTCTTATACTTAAAATCATTAGTTTCATTTCTATTATATGCCTGATCAAACTTTTTTCTTTTTCCCAAGATACCATATCTAATACATCATATAGAGATTGGTCACCAGCTACCCACTACTTATATATTCGATCAATACTTGTATCACTTGTATATTGCATCAATAGATCCTGTTCGCATATTTCTCTGACTGCTGAGCTGACGTGACGGCACCAGTGAGTGTGACGTGATTGACGACAAGGCCAAGGCGACCTGACCATACAGAGGGGATCAACGTCATCCACCTCCGGGAGAACAGTCAGCAATCTTCCAGAACAAATATCCGTGAGTCAATAGGATCTAAAGATCCCTTAAAAGGTCCTAGGTCAAACAATGACAAGTAGCTAAGTATAAAGCTTTATTTAGAGATAGAATAGGCCATGTATATAAAAATCTTTATAGAAATATTCCAGAACAAATATAAGTGAGTCAATAGGATCTAAAGATCCCTTAAAAGGCCCTAGGACAAACAATGACAAGTAGCTAGGTATAAACCTTTATTTAAGGATAAAATAGGCGATGTATATAAAAATCTTTATAAAAATCTTTCAGAACAAATATCCGTGAGTCAATAGGATCTAAAGATCCCTTAAAAGGCCTTAGGACAAACAATGACAAGTAGCTAAGTATAAACCTTTATTTAGAGATAGAATAGGCGATTATAAAAAATCTTTAAAGAGTTTTAAACACTTTAGTTATAATTCTATTTATATAAACCTTTATATCAAATTGTCACTTTGGTAGGAGGCAAGAGTCCATCCTACAGTTGAAACAGCTTAGATTGGGCGTTTTCTTGTGTATCTTTTCTAAAAAACGTAAATATTATATTAGATTTTTCTAAAAAGCGTATAAAACAAAACTATATTTTAATAAGAAAATATGGGTACGCTTATCGTAAAAACATATATTCAGGGAAAAGAGATTGTCCAGCCATGCTAAGCAGAAATTGATGAAATCCTTATGTTTTGCAGCACGCTAAAAGTTTCAAAACATACGTTTAATTAATGTAAGAACACGCCACTACAACGACGCAGTTTGGGCATATAGATGATCTGGCTAGCCGCTGGATTCTGTCTTCTGGAGAGATGGTACAAGATGGCACTTGTAATAGAGGTGAACACGTTTAGAAATGTTGTGCCTATTTTACAACTTCACCTCTCATCCCACATCTCTTTTGCCGCTTTAATATTATGCTTTCCCTCGCTCGCAGCAGGTTAGAGAAAATATGATACCTTTAACCACATCTCCAAATATATGTATGTCATAATTTGCATACTATTCAAAATGTATAATTTATTTTCGCCAAAATAAGTATGTTAAACTGTAAATATGTTAAGCTTGTGTTAAAATTCAAATATGCAAATTCATCCATCTATAAAAACTGTACAAAAATAAACGTAGCAGTCATCGCGGGGCGAATGTTACGGCACGTCGCGGGTGCGCTGCTCACTTGGCTGAAACTAATTATTGAATATTGCATGCATAACGGTTGTACCCTTCCATTCGATCACGACATATATATATATACAACATAAGGTTGAGAGAGGATAATAATCATGTACAAAGAGAGGCCTCTCTCTTTTTGATTGTGCATTAGAACAATGCGTTATGTTAATTCCCCCAGGGAAATTTTTATTGTGGTGATAAAGTTTTATCGCAATGCCAGTTTTGGAAAATTCAGATAAAAGTCAACAACCTGTATACCATGGTTTCGGGCTATGGCTCTCATCAGTACAGGGGCAGCTTCGATTCCATAACATCCTACAAGAAGAGTTATCAAATCGGTACAATTTACCAAAAAAAGATGTTCGAGCTGGTGAAGGGGCAGGGCCATTTTTAAGGCCACAACACAACATAAAGCTACTAGGAGGATAGGATTGAAAGGTGTCCTAGGAGGATAGGATTGAAAGGTGTCCTAGGAGGATAGGATTAGTATTGGTATGTACCAGAAGGATTAAAGGTAGGGGTGCCTCTTTTTGCCATGTATATAAGAATACTAGCCGAATGACCCGGGCAACGCCCGGGTTTTACCCGATTAAATGCTTTTATTCAAATACTATTCGTTACAATTATAAAATTGGCGCCGTGGATGTCATTCTTGTATAATATATAAATGAGTTTTAAAAATTGTAAAATAAAAAAATGCATCGGCTGGGAATCGAACCCAGGCCGTCGACGTGGCAGGCGAGCATTCTACCACTGAACTACCGATGGTTATGAGAAATGGCCATATTTGGGTATTTAATTCCATTCACAAAGCAAACGGTGACAGAATTAAGAATTGTTGCTTGGTTATGACGCTGGTAACTGTATATATTAATAAAGAAATTATCACATTGGGAATTCAAAAATGACACCATATTTAAGAAGAAAAAGTTTAAAGACCTTCCCCATGGTGGAAAGAAAACTCAGTCACCATTCGATCATTGTTAGCCTGAGGGAATGTAACAAACTTCTAAGGGCTTGCTGGTGTGATTGGCTTGATTAATTAAATACATGGCGTAACGTATATGGTTAGGTCATGATGACACATTCCATATTTGAAGCGGTATCGATTCTATAACACAAGAAACCCATGAAATTTCCTGTCAAAAAAGCCCAATAACATAGGAATAAGAGCGCCTTGTTATCTTGAGAGCGAATATTATTTTCAAAAAGAAATGTTAGAAAAATATCCTCAAAATTGTGTGTGGTTTAAAATAACGCGGGGGCAAGTCTATATAGATAACAAAAAAGCGTCGTTGTTGGAGAAACAAAACTGAGATTAGAAATAAATTTGATCATGTCATGTAAATTGGTAGGAAGATTAGATGAATATTCTGGGTCCATACCCTTTCGTTTCACATATTGGAACCGGGATAGAATTCGCTGATGACCGAGCACACGCCTGTTGCATAAGGAACCGTAATGGTGGGGAGGACGATGGCCGAAAATGGAAACTACAGACAGCTTTCGCAACTGACAGTCAGTATTGATTGCTCATATACACACAACCATTTTTTACATAAAACCTTTAGAGAATTGTCACAAAACTTACTTGTTACCCTGCTAACAGTTATTTGAATAGAGCTATTTTACCCAAGACAAACACCTATATATTATAATAGAGAATTAAATTTGACATTCAATCAAAAATGCATGGAATTTCGAAATATAATTTAAAATTTGTTTTTAATATTGATAAAGATTTAAATATATATACTCTATTTAAAAAATGAAAATTATAAAAGGCATTTTATCAAATATTCTCAAAAATAGGAAATTTCGTCAATAACTATCGTCAAACACTGCTTTGTTACGCCATCAACCCTACCTATATGAGAAAGAGAGAAAAAAAGAGGAGAAATACTCTATTACTCCAGAAAAACTTTATACAATTCAAAAGGTTTATAAAAATACTAAGTACCTATATAATAAAGATCTACGTACATAACAACGTAAAAAGAGAAAGTAAATAGAGAGCTCTTGTTCAACAATAAAAACCCAAACAGTGTCTCTAGCTGATACCATCTCCAAACTTGTTCCTGCCTGAAGCTTCCCAGTTATCTGCCTTCCTACATGACAGCAAACTGGTTCTGTCATCCACCGCTGTCTGAGTTTCAAACTGGAATATATTGTATGGGCCTCATTTCCTGGCTTACATGGAGTGCAAAGACCTTTCTTGATGTTTACATAATATCAGGAAACGCTTCAAATCTAAGAAAGGTTTTACATATAAAGGGACATCTTCAAGACTGCCTTGAATATTTCTAACCATATAAGAAATTTTACCTATTTTTTGAATCGTACGATTTATTTTTGAAAGAATCATACGCGTCAAAAAATAGTTAAAATTTCTTGTAACACAAGGCGCGCTAATGCATCGAATAAATATTTCTAACCATGTTTAGCTCTTTGTTTGGGCCGTTAGACATTCTAAGTTTGGAGATCCAGTGTTAAATGTTATCGTTTCTCCTATGTACACTGTACGATAGGAATTATATAGAGCTGTTACTAATGACGGTGTTAAGATGATAAGAATATCCTATTGTAAGTGTAATTAACTGATAAATTATATGAAACCGTGAAACTACAGCTTCATCCTATAACACCTATACTACCCCAGTTATTTAAATATTGCATTCCATCCAGACAATAGAACAAATACCTAACTTCCTGACTTACGTGGAGTGCAAAGGCCTTTCTTGATGCTTATATAATATCAGGAAACGATTCAAATCTGAGAAAGGTTTTACAAATAGAGGGACATCTTCAAGACTGCCTTGAATATTTCTAACTATATAATAAATATTAGCTTTTTTGATGGGTATGATTCTTTTAAAAATGAATCAATTTTATTCTTCCCTTACGGCAATGCAAAAGCTTGAAAATAAAAGGTTGCACAAGAAACTTAATCTTGGAAGCTTCATTTATTTTATAATAGAACAAATTATTTGAAACTTCGAAACTACAGCTTCATCCTATAACACCTATACTACCCCAGTTTTTCAAATATTGCATTCCATCCAGACAATAGAATACTTGTGTTGATCTGGTAGATCAAATTGACCAAATCCATCCTGAAGGTTCACCCTTAATTAGCTAAACCTGCCTAATATTGTGTGACAACCTTCAATTCAAAGATTGTTATAAAATTACTGTAAGAATGCTTAACTATCTATAGGCTATTATAGCGACAAATATTCGATTCAAATATTGTATAAATAACAGTTAAAAGGTTTTTAATATTGAAAGACGCAAATACATATGTCTATATGGCATTCCAGGGATTCGGAAGATACCTAAAGAAGAAACAGAAATCGATAAAACTATTAAAGGAAAACTCAAAGGATCTCATCACAGAAGCTATTTATCACAAAAGATAAGCATCACAGGATTTAAAAATTACTCTTTTATAAATCACCTTTGTAAAAAGCACACACACAGTGATCAATCAATATACTGAATAACATATTTCTATTACTTCAAATTAGAGATACTTCGACCAGTAAATCTTTTTTATTATCTCGACGTTTCGACAAAAATCTTTTGTCTTTGTCAGGAGCGAACAAAGCATTTTGCCGAATGTTTTAATTTTTGTGCGCTCCTGATGAGGACAAAATGTCGAAATGTCGAGACAATAAAAATATTTACTGGTCAAAGTAACTTTAATCTGAAGAACTATGAATGCCGGCCAGGCAGCCTCTGTCTTTACGATATTTCTATTACTACAAGTGCATGAAAACAATGTAATATATCTATAGTGAGAAAATTAGGTACTTAATATTATTATATGATGCACTAGCGATTAAACTGGCGAAACCGCTGGGAGGGTTTACCACTGATGAACCAGGCCCTCCCATTAATTTTTCCATTGCAGTAAGGGCAGTAGAAATTGTTTAATATCAAAAAGAATCTTGCGCGTTTAAAATAGTTTTGACTTAATATTATAGCGAAGTATTTATTAACAGAGTATCATTTTACTACTCTGTAAACTTCCCTCATTGCTTATCTTTTTTTAATCATTTATAGTTTGTTCTTACCTTGAATAAATTGCTGTATCATCTTGAAGTTTGTTTTTCCTAATTTTCCACTTGGCAATATTTTAAACAAAACGTGATGCCGTGGGTAGAGAATAAATTCACACAGAGGTGTTAGTTGCCAACACCGTGGGCTCACCAGGTCAAGGTTAAGGTTACAAAACCATTTAAAAAGTCAACACTCTTATTTCGGACCGTTTGTATATCTCCTATCTTATTGAGAATATTGTAGCTAGATTGTTGTATTAAATAATCAGAATTTTTCTGGAAATGAGTTTCTTTTTATTTTATTAAATCAGTCTAAAAAAAAGGTTTCAGGTATATCTACCCATCTACAGGAGAACATAAATAAGCGAACGCCGCCTGATGCCATTTATGTTATACTGTAAAGATGCCCGAAAGCTTAAGACTGCTTTAATAAAAAGAAACTCATCTTAAGAAACCATTTTTAATTATGTAATTAATGTCCAGGAGAGTCAATAGAGATTGTTTTATATATTAATTACACACTGGGGTCACACGCGTGCTGTGATACTTAATTAATATAATTAGTATATAAGATAGTATTCATATCGTCTTATTAAGATTAAAATATTAAATCAACGCATATATTTTATAAATATACATATTATATTTTGACGGTGTTTTGATCTCCACCAGCAACGGCCATTTTCATCCTCTCATTTTCATCAAACCTTTTTAAACTCTTCTTTACTAGATATTAATTTGTAACAATAATAATTACTAATAATTAACATTGATATTTATTTTTATATTATATCTGTAATAAAAAATTAAAATACCTTGGAATGAATAATTGAATCATTTATTCAAAACCAGATGAACCACCACAATATATAGAAAATATTCAACAGATTCATCGAAGTTGGCAGCAACTACTCGTATATCGAATTTTAATGAAAAAGTCCAAATAGATTTAAGAGAACAAATAGTTCATTGATTTAAACAGAATCCTCCAAGTTGGACTCGCTAGGCGGAAAAGATTTGGTTTCCAGATGAGAAGAGACTTTTGAATATTCATCAAGTGTGGAATTTGTGACAGTTTCTCTGGATGTCATAAGTCTACAAACCTTACGAAGGAAGTTGAAGATGTCTATTTATAGCATATGCACACATTGATTATCTAATTCTACGTGTATCTTAGAGTAGTATGCATTGAGTAAAACACCCTGATATCTTTGTGTGGTGGAGAGGAATGAACCATTGCCAGGTGGAACAAGAAATGGTAGATTTACTATCTCTAGCCACAGTACCTAACTTTCAACAAACCATCAAAATGTCATTATCATAATTTGGATAATCATCTGAAGCAGTATATTTCCAAATGGGCAAAATAGTGGGTTGAAGAATTTCTTGTAATTACATATCTGCTTCACGATTTTATTCTTTCGATAATAAAAAATGTCCTTGTTGTCTAATAGTAACATCTTTTCTATTATAGCACATCAATAGATCTTGAGATTCTTCAAACTACATGGTTTACAAAACAATATGTTAATCTTAATATAAAATTTACCAGCAATATTGAGTATTGTCTTTCTTCTATACACTCCTATAGTCTGCAAGAATGAAAATTGAAGAAGGATTATCGATTTTTAGATGTAAAATTCAAGCGCCATGTTTCAACACTACGCAGTTCTAAATACAAAAGAAATTTGATATTTCAGTTGGCTGAACGCCAACCTTTATCAAGGTGTTAAAACATATTTAATGTGTGTCAACAACAAACTCATCGCCACATAACGTCAATAGAATATTTAGCTTCATAGGCAAGATTATCCGCACATAAAAAGAGAATTTATTTATCAACAAATTTGTTTAGATATTTCTATCTAAAAACAAAGTGTTCTGTAAGTTATCTCACGCGAAGAAAGGAAGTTAAATCTATAAAACACGGAATGCGATGATAAATCGATACTTCAAACAAACTGGTTGATTACATTTGTCAGCGTTGTTGTCGCTGTTTATTGACACTATTTCTCTATAGACAGTTTATAAACACAATTCGGACTACCTCACCTAGTATCTAGAATTGCCTTTACACAATGTTGGTTCTCTGTAGACTGCATTCCTGCTTAAAACTCCTTCCTTTTCTATTTAAGCGTCAGCTGTTCGCAGCAGCGCTCAATGATTATCTTTTTGAAGAAGTTACGCGTGGAAAAACTTAGCATTTCTGACTTAGATATTTTGTTTCAAGATAAAATTGTGAAAAGCGTTTAAAATCTGCAAATATTATCACAATGAGTTTCTATTGATTTTAAAATGCTAGCTTTCAAGAGATTATAGCTCTTCAATTGGCTTAAATAAAACATCGACTATCTCTTACAAGAAGTGTTTATCTATTTTTGTAGTTTTAAATTTAGATATTTGTTGTACTCCGGTGAAGTGAACAGCATGTATTGGTGATGCTAGTACAACTAACTTTCTATCCGCGGTTGGTCGAGTGACCATCAGCGTCTTGGCATTTTGGACCGAGATCGAAACAACAGAACCGGACATATTACTTCAATGTTTTTTGCACGCGTCTAACCCTACCTGTAAGTGAAAGTAACTGAACGGGGCTCTGGACCTCTATAATTGCAAATGTCACACCGCCTTAACTTGTATAGACGTGTGGTGCACTTACAATATACAGTCGCCAGCCAACAATGATTGTCATGTTCTGTATCATCTGCACTTAGGACAACAACTATATATCAGTCTTTTATGGAGTTTTCGTTGTTTAAAGGTCCGTTGAATAGCTTCTTGGTACGAAAACTGGCCAAATAGGATATAGTAAAAAGAAACTTGTCTCAATAAAAACGGGGTATTTAGTAAACCAAGTCTCGATCACTAAATAAACTACGTGTGGTAGAGGAATCTCTAGTCCAGGCAGGCAGGGAGGTCGTCACTCACCATTCCGCTCGGCGCCACTAACTGGACGATCCACCACGTGACCCCTCGTCACTTCCGCCCGGGGATCCTGCGGAAATCCCAGTGGTGGTGGCTGAATGAGCAGCTTGTACTTGATATCATCATCTCTGCACCTAGCTTGTACATGTAGTGATCGAGAGTTGGTTTTCTAAATACCCCGTTTTTATTGAGACAAGTTTCATCTATTTTATCTTGCTTGGCCAGATTTCAGACAAAGAAACTATTCAAAGGGCCTTTAAACAACGAAAACTCTATAAACGACTGAGATATAGTTGTTGTCCCATGTAGATGATATTTTACATGTAATAACAACAGCTTTCAGCATAGCTTTCACCGTATTAGGGCTTTGTTTTATATTCATACGTGTTGTTTCACACAAGTGTATATTCCCAACATTTTCAATCTGTTGTTATTTATGCTCAATTAGCATGGCTTGTACCCGGGAATGGGTAGATAGGACTCGAGACTCTTATATCATACATGCACTGTCAACACATGGAGTTCAAATTTTGTCGCTTGAATTAAAACCCTCTATTATGATCAGGATCATATATAGTTGTTATATATAGATATATATTATAAAATAAATAAAGCTTTCAGGGTTAAGTTTCTTGTGTAACTTTTTATTTTCAAGCTTTCGTACTTGTCAGTTCTTCAACAGGATTATCACGTTAAAAACTTAATAATAAATACAATTTTTATATACACATTATTATATACATATTTTAAATACTTAATATATATTGAGAGAAAAATATATTACATTATTTCTGTTTGAAAATAGATATATATATGATCCTATAAATGAAGCCTTCCAGTTCCAAATCCAATCCCCTAAGTCGTACCCTGTGCAGAATATCAAAGCTGTCATGGGGATGGCCACTTTCTAAGTTGAGCCTTGAAAGTAGACTGGACTGGAACCTTGGTCTCATTTCTCGAGGAAAAAACGCTCTACCGAAACAGCTTATTTAAACTTTTTATCCTTGATTGAAAATAGAACCGCGAACTCTTTGATTGGCAAATTGGGTGGAAATCTAAGCGGTTTGTAATTAAAAACGAAGCCTATATGGGATAAGTCAGTTTAAGCTACAGATTAGGCTATATAATAATAATAATGATAACTTTATTTTTCAAAAAGGTTACAAGTTTTCTCTAAAAAGTGTAGCGAATGGTCAGTCTATTTACATATTTTTATTTAAAACTTCAATAAATAACAACAGTAAAAGTAAACAAAGATATTCACATTTGCTATTTTGACTCCTGGTCAGAGCTGTGGCCCTTGCCGTTACCATTTAATTTCAATGATCAACTGACCTGCAATCACAGGTTTTTCACAATAATTGTAATAATGATAATAATAATAAACGGAAATTATCGGTGTCAAAGCATTCATAAAGGGGCAAATCCAAAATACATCGAAAACTTCAGAGATAGGTTCTATTAATAAAAACAATATTAAAATGTTCTAGAAACATTTCGACTTTTTTGGATATTTAAACTGATAGAGCCCTCAAAAAAAATCAGAAAATCATTACTAGAAATATTTAAATATTCGACCTATTCCCAGACGAAACTTTGGCACAAAATAGAATTAGGTTTGGAAGGAATCAATGTCACCATTCCAAGCCTATAATATGTAATTAATCCCAATAATCTACCTGATATTCTAGGGTTGGAAAATGATACTCAAACTAATTTTAAAACGAAATAAAGATATCCTGAAGATAGATGCTGCCTGGCTAGCATTCATATTTCTATGAAAAATAGACATTAGGGCCAGTTAAAGTATTTTTATTTTCTCAACGTTTCGACAAAAAGCTTTTGTCATCGTCAGTAGAAGTAAATAAAATTAAAACATTTGGCAAGGCGTTAAAAAGTGTTTTGCCAAATGCTTTATTTTTATTTACTTCTCCTGATGAAGACAAAATATTTTTTGTCGAAACGTTGAGAAAAAAAAAAACTCTAACTGGCCGATGTGTCTATTTTTCATAGAAATAAATATAGTAATTAACGGGTAAATTATTGGGATTAATTGCATATTCCGGATATGGAACTGTGAACATTATTCCTTCCAGGCCTAACTATATATTCTAGTAAAATATCGTCTGTTTATGTCAAATATTTGAATAATTATCATAATCATTTTCTGACTTATTCGAAAAGCTCTATCACATTACATTTTCAAAAACTATACAATATTTATAGATAATTTTCTATTGTTTTTGAATATATAGAACTTATTCTTCTTTGCGATGCACACACACACACACATTTTGGATTAACCCTGTTGTGAAGATTCTTTTAAATATTGTAACAAAGTATTTATTATTTTATTAGCACAGTATTATTTTTTATGTTTATATTTTGCTATACTCTGTACATTTCCCTCTTTTGCTTATCTTTTGTTTATCACTCATAGTTTGTTCTTGCCTGAAATAAATTGTTGTCTCATCCCGAAGTTGGTCTTCCCTAATTTTCTACATGGCAATATTATAACAGTGTTTATTATTTATATATCCACAGAATATTTTAATTTTACAAATATGTTTTTATTCAGCATCTTATAATCCAACTTTGCTAAAACATCACCAAGTGAGATCAAGATTTTTTTGTTGTTATTACAAATAGTTGGAATTTGGACTTCAGAATTATAATGTTATAACCAAATTGCTGTTATGATGAAGTTTCACTGTTCTTTTGTTGCCTCTCTCTGAGCTTGTTTTTGTTTCAAATAAATTGTCTTGTCATCTTGCCGTTTGTCTTTTCTTATTTCTTCTCCCTGGTATTCTGGTTGAAATGTTGGGTAGAATAGGGAAGATAAAGTGAAGTGTTTGTTGATCAGACCTTGAGGCCATGGGTTCTGTGAGATTCCTGTTGCCGCGAGTGACTCCAGGATTCCTCCACCATGTCGAAATCAAGAATTCCTTCCAACAAGATGAGAAATTCTTTCGACGTCAAAACCGTTCTTCACACCTCAATAAATACGCAGGATGCAAACTACTGGAACAACTTTTAAGATGCCGAGGGAATCCTTGACAAAAACACACAAGAACAAGTTTACAATCTGTCAGTTACAGCTCCGATAGGGATGGAGAGCAATGAATTATATATGTTATTTGAGAAAACATTAAAAATACGAAGAACAATACTAATTAACGAGAAACTCTGTGACTAAGATAAAAAAAAAAACAATTAGAGAAACACTGATTAAACAAAGCGTAAGTGTATTCGACCCGATACCAGGAATGCAATGTCACGTAGGTTTGTGAAACCGGACGGGCCAACGGCTGTCCATAGTATAATGGGACAATCAAACAAGGGTAATAGATTCCTCATCTACAAAACTGATCAGTTTAGAAGAAACCATTATAACAATGAAGTCAGCAGACATCAGAGGCTGATCTTAGAACCATTGATGTCCAGGGAGAAAACAGGTATCGTCGTAAAACAGGCACTTTAAAACATAAATACATTTTTGTAATTCTATTTGCCTCAACCTCTAAATCTAATACAGTAGAACCTCCCTTTAGCGGACACTTCTCCACAACGGACAGTTTTCATTTGCAAAATTACCATTTTTACAATTTAGCAACTCTTCGGTAAGAGGACACCTCTCCCTAAAGGACACTTTGCCTCTGCAGTTAGGTGTTCTTTACAGGGAGGTTCTACTGTACATGCATTTTTATAAATATATTTATTATTATTGATATTTATCAATCTTTTAAAAATATTTATATATTAAAAACTAGAGCGAAAGTTTGAAATGATATTGATGAAAGGCGCAACGTATATCTTCATTTTAAAAAGAATCTTAGACCTCCTCCTTATAACCAAGGTACTCGAAGCCTGTCCAAGAAAAGGTTTAAAAAAACATCCTTGACCTGTCGTAACTTCTCGTAGGTTGCCTTACCTCCTTATTTATAACTTGCCAAGTTCTCACTTCAGCTTGCAACAGTTGCCATCTTAAACAACAGTGGTCAATTTGATAACGACGCGCATAAATTATTAGCAGTCATCACTTAAGTGGACTTCAGGAATTGGTTTAACCATGGAGATAAACACCATAACTTAATAATACAGTAGAAATTGGACAATTTGAAGCACAAGGGACCAAAATAAAAATTCGAATTATCCAAAAATTATAATATAGCGATAGAATTGTTTGATATCCATAAAACCTTAGAGAACAAGGTAATCTCTAAAAACTAAAATTACAGAACAATTTCCTTCCATAGTTAATTTGTATAGTTATGTTGAATACTTTGATTTCCATTTCATTTTCTCTCCGCTCCTTTGTTTATGTTTTTTTTTTTCCTTTTCTTCATGAAAATGATGTATGGCGAGTCCTTACAGGACGGTAGTGTCCAAATAAAGCAGTTGTTGTTGTAATCAAAAACGGAAATTATATTTATAGGAAATTCTAGGGACCAAGATACATATTGGAATTAAATACGTTTATTAAAGACGTTAGAATTATCCAAGTTTCACTGCATTATAAAATATAAAAATATTTAATACACACTGTAGTATGCAGAAGTAAAGGAACAAACAATAAAATGGAATTATTTTTAAATACAGAAAGAATATAAATACGAATAGATTTTTTTTTTGCTTATCCCTAGTACACGTGGTACAGGCCATGATAATCATGGTGGGTAGTTAGCGACTGCTTTTACTGTAAGCGCACCACATGTCTACACATGTGAAAAGCAGTTCGACTTTGCACTTACAAATGCCAGAGCCCCGTTTGGTTACTTGCACTCGCTGGTGGGGTTGGACTTTTGCAAGAATCGGAGGCCATTGGAGCATTTTTTTTTTTTTAACAGAAAAAAGTGTCCAATGCGTGAATCGAACCCGGGTCCTAGTGGTCTAAAACCAAACGGTTTAACCAGCCTTCCACCGACCCCCCTATACGAATAGATGATATATATTGTTAAATATAGAGCAACCCGTTTATGATAATTAAAATGAGGACATATTTTGGATCAAAATATTTATCAAATTTCAATATTTTGACGATTCAATATTTTCCGAGAAGAAGATAGGCGAACAGCCTCGTCGAAATATTGAATTTTAATAAATTTATTGATCCAAAATATGTCCTTCTTTTAATATGATATACATATACGGCATATATTTTTATTAGATTTATTCAGCCGAATGTCCTTTCTACAAACGGATTCAGAAATACAGAACCAGTCATTAAAGTTTTACAACAACAAGCCTTCTTTTGGGACCTATATACTACACAGGATTTGACCAGGTGCATAATTGCTTATAAAAGATGAGTTAATACCCATTTCTTGATTTCTCAAGAAGCCTCTGGGACCAAAACATTTTTGGTCTTATAGGTACAGTCTGCACCACGCTGACGAGGGCCAACAGCCCGAAACGCGTTCTTTATAGGCTTTTTCTTGATTTATTAAGAAAATATGTTGGCCAAATATCAAGGAACAGACTAAATCAACGTTTGGTTGATTTCTATTCCACCAGATGGCCCCCTGCCATCTAAAAAGTTCATGTGCTCGTGGTCAGGATATGCCTTCTTTGATTTTAATACTAACACCTGACATTTTTTTATTTTTACTTTTTAAAATTATTTTTTTGACATTCATATAATATATATAGGACATCAAAATGATAATATTCATTTTTTAAACAAGTTGACAATATTTAGGTCAATATTGACTTTGATACAATAAAATTAAATTTTTCTTCTCAAAATGTAAAAAGAAATACAAAAATATATTAGGTTTAAAATATTTATATTTAAAATGTATTTAAATCAATTTCGAGATACAATTTTGATGTCCCCATACCTCCGTGTTTGAAATCTTTCTGATTTAAAAGAAATATTAAATTGAGATACTTTATCCCGTTCTCTATGAAAGAGTTTTTTTTTTTTTTTTTCTCAACGTTTCGACAAAAATCTTTTGTCTTCGTCAGGAGAAGTAGATAAAAATAAAGCATTTAGCAAAGCTTTAAAAATTGTTCTTGCTAAATGTTTTATTTTTATTTACTTCTCCTGGCGAAGACAAAGGATTTTTGTCGAAAGGTTGAGAAAAATAAAAAAAACTCTAACTGGCCGAAGTGCCTATTTTTCATATAAATATGCATGCCGGCCAGGGAATAATCCCGTTAGGATTATCCCGTTAGTGGCAATTCCGGATATTTCTACAATGGAATATTCGTGTGATTTGCATAGTGTTTTGGCATTGTCTATGCAAATTGACATCTGTGCCTATATAGCGCGGCCTTGTTGGATTGTTGGCTAGCTGTTATTTGAATAGGGCAGGTCGGCGTGAGCTGCTGATGTACATATAATTTGATATCTTGTCCTTCTTTTATAGTTGTATACCTTTAGGTAATAAAGGATCTTTTTATTCTTTCACGAATCTATCATTTTTTCCTCAACACGTTCCCTGATATGTTATAGAAAATACAGTTTTAAAACAACAATCTAAGGTTGAAGCCAATAACAGATTTTAAAACACACTTCTTTAGCGACCCTGACTGTCAAACCACACAGCGTCAATTAAACGATT
Source organism: Cordylochernes scorpioides (assembly GCA_030710605.1). NCBI lineage: Eukaryota > Metazoa > Arthropoda > Arachnida > Pseudoscorpiones > Chernetidae > Cordylochernes > Cordylochernes scorpioides. Next base: position 53,417,495 of record CP092875.1, read on the forward strand.
GTGTTTGATTAGCGCGTGACAACGATTATAAATGATCACTTCAAGTTAACGACTTCGTCATTTTAGCGGCTACGCCTCTTTCACGGTCATATTAGGTTAGGGTTTACCCGTTTCTAACTACATTGCTAGATTAATATCTAAATATTTTCAACGTTTCTACCCAATGGTCAAACACGACTTTTAATAGATCATAACAGGATAGCCGCCAAAGTCGCCAGCTTTGAGAGAGAGAGAGGTCAGAAAATGATGTATAATCATTTCATATCCTCACGACTGCAATTATGATGAAGTCAAAAAATGAATCGATGAATGGATAGCGGCCAAAGAGCCGGCCTTTTTCCCCGATGGGATACGTCAATTGCCAGAAAGATGGGAAAATGTAGTAACTAGCGATAGACAATACTTTGAACATTGAATGTCTAACCAATTTTTCACAATAGAACTTCAATTTAAAAAAAAACGCATGAACTAAAATATACTTTCAATGAGAATCTACTATAATATACGGTTTATATCCGTTTATCTTTTTTTTTTGTGTGTGTACAGCGTTATATAGGAGTTCATGCTTATTGCGTGCTCTGATTGTCTGTTCATTGTCACGTGACCTTAATTAGCCAATCAATGTGCGGTGTTTTATTTTTTTCAACTCAGATGCATTATGTGACCTTAGGAATTCTGTATTAAATATAAGAATGAGGTTTTAGGAACTCCTATTTTATTTGATAATATGAAAAAAAATTCATTCCAACAATATATGCTTTCTCTATTGACTCATCCATTGATGAGCTCTACTCATCCCCAGCAGACACCATCAACAAGCTCCACAAGCTTGATACCTTAATATGATTGAGTGGAGATAAAAAAGAAAAAGAATATATACTTTTCGAAGACAAATGAATTTCTGAATTCTATTTATTAATTATTTTGACATAAGGTATTTTAACATATCTCTGTATTATATGGATCTAACCCTTGACCTTTTTATTCTGTAATAGTATAAAATTTCAGTGAATAATAATCGTTTGATTATTTTTATTGCATCGACACCTTTTCTAGGTTTAATATTTAATAAAATGTTCGCCGGGCTAAAGCTCTAGTAATATCTATATATATAAAAATGAATGTTTGTATGTTTGTTGGTTTGTATGTCCGGTATACAAATTCGCAGTAGTTCACTAATTCAAACCAAAATTTCCATACATAGGTACAAAATTACGGGGAAGACGATAGGCTATTTAAAAATATATATAAATCAATTATTAAAACTATATATTTTCAGTCAGAAAATGATGATGACGATATTGCTGTATCATGTTTGATTTTCAGATACAAAATTATATCGGGAAAAATTCCAAAAAGCAGAGACCACGGGTGAAACCAGTTCATTATTTTGTACGCAGGAACAAAATTCTAACAGAAAAACATTCATTCGAGCAGAAGACACAAAGCCAGATCATCTTTCTATAAAAATATCGCTTCTCAGACACAAGGTTTGGAGCGGGACGTTTCACAAGAGTGACATCCACGGCGCCAATTTATAATTGTAACGAATAGTATTTGAATAAAAACATTTAATCGGGCAAAACCCGGGCGTTGCCCGGGTCATTCGGCTAGTTCTTAATAAAATCAACATTCGTATGGCAACAAGAGATGTCATGCATTTACAGCCGTTTCTGACATATCTGGGTATTTTAATTTCCATTCCGGGGGTTGGTAGAAGGATTGCCATTGGTTTCGACCGCTACGACCCGGGATCGAATCCCGCATTGGGCACTTTTTTCTAATTAAAAAAAATGCTCCAATGGCCCCCGATTCTTGCAAAAGTCCAACCCCACCAGCGAGTGCATGTAGCCAAACGGGGCTCTGGCAGATTTGTAAATGCAATAGTCGAACTGCTTTTCACATGTGTAGACATGTAGTGTACTTACAGTAAAATCAGTCGCTAACTTCTACCCACCATGATTATCATGGTCTGTACCACGTGTACTAGGGATAATACAAAAAAAATCCATTCCTACAACTTGGTAGCCTTGGAGATACCCACGCAGAGAGAGGTGAGACATGGGTTGGATAAACGATTTGTAAAACACGAGGTTTTTTTTTTTTTTTTTGTAGTTTTTCGTATTTCGTAAGATGTTCATCTTAGCACCAAATATGAGGAATTTTTCAGATGCAGAACTTTATTCAAGATCTAGCTTGAATGTGAGGCGCGGGAGAATATATAACGACGACTCTATATACGGTATAGCCGTTTTTGTTTCGTTAAATCGCAGGCAGGTGTTTGACCAAGGTCTCTCCTATTGGTCTAGTGGTCGAGGTTGTATAATATTTGCTTGTATTCACTTTAATTAGCACGCAAAATGGCCCAGTAGGAAATATTATTTCTTTAATTTGGCGCCTGTGCTGAGAAGATTGTCATAACCCCTTCATCCCATTGTAAATGTAGATCTATCTGTCCTATGAGATGTGAAACAAATGTGTGTGAAAGATTTGTGTGTTATTAAGATAAGAAATTGACGCGAGACTTCTTTCATATATCGTATATGTTATTGTGTCTTCTTTGTAATATTTATAATCAGTTAATTTTTTAATTATAAATACGGTGTGTTCAAAAAGTATCGCGACCTTTGAATTTTCGCGGGTTACGTATATTCGAATTTCGATCTTTTTGTGGCTTTATGTTGGTACTCATGTCTCTCACTTATGCCGACAAGCTCGGCCATTTTGAATGTTCACTTAATTGTTGACAGCTGCTTTGCTTGCAGGTGTTTTGGATCGTCTTCGATTTTTACATATTAAAAAATGGATCAAAGAACCTGTATCAAAATTTGTGTGAAAAACGAAATTAAGTGCGCGGATGCATTCCTATGTTGACTGTGGCATACGGAGAAGCTACCTTGGACCGAAGCAACGTTTATCGGTGGTACAAAATGTTCTCAGAAGGCCGAGAAGATGTGAACGACGAAGAGCGTGCCGGACGCCCGAGCACTTCAACAACAGACGAAAAAATTAATGAAGTGGAGAAAATGATATTGGCCAATCGTCGAATCACCGTTAGAGAAGTTGCTGAGGACCTAAACATATCGATTGGCTCGTGCCATTCGATTTTTATCAATGATTTGGGCATGAGACGGGTCGCCGCGAAATTCGTACCAAAATTGCTCAATTGCGACCAAAAACAGCATCGCATGAACATTGCTAATGAGATGTTGGACTCTGTCCGCGACGACCCAAATTTGCTCCAGAGGGTCATAACTGGTGACGAAGCGTGGGTTTATGGTTATGACGTGGAAAACAAAGCTCAATCATCTCAATGGAAGCTGCCGCACGAACCAAGACCGAAAAAAGCGCGCCAAGTTCGGTCGAATGTGAAAGTTTTGCTGACAGTTTTCTTCGATTGCAGGGGCGTGGTGCATCATGAGTTCTTGCCACAGGGTAGAACGGTCAATAAGGAATATTACCTGCAAGTTATGCGCAATTTGCGCGAAGCAATCCTCCAGAAACGCCCGGATTTGTGGAAGAACAAAAATTGGCTTTAGCACCACGATAACGCCCCTGCTCACACATCGTTGCCTGTGCGCGACTTTTTGGCCAAAAACAACACACTAATGATGCCGCAGCCACCGTATTCCCCAGATCTGGCCCCCTGTGACTTTTTCTTGTTCCCTAAACTGAAGAGGCCCATGAAAGGACGACGTTACGCTACGCTTGACGAGATAAAGAAGGCATCGAAGGAGGAGCTGAAAAAGATTTTAAAAATGATTTTTTGAAGTGCTTCGAAGATTGGAAAAACCGTTCGCACAAGTGTATAATATCTCATGGGGATTACTTTGAAGGGGAAAAAATAGGTATTCACGAATAAATAAATTATTTTTGAAAAAACACAAAAGTCGCGGTACTTTTTGAACACACCTCGTAGCAATGTATGGATATAAAGTAAAATACTTTCAAATATATCATATCTTATCATTATAATTATATATATATATATATATATATATATATATATATATATATATATATATATAATAATAAATAGTTATTTAATTTTATAGTCCAGTTTTGTATTAAGATTATCTTCACTATTATGATTATTTAAATTCAAATTATAAAATTTGTAAAATGTTATTAATTTGTAGATAGAGAGAGAAAAAAAAAAAAAATCCTTTACTTCTACTACATCCTCAAGTTAATTATATATTTATAATTAATAACAATAAAAATTAACAAAGTAACGTCTATTACATCGGCTTTTACACGTCATTCAGACATACTCTAATCCTATATATAGAATAATCGAAGAGAGAATATATATAATAGTTAGAAAAAAGAGAGAAAGACAGAACCATGCACTTTTAATCAAACTAATAATAAGGAAAAAAAAAAAAAAAGAGTTTTATAAAGAAGGTAGATAAGATTGTTAGTATATATATATATATATTTTTTATGATTTTATATTTTATCCTTTTTTTTTTAAAGATTTTTAAAGGTTTTTTTATTTTATAATATGATTATAAATAGTTGTATTTAGTAATATATCTATAGTATGAATTAACATTTGTTATAAGTTTGGATATTATGTTTTGAAACCCTAATGGTAGACCAGACATACACAAAAGACTTTAAATTGAAATGAATTGGAAAAAGAGATCTGCTGGAACGGGGATCTTCAGATAAAATTCCAACGACATTTCACCCCTTCTTTATTATGTCATAGATATCTTTTAAACCGTATTTTATGTGTTAATATTAAGTTGTTTCAGTGAAATATTTAAATGAACATATAACAGATACAAGTGTTAACAAATTCAAACTGTAAACCTACCTCGGCCGCTGCGTCCTCCATTGTGTATATCTATTTCTGGCTGGCACATGTCGCGGGAGGGGAATGTCCCCCCACATTTCAAATTTAGACCATTTATTCAGAATTTTTTTGAACAACAAGAAAATTAAAGAAGATAGGAAAAATAGTTAAAGGAAGAAAGCTAAGTTTTATAATCTTTACAGATAGTTATATCAAAATAACTGATTTAACACTTATTCATCTTTTAATATTCCTTTAAAAAGGCAAATTATAAGAGTTTAATAAAGCTATTAATTGTGCAAATTCATCTTTATTTAACTTCCATTTTCCTCCCCAGAAATTGGAGATTAAACAAAAATGAACTATATACTTTAACACTTTAAAAATCTTGTGAAAATATCTTTTAATCAGTTATTTAATAAAAGTTTAATTAACTGTTAAAGATTATAAATTTGTATTAGTTAATATTAAGAGAAATTATAGAAAGTTGATTTCATAAATGGATATTTCCATTTATTTTTTTTAAATATTTTATAATTGATATACTGTTGAAATATTTTACTTGTTTGATACTAAATTTGTTTTTAATAAATTCCATGTTTAAATTTTTAACATCTTCTATGAAATTATCTAATATATTATTTATTCTATAAAATCTTAGAAACTGACCATAATATATACCTTTACAGCAATTTAATGATATATTAGAATTCATATTACAGTATTTTATAATATTGAAATTATAATTACTCTTTTTATTATAAACTCTAACAGCACTATTTGTAAGGTCTATATTCAAGTCTAAAAAGTTAACTTTTTTGTTTCTATAAATTTTTTCATTGTTCTTAAGTTTCAAGTATTTAGGATATATTTCAGGTATTAATTTTTTAAACAGTGGATTATTAAATATTATTATGTCATCTACATATCGGAATATTTGCCAATTAATATTATTTTGTAGAAAGTATTCTCTTTCGTACCAGAACAATATTAAATTTGCTAGTAACGGACTAGAAGAAGTACCCATGGGAACGCCTTCTGATTGAATATATATTTTATTTTTAAATTCTATATAGTTAAAATTTAAAAATGTTTCCAGTAGAGTTTTTGCTGTTTTAAGATCTAATTTAAATGTTTTATATCTGTTATGAATAATTTTAATGTAGAAAGTTTTGTCATTAATTAATTCATTAAATAAATTGGTTATTTTATTATTTAGATCTCTTAAATTTATTTTAGAATATAGGTCCTCAAAGTCAAATGTGTGTACTGTTTCAATGTTTGTCCAATTGTTCATTAAATAATTAATGATTTTTTTATTTGAGTCGATAAATTTATAATTATATTTATTAGTTAATTTATTTATAATAAATTGTAGTGTTGAGGCTAATTGTATATCAATATTTTTTATGACTGAATTTATACCAGATGTGATTGTTCTGAAAGAAATAGGTTTTTTGTGTAGTTTAGGAATTATATAGAACTTTGGTATGTTTGGATTTTTGTGGTTATTATAAATTTTTAGTGAATTTTCAACATTTTTGATGTCTTTTTTGATTTTTGTGCCTGTAGTTCTAGCAAAAGTGTATTTATGATTATTATCAATTTCCTTTTTTAGTATATCGTGGTATAGATTTTTACAAATTAAAGATAAATTATTGGGACATTTATCTATAGGAGTGATAATATAGTCCTTCTGTAAATTAATTATATTTTCTTTGAATGAAGGAATGTCTGAATTGGGTTTTGTGTATTTAAGTGTATTATTATAATAATTTATAATTTCCTTTTTAATATTATGTTTCCATTCCAGAAAAGTAAATTCTGGAATACTGTATTTTATACTAGTTTTATTTATGAAAATATCTATATCTTTTAATATAGATTTAATTGTATTATTATAATTGTGTTTAATTTGAGGTATATATTTATACCCTTTATTTAAAATTTCTTGATATTCTGGATTTAAAAAAGAAAAGTTGCTAGTTAATATATGACCTGAGTACTTATATTTATCAATATAGTTGTTGCAATTACATTTAATTTTTTTAAAATTTGCCAAATTATTAATAAATTGGTTATAATTGCAAACTAAATTACCTATATTTTTATTGTATCTCCAGATTGTTTTAAAATTTAAATTTTTTATAGGGAAAAGATTATTGATGATTTGGTTATTAAAAATATCATTAAATTTAATATGATTAAATAAATTGTTATTAAATTTAATGATAATATTAATCATCGTGAAGATAGAGGCTGCCTGGCCGGCATTCATATTTCTTGAAAAAAGAGATACTTCGGCCAGTATAAATCTTTTTATTACTTCGACGTTTTTTGTATTTGCAACTGATTTCATAGGTTGAAATTTCTTCTGTTTGTGGTTTGTATGTGTAGTTTAATTCGTCGTTAAGTCCATAAGGGAATAATGTGTTGTGTTTATAAATGTAGTTGTTTTCTAATAATAGTCGTTGTTTTTTGTTTTGACATATGTCTAGTATTTCTATCTTAAAGTTGTTAAAAGTATGTAATTGATTGTGTTCTTTCATATATATATTACCAATTGATTTTTTAGCGTGGTTTCTATGTAGGTTTATTCGTATATTTAATGGATTACAAGTTTGTCCTATATATGATAGTTGACAAATTTGGCATGTTAATTTATAAATAGTATTCACTAATTTACAACTAGTTGTTTGAAAAGTGTCATGGTTCTTAAGAGAGGGACAAGTTTGACAATTTTTTCTTAGGCAATTCTTAGCGAGTTTAAATTAACATAAAAGAGGTGCTAACACTAATATGTTTGTAGTTTTTTTTAGTTTTTTTAGTTTGTTATTCTTATGAATTTTTAAATATATTTTACTTAATTGTTTTTGTGGTGATAAAATTTGTAATAAATTGAATAATTAATCTATAAATATATAGATATTACTGTTTGTTATCTGTTATATTTTTAAGAATAACTAATAAAAAAAACATCTTTAAACTAACTAAACAATGAAAAAAACAAAAGTTCTGAAATTATTTTTTCTAGAATTACTTTTATAATTTAATTTTTAATAATCAAACAATGAAAGATAATTAAAATTTGTATGAAGATTTATTTATATTAGAATATCTAATATAATTTAATTTGTATATTATGTTATATATAAAAAATATATCATAGAGCAAGCTCATATGAATTAATATAGTGTAGAAACTATATAACAAAATTATAACAGTGATTCTAATTTTAAAACTTAAGGAGCAAACTGATAATAATGATAACTTATATCAGTTAGATTTGATTAGATTAGCAAGCTAAATCTAAATTAATTATAATAATAAATAGTTATTTAATTTTATAGTCCAGTTTTGTATTAAGATTATCTTCACTATTATGATTATTTAAATTCAAATTATAAAATTTGTAAAATGTTATTAATTTGTAGATAGAGAGAGAAAAAAAAATCCTTTACTTCTACTACATCCTCAAGTTAATTATATATTTATAATTAATAACAATAAAAATTAACAAAGTAACGTCTATTACATCGGCTTTTACACGTCATTCAGACATACTCTAATCCTATATATAGAATAATCGAAGAGAGAATATATATAATAGTTAGAAAAAAGAGAGAAAGACAGAACCATGCACTTTTAATCAAACTAATAATAAGGAAAAAAAAAAGAGTTTTATAAAGAAGGTAGATAAGATTGTTAGTATATATATATATATTTTTTTTATGATTTTATATTTTATCCTTTTTTTTTTAAAGATTTTTAAAGGTTTTTTTATTTTATAATATGATTATAAATAGTTGTATTTAGTAATATATCTATAGTATGAATTAACATTTGTTATAAGTTTGGATATTATGTTTTGAAACCCTAATGGTAGACCAGACATACACAAAGGACTTTAAATTGAAATGAATTGGAAAAAGAGATCTGCTGGAACGGGGATCTTCAGATAAAATTCCAACGACATTTCACCCCTTCTTTATTATGTCATAGATCTCTTTTAAACCGTATTTTATGTGTTAATATTAAGTTGTTTCAGTGAAATATTTAAATGAACATATAACAGATACAAGTGTTAACAAATTCAAACTGTAAACCTACCTCGGCCGCTGCGTCCTCCATTGTGTATATCTATTTCTGGCTGGCACATGTCGCGGGAGGGGAATGTCCCCCCACATTTCAAATTTAGACCATTTATTCAGAATTTTTTTGAACAACAAGAAAATTAAAGAAGATAGGAAAAATAGTTAAAGGAAGAAAGCTAAGTTTTATAATCTTTACAGATAGTTATATCAAAATAACTGATTTAACACTTATTCATCTTTTAATATTCCTTTAAAAAGGCAAATTATAAGAGTTTAATAAAGCTATTAATTGTGCAAATTCATCTTTATTTAACTTCCATTTTCCTCCCCAGAAATTGGAGATTAAACAAAAATGAACTATATACTTTAACACTTTAAAAATCTTGTGAAAAAATCTTTTAATCAGTTATTTAATAAAAGTTTAATTAACTGTTAAAGATTATAAATTTGTATTAGTTAATATTAAGAGAAATTATAGAAAGTTGATTTCATAAATGGATATTTCCATTTATTTTTTTTAAAATATTTTATAATTGATATACTGTTGAAATATTTTACTTGTTTGATACTAAATTTGTTTTTAATAAATTCCATGTTTAAATTTTTAACATCTTCTATGAAATTATCTAATATATTATTTATTCTATAAAATCTTAGAAACTGACCATAATATATACCTTTACAGCAATTTAATGATATATTAGAATTCATATTACAGTATTTTATAATATTGAAATTATAATTACTCTTTTTATTATAAACTCTAACAGCACTATTTGTAAGGTCTATATTCAAGTCTAAAAAGTTAACTTTTTTGTTTCTATAAATTTTTTCATTGTTCTTAAGTTTCAAGTATTTAGGATATATTTCAGGTATTAATTTTTTAAACAGTGGATTATTAAATATTATTATGTCATCTACATATCGGAATATTTGCCAATTAATATTATTTTGTAGAAAGTATTCTCTTTCGTACCAGAACAATATTAAATTTGCTAGTAACGGACTAGAAGAAGTACCCATGGGAACGCCTTCTGATTGAATATATATTTTATTTTTAAATTCTATATAGTTAAAATTTAAAAATGTTTCCAGTAGAGTTTTTGCTGTTTTAAGATCTAATTTAAATGTTTTATATCTGTTATGAATAATTTTAATGTAGAAAGTTTTGTCATTAATTAATTCATTAAATAAATTGGTTATTTTATTATTTAGATCTCTTAAATTTATTTTAGAATATAGGTCCTCAAAGTCAAATGTGTGTACTGTTTCAATGTTTGTCCAATTGTTCATTAAATAATTAATGATTTTTTTATTTGAGTCGATAAATTTATAATTATATTTATTAGTTAATTTATTTATAATAAATTGTAGTGTTGAGGCTAATTGTATATCAATATTTTTTATGACTGAATTTATACCAGATGTGATTGTTCTGAAAGAAATAGGTTTTTTGTGTAGTTTAGGAATTATATAGAACTTTGGTATGTTTGGATTTTTGTGGTTATTATAAATTTTTAGTGAATTTTCAACATTTTTGATGTCTTTTTTGATTTTTGTGCCTGTAGTTCTAGCAAAAGTGTATTTATGATTATTATCAATTTCCTTTTTTAGTATATCGTGGTATAGATTTTTACAAATTAAAGATAAATTATTGGGACATTTATCTATAGGAGTGATAATATAGTCCTTCTGTAAATTAATTATATTTTCTTTGAATGAAGGAATGTCTGAATTGGGTTTTGTGTATTTAAGTGTATTATTATAATAATTTATAATTTCCTTTTTAATATTATGTTTCCATTCCAGAAAAGTAAATTCTGGAATACTGTATTTTATACTAGTTTTATTTATGAAAATATCTATATCTTTTAATATAGATTTAATTGTATTATTATAATTGTGTTTAATTTGAGGTATATATTTATACCCTTTATTTAAAATTTCTTGATATTCTGGATTTAAAAAAGAAAAGTTGCTAGTTAATATATGACCTGAGTACTTATATTTATCAATATAGTTGTTGCAATTACATTTAATTTTTTTAAAATTTGCCAAATTATTAATAAATTGGTTATAATTGCAAACTAAATTACCTATATTTTTATTGTATCTCCAGATTGTTTTAAAATTTAAATTTTTTATAGGGAAAAGATTATTGATGATTTGGTTATTAAAAATATCATTAAATTTAATATGATTAAATAAATTGTTATTAAATTTAATGATAATATTAATGTTATTAGTAGTTTGTTTAATTTTTCTGTATTTAAAGATGTCGTGTGTGATATCTATTAATCTGTTAGTCAGATTATGAATTTTAATATATTCTATGAGTTTGATAAATTTATTATTATTTAGTTTAAATAATGTTTTAATAAATTTATCGACGAAGTTGTTAGTGTACATTTGTTTTGGGTCCAGTAATTCTTCAAATTCAATGTAACCTAATTTATTTGTAGTTTTACCTCTAGTTTTATTAGGTTTAGTTTTAAATTCATTTTTTTTGTATTTGCAACTGATTTCATAGGTTGAAATTTCTTCTGTTTGTGGTTTGTATGTGTAGTTTAATTCGTCGTTAAGTCCATAAGGGAATAATGTGTTGTGTTTATAAATGTAGTTGTTTTCTAATAATAGTCGTTGTTTTTTGTTTTGACATATGTCTAGTATTTCTATCTTAAAGTTGTTAAAAGTATGTAATTGATTGTGTTCTTTCATATATATATTACCAATTGATTTTTTAGCGTGGTTTCTATGTAGGTTTATTCGTATATTTAATGGATTACAAGTTTGTCCTATATATGATAGTTGACAAATTTGGCATGTTAATTTATAAATAGTATTCACTAATTTACAACTAGTTGTTTGAAAAGTGTCATGGTTCTTAAGAGAGGGACAAGTTTGACAATTTTTTCTTAGGCAATTCTTAGCGAGTTTAAATTAACATAAAAGAGGTGCTAACACTAATATGTTTGTAGTTTTTTTTAGTTTTTTTAGTTTGTTATTCTTATGAATTTTTAAATATATTTTACTTAATTGTTTTTGTGGTGATAAAATTTGTAATAAATTGAATAATTAATCTATAAATATATAGATATTACTGTTTGTTATCTGTTATATTTTTAAGAATAACTAATAAAAAAAACATCTTTAAACTAACTAAACAATGAAAAAAACAAAAGTTCTGAAATTATTTTTTCTAGAATTACTTTTATAATTTAATTTTTAATAATCAAACAATGAAAGATAATTAAAATTTGTATGAAGATTTATTTATATTAGAATATCTAATATAATTTAATTTGTATATTATGTTATATATAAAAAATATATCATAGAGCAAGCTCATATGAATTAATATAGTGTAGAAACTATATAACAAAATTATAACAGTGATTCTAATTTTAAAACTTAAGGAGCAAACTGATAATAATGATAACTTATATCAGTTAGATTTGATTAGATTAGCAAGCTAAATCTAAATTAATTATAATAATAAATAGTTATTTAATTTTATAGTCCAGTTTTGTATTAAGATTATCTTCACTATTATGATTATTTAAATTCAAATTATAAAATTTGTAAAATGTTATTAATTTGTAGATAGAGAGAGAAAAAAAAAATCCTTTACTTCTACTACATCCTCAAGTTAATTATATATTTATAATTAATAACAATAAAAATTAACAAAGTAACGTCTATTACATCGGCTTTTACACGTCATTCAGACATACTCTAATCCTATATATAGAATAATCGAAGAGAGAATATATATAATAGTTAGAAAAAAGAGAGAAAGACAGAACCATGCACTTTTAATCAAACTAATAATAAGGAAAAAAAAAAAAGAGTTTTATAAAGAAGGTAGATAAGATTGTTAGTATATATATATATATATTTTTTATGATTTTATATTTTATCCTTTTTTTTTTAAAGATTTTTAAAGGTTTTTTTATTTTATAATATGATTATAAATAGTTGTATTTAGTAATATATCTATAGTATGAATTAACATTTGTTATAAGTTTGGATATTATGTTTTGAAACCCTAATGGTAGACCAGACATACACAAAAGACTTTAAATTGAAATGAATTGGAAAAAGAGATCTGCTGGAACGGGGATCTTCAGATAAAATTCCAACGACATTTCACCCCTTCTTTATTATGTCATAGATCTCTTTTAAACCGTATTTTATGTGTTAATATTAAGTTGTTTCAGTGAAATATTTAAATGAACATATAACAGATACAAGTGTTAACAAATTCAAACTGTAAACCTACCTCGGCCGCTGCGTCCTCCATTGTGTATATCTATTTCTGGCTGGCACATGTCGCGGGAGGGGAATGTCCCCCCACATTTCAAATTTAGACCATTTATTCAGAATTTTTTTGAACAACAAGAAAATTAAAGAAGATAGGAAAAATAGTTAAAGGAAGAAAGCTAAGTTTTATAATCTTTACAGATAGTTATATCAAAATAACTGATTTAACACTTATTCATCTTTTAATATTCCTTTAAAAAGGCAAATTATAAGAGTTTAATAAAGCTATTAATTGTGCAAATTCATCTTTATTTAACTTCCATTTTCCTCCCCAGAAATTGGAGATTAAACAAAAATGAACTATATACTTTAACACTTTAAAAATCTTGTGAAAAAATCTTTTAATCAGTTATTTAATAAAAGTTTAATTAACTGTTAAAGATTATAAATTTGTATTAGTTAATATTAAGAGAAATTATAGAAAGTTGATTTCATAAATGGATATTTCCATTTATTTTTTTTTAAATATTTTATAATTGATATACTGTTGAAATATTTTACTTGTTTGATACTAAATTTGTTTTTAATAAATTCCATGTTTAAATTTTTAACATCTTCTATGAAATTATCTAATATATTATTTATTCTATAAAATCTTAGAAACTGACCATAATATATACCTTTACAGCAATTTAATGATATATTAGAATTCATATTACAGTATTTTATAATATTGAAATTATAATTACTCTTTTTATTATAAACTCTAACAGCACTATTTGTAAGGTCTATATTCAAGTCTAAAAAGTTAACTTTTTTGTTTCTATAAATTTTTTCATTGTTCTTAAGTTTCAAGTATTTAGGATATATTTCAGGTATTAATTTTTTAAACAGTGGATTATTAAATATTATTATGTCATCTACATATCGGAATATTTGCCAATTAATATTATTTTGTAGAAAGTATTCTCTTTCGTACCAGAACAATATTAAATTTGCTAGTAACGGACTAGAAGAAGTACCCATGGGAACGCCTTCTGATTGAATATATATTTTATTTTTAAATTCTATATAGTTAAAATTTAAAAATGTTTCCAGTAGAGTTTTTGCTGTTTTAAGATCTAATTTAAATGTTTTATATCTGTTATGAATAATTTTAATGTAGAAAGTTTTGTCATTAATTAATTCATTAAATAAATTGGTTATTTTATTATTTAGATCTCTTAAATTTATTTTAGAATATAGGTCCTCAAAGTCAAATGTGTGTACTGTTTCAATGTTTGTCCAATTGTTCATTAAATAATTAATGATTTTTTTATTTGAGTCGATAAATTTATAATTATATTTATTAGTTAATTTATTTATAATAAATTGTAGTGTTGAGGCTAATTGTATATCAATATTTTTTATGACTGAATTTATACCAGATGTGATTGTTCTGAAAGAAATAGGTTTTTTGTGTAGTTTAGGAATTATATAGAACTTTGGTATGTTTGGATTTTTGTGGTTATTATAAATTTTTAGTGAATTTTCAACATTTTTGATGTCTTTTTTGATTTTTGTGCCTGTAGTTCTAGCAAAAGTGTATTTATGATTATTATCAATTTCCTTTTTTAGTATATCGTGGTATAGATTTTTACAAATTAAAGATAAATTATTGGGACATTTATCTATAGGAGTGATAATATAGTCCTTCTGTAAATTAATTATATTTTCTTTGAATGAAGGAATGTCTGAATTGGGTTTTGTGTATTTAAGTGTATTATTATAATAATTTATAATTTCCTTTTTAATATTATGTTTCCATTCCAGAAAAGTAAATTCTGGAATACTGTATTTTATACTAGTTTTATTTATGAAAATATCTATATCTTTTAATATAGATTTAATTGTATTATTATAATTGTGTTTAATTTGAGGTATATATTTATACCCTTTATTTAAAATTTCTTGATATTCTGGATTTAAAAAAGAAAAGTTGCTAGTTAATATATGACCTGAGTACTTATATTTATCAATATAGTTGTTGCAATTACATTTAATTTTTTTAAAATTTGCCAAATTATTAATAAATTGGTTATAATTGCAAACTAAATTACCTATATTTTTATTGTATCTCCAGATTGTTTTAAAATTTAAATTTTTTATAGGGAAAAGATTATTGATGATTTGGTTATTAAAAATATCATTAAATTTAATATGATTAAATAAATTGTTATTAAATTTAATGATAATATTAATGTTATTAGTAGTTTGTTTAATTTTTCTGTATTTAAAGATGTCGTGTGTGATATCTATTAATCTGTTAGTCAGATTATGAATTTTAATATATTCTATGAGTTTGATAAATTTATTATTATTTAGTTTAAATAATGTTTTAATAAATTTATCGACGAAGTTGTTAGTGTACATTTGTTTTGGGTCCAGTAATTCTTCAAATTCAATGTAACCTAATTTATTTGTAGTTTTACCTCTAGTTTTATTAGGTTTAGTTTTAAATTCATTTTTTTTGTATTTGCAACTGATTTCATAGGTTGAAATTTCTTCTGTTTGTGGTTTGTATGTGTAGTTTAATTCGTCGTTAAGTCCATAAGGGAATAATGTGTTGTGTTTATAAATGTAGTTGTTTTCTAATAATAGTCGTTGTTTTTTGTTTTGACATATGTCTAGTATTTCTATCTTAAAGTTGTTAAAAGTATGTAATTGATTGTGTTCTTTCATATATATATTACCAATTGATTTTTTAGCGTGGTTTCTATGTAGGTTTATTCGTATATTTAATGGATTACAAGTTTGTCCTATATATGATAGTTGACAAATTTGGCATGTTAATTTATAAATAGTATTCACTAATTTACAACTAGTTGTTTGAAAAGTGTCATGGTTCTTAAGAGAGGGACAAGTTTGACAATTTTTTCTTAGGCAATTCTTAGCGAGTTTAAATTAACATAAAAGAGGTGCTAACACTAATATGTTTGTAGTTTTTTTTAGTTTTTTTAGTTTGTTATTCTTATGAATTTTTAAATATATTTTACTTAATTGTTTTTGTGGTGATAAAATTTGTAATAAATTGAATAATTAATCTATAAATATATAGATATTACTGTTTGTTATCTGTTATATTTTTAAGAATAACTAATAAAAAAAACATCTTTAAACTAACTAAACAATGAAAAAAACAAAAGTTCTGAAATTATTTTTTCTAGAATTACTTTTATAATTTAATTTTTAATAATCAAACAATGAAAGATAATTAAAATTTGTATGAAGATTTATTTATATTAGAATATCTAATATAATTTAATTTGTATATTATGTTATATATAAAAAATATATCATAGAGCAAGCTCATATGAATTAATATAGTGTAGAAACTATATAACAAAATTATAACAGTGATTCTAATTTTAAAACTTAAGGAGCAAACTGATAATAATGATAACTTATATCAGTTAGATTTGATTAGATTAGCAAGCTAAATCTAAATTAATTATAATAATAAATAGTTATTTAATTTTATAGTCCAGTTTTGTATTAAGATTATCTTCACTATTATGATTATTTAAATTCAAATTATAAAATTTGTAAAATGTTATTAATTTGTAGATAGAGAGAGAAAAAAAAAATCCTTTACTTCTACTACATCCTCAAGTTAATTATATATTTATAATTAATAACAATAAAAATTAACAAAGTAACGTCTATTACATCGGCTTTTACACGTCATTCAGACATACTCTAATCCTATATATAGAATAATCGAAGAGAGAATATATATAATAGTTAGAAAAAAGAGAGAAAGACAGAACCATGCACTTTTAATCAAACTAATAATAAGGAAAAAAAAAAAAGAGTTTTATAAAGAAGGTAGATAAGATTGTTAGTATATATATATATATATTTTTTATGATTTTATATTTTATCCTTTTTTTTTTAAAGATTTTTAAAGGTTTTTTTATTTTATAATATGATTATAAATAGTTGTATTTAGTAATATATCTATAGTATGAATTAACATTTGTTATAAGTTTGGATATTATGTTTTGAAACCCTAATGGTAGACCAGACATACACAAAAGACTTTAAATTGAAATGAATTGGAAAAAGAGATCTGCTGGAACGGGGATCTTCAGATAAAATTCCAACGACATTTCACCCCTTCTTTATTATGTCATAGATCTCTTTTAAACCGTATTTTATGTGTTAATATTAAGTTGTTTCAGTGAAATATTTAAATGAACATATAACAGATACAAGTGTTAACAAATTCAAACTGTAAACCTACCTCGGCCGCTGCGTCCTCCATTGTGTATATCTATTTCTGGCTGGCACATGTCGCGGGAGGGGAATGTCCCCCCACATTTCAAATTTAGACCATTTATTCAGAATTTTTTTGAACAACAAGAAAATTAAAGAAGATAGGAAAAATAGTTAAAGGAAGAAAGCTAAGTTTTATAATCTTTACAGATAGTTATATCAAAATAACTGATTTAACACTTATTCATCTTTTAATATTCCTTTAAAAAGGCAAATTATAAGAGTTTAATAAAGCTATTAATTGTGCAAATTCATCTTTATTTAACTTCCATTTTCCTCCCCAGAAATTGGAGATTAAACAAAAATGAACTATATACTTTAACACTTTAAAAATCTTGTGAAAAAATCTTTTAATCAGTTATTTAATAAAAGTTTAATTAACTGTTAAAGATTATAAATTTGTATTAGTTAATATTAAGAGAAATTATAGAAAGTTGATTTCATAAATGGATATTTCCATTTATTTTTTTTTAAATATTTTATAATTGATATACTGTTGAAATATTTTACTTGTTTGATACTAAATTTGTTTTTAATAAATTCCATGTTTAAATTTTTAACATCTTCTATGAAATTATCTAATATATTATTTATTCTATAAAATCTTAGAAACTGACCATAATATATACCTTTACAGCAATTTAATGATATATTAGAATTCATATTACAGTATTTTATAATATTGAAATTATAATTACTCTTTTTATTATAAACTCTAACAGCACTATTTGTAAGGTCTATATTCAAGTCTAAAAAGTTAACTTTTTTGTTTCTATAAATTTTTTCATTGTTCTTAAGTTTCAAGTATTTAGGATATATTTCAGGTATTAATTTTTTAAACAGTGGATTATTAAATATTATTATGTCATCTACATATCGGAATATTTGCCAATTAATATTATTTTGTAGAAAGTATTCTCTTTCGTACCAGAACAATATTAAATTTGCTAGTAACGGACTAGAAGAAGTACCCATGGGAACGCCTTCTGATTGAATATATATTTTATTTTTAAATTCTATATAGTTAAAATTTAAAAATGTTTCCAGTAGAGTTTTTGCTGTTTTAAGATCTAATTTAAATGTTTTATATCTGTTATGAATAATTTTAATGTAGAAAGTTTTGTCATTAATTAATTCATTAAATAAATTGGTTATTTTATTATTTAGATCTCTTAAATTTATTTTAGAATATAGGTCCTCAAAGTCAAATGTGTGTACTGTTTCAATGTTTGTCCAATTGTTCATTAAATAATTAATGATTTTTTTATTTGAGTCGATAAATTTATAATTATATTTATTAGTTAATTTATTTATAATAAATTGTAGTGTTGAGGCTAATTGTATATCAATATTTTTTATGACTGAATTTATACCAGATGTGATTGTTCTGAAAGAAATAGGTTTTTTGTGTAGTTTAGGAATTATATAGAACTTTGGTATGTTTGGATTTTTGTGGTTATTATAAATTTTTAGTGAATTTTCAACATTTTTGATGTCTTTTTTGATTTTTGTGCCTGTAGTTCTAGCAAAAGTGTATTTATGATTATTATCAATTTCCTTTTTTAGTATATCGTGGTATAGATTTTTACAAATTAAAGATAAATTATTGGGACATTTATCTATAGGAGTGATAATATAGTCCTTCTGTAAATTAATTATATTTTCTTTGAATGAAGGAATGTCTGAATTGGGTTTTGTGTATTTAAGTGTATTATTATAATAATTTATAATTTCCTTTTTAATATTATGTTTCCATTCCAGAAAAGTAAATTCTGGAATACTGTATTTTATACTAGTTTTATTTATGAAAATATCTATATCTTTTAATATAGATTTAATTGTATTATTATAATTGTGTTTAATTTGAGGTATATATTTATACCCTTTATTTAAAATTTCTTGATATTCTGGATTTAAAAAAGAAAAGTTGCTAGTTAATATATGACCTGAGTACTTATATTTATCAATATAGTTGTTGCAATTACATTTAATTTTTTTAAAATTTGCCAAATTATTAATAAATTGGTTATAATTGCAAACTAAATTACCTATATTTTTATTGTATCTCCAGATTGTTTTAAAATTTAAATTTTTTATAGGGAAAAGATTATTGATGATTTGGTTATTAAAAATATCATTAAATTTAATATGATTAAATAAATTGTTATTAAATTTAATGATAATATTAATGTTATTAGTAGTTTGTTTAATTTTTCTGTATTTAAAGATGTCGTGTGTGATATCTATTAATCTGTTAGTCAGATTATGAATTTTAATATATTCTATGAGTTTGATAAATTTATTATTATTTAGTTTAAATAATGTTTTAATAAATTTATCGACGAAGTTGTTAGTGTACATTTGTTTTGGGTCCAGTAATTCTTCAAATTCAATGTAACCTAATTTATTTGTAGTTTTACCTCTAGTTTTATTAGGTTTAGTTTTAAATTCATTTTTTTTGTATTTGCAACTGATTTCATAGGTTGAAATTTCTTCTGTTTGTGGTTTGTATGTGTAGTTTAATTCGTCGTTAAGTCCATAAGGGAATAATGTGTTGTGTTTATAAATGTAGTTGTTTTCTAATAATAGTCGTTGTTTTTTGTTTTGACATATGTCTAGTATTTCTATCTTAAAGTTGTTAAAAGTATGTAATTGATTGTGTTCTTTCATATATATATTACCAATTGATTTTTTAGCGTGGTTTCTATGTAGGTTTATTCGTATATTTAATGGATTACAAGTTTGTCCTATATATGATAGTTGACAAATTTGGCATGTTAATTTATAAATAGTATTCACTAATTTACAACTAGTTGTTTGAAAAGTGTCATGGTTCTTAAGAGAGGGACAAGTTTGACAATTTTTTCTTAGGCAATTCTTAGCGAGTTTAAATTAACATAAAAGAGGTGCTAACACTAATATGTTTGTAGTTTTTTTTAGTTTTTTTAGTTTGTTATTCTTATGAATTTTTAAATATATTTTACTTAATTGTTTTTGTGGTGATAAAATTTGTAATAAATTGAATAATTAATCTATAAATATATAGATATTACTGTTTGTTATCTGTTATATTTTTAAGAATAACTAATAAAAAAAACATCTTTAAACTAACTAAACAATGAAAAAAACAAAAGTTCTGAAATTATTTTTTCTAGAATTACTTTTATAATTTAATTTTTAATAATCAAACAATGAAAGATAATTAAAATTTGTATGAAGATTTATTTATATTAGAATATCTAATATAATTTAATTTGTATATTATGTTATATATAAAAAATATATCATAGAGCAAGCTCATATGAATTAATATAGTGTAGAAACTATATAACAAAATTATAACAGTGATTCTAATTTTAAAACTTAAGGAGCAAACTGATAATAATGATAACTTATATCAGTTAGATTTGATTAGATTAGCAAGCTAAATCTAAATTAATTATAATAATAAATAGTTATTTAATTTTATAGTCCAGTTTTGTATTAAGATTATCTTCACTATTATGATTATTTAAATTCAAATTATAAAATTTGTAAAATGTTATTAATTTGTAGATAGAGAGAGAAAAAAAAAATCCTTTACTTCTACTACATCCTCAAGTTAATTATATATTTATAATTAATAACAATAAAAATTAACAAAGTAACGTCTATTACATCGGCTTTTACACGTCATTCAGACATACTCTAATCCTATATATAGAATAATCGAAGAGAGAATATATATAATAGTTAGAAAAAAGAGAGAAAGACAGAACCATGCACTTTTAATCAAACTAATAATAAGGAAAAAAAAAAAAAAGAGTTTTATAAAGAAGGTAGATAAGATTGTTAGTATATATATATATATATTTTTTATGATTTTATATTTTATCCTTTTTTTTTTAAAGATTTTTAAAGGTTTTTTTATTTTATAATATGATTATAAATAGTTGTATTTAGTAATATATCTATAGTATGAATTAACATTTGTTATAAGTTTGGATATTATGTTTTGAAACCCTAATGGTAGACCAGACATACACAAAAGACTTTAAATTGAAATGAATTGGAAAAAGAGATCTGCTGGAACGGGGATCTTCAGATAAAATTCCAACGACATTTCACCCCTTCTTTATTATGTCATAGATCTCTTTTAAACCGTATTTTATGTGTTAATATTAAGTTGTTTCAGTGAAATATTTAAATGAACATATAACAGATACAAGTGTTAACAAATTCAAACTGTAAACCTACCTCGGCCGCTGCGTCCTCCATTGTGTATATCTATTTCTGGCTGGCACATGTCGCGGGAGGGGAATGTCCCCCCACATTTCAAATTTAGACCATTTATTCAGAATTTTTTTGAACAACAAGAAAATTAAAGAAGATAGGAAAAATAGTTAAAGGAAGAAAGCTAAGTTTTATAATCTTTACAGATAGTTATATCAAAATAACTGATTTAACACTTATTCATCTTTTAATATTCCTTTAAAAAGGCAAATTATAAGAGTTTAATAAAGCTATTAATTGTGCAAATTCATCTTTATTTAACTTCCATTTTCCTCCCCAGAAATTGGAGATTAAACAAAAATGAACTATATACTTTAACACTTTAAAAATCTTGTGAAAAAATCTTTTAATCAGTTATTTAATAAAAGTTTAATTAACTGTTAAAGATTATAAATTTGTATTAGTTAATATTAAGAGAAATTATAGAAAGTTGATTTCATAAATGGATATTTCCATTTATTTTTTTTTAAATATTTTATAATTGATATACTGTTGAAATATTTTACTTGTTTGATACTAAATTTGTTTTTAATAAATTCCATGTTTAAATTTTTAACATCTTCTATGAAATTATCTAATATATTATTTATTCTATAAAATCTTAGAAACTGACCATAATATATACCTTTACAGCAATTTAATGATATATTAGAATTCATATTACAGTATTTTATAATATTGAAATTATAATTACTCTTTTTATTATAAACTCTAACAGCACTATTTGTAAGGTCTATATTCAAGTCTAAAAAGTTAACTTTTTTGTTTCTATAAATTTTTTCATTGTTCTTAAGTTTCAAGTATTTAGGATATATTTCAGGTATTAATTTTTTAAACAGTGGATTATTAAATATTATTATGTCATCTACATATCGGAATATTTGCCAATTAATATTATTTTGTAGAAAGTATTCTCTTTCGTACCAGAACAATATTAAATTTGCTAGTAACGGACTAGAAGAAGTACCCATGGGAACGCCTTCTGATTGAATATATATTTTATTTTTAAATTCTATATAGTTAAAATTTAAAAATGTTTCCAGTAGAGTTTTTGCTGTTTTAAGATCTAATTTAAATGTTTTATATCTGTTATGAATAATTTTAATGTAGAAAGTTTTGTCATTAATTAATTCATTAAATAAATTGGTTATTTTATTATTTAGATCTCTTAAATTTATTTTAGAATATAGGTCCTCAAAGTCAAATGTGTGTACTGTTTCAATGTTTGTCCAATTGTTCATTAAATAATTAATGATTTTTTTATTTGAATCGATAAATTTATAATTATATTTATTAGTTAATTTATTTATAATAAATTGTAGTGTTGAGGCTAATTGTATATCAATATTTTTTATGACTGAATTTATACCAGATGTGATTGTTCTGAAAGAAATAGGTTTTTTGTGTAGTTTAGGAATTATATAGAACTTTGGTATGTTTGGATTTTTGTGGTTATTATAAATTTTTAGTGAATTTTCAACATTTTTGATGTCTTTTTTGATTTTTGTGCCTGTAGTTCTAGCAAAAGTGTATTTATGATTATTATCAATTTCCTTTTTTAGTATATCGTGGTATAGATTTTTACAAATTAAAGATAAATTATTGGGACATTTATCTATAGGAGTGATAATATAGTCCTTCTGTAAATTAATTATATTTTCTTTGAATGAAGGAATGTCTGAATTGGGTTTTGTGTATTTAAGTGTATTATTATAATAATTTATAATTTCCTTTTTAATATTATGTTTCCATTCCAGAAAAGTAAATTCTGGAATACTGTATTTTATACTAGTTTTATTTATGAAAATATCTATATCTTTTAATATAGATTTAATTGTATTATTATAATTGTGTTTAATTTGAGGTATATATTTATACCCTTTATTTAAAATTTCTTGATATTCTGGATTTAAAAAAGAAAAGTTGCTAGTTAATATATGACCTGAGTACTTATATTTATCAATATAGTTGTTGCAATTACATTTAATTTTTTTAAAATTTGCCAAATTATTAATAAATTGGTTATAATTGCAAACTAAATTACCTATATTTTTATTGTATCTCCAGATTGTTTTAAAATTTAAATTTTTTATAGGGAAAAGATTATTGATGATTTGGTTATTAAAAATATCATTAAATTTAATATGATTAAATAAATTGTTATTAAATTTAATGATAATATTAATGTTATTAGTAGTTTGTTTAATTTTTCTGTATTTAAAGATGTCGTGTGTGATATCTATTAATCTGTTAGTCAGATTATGAATTTTAATATATTCTATGAGTTTGATAAATTTATTATTATTTAGTTTAAATAATGTTTTAATAAATTTATCGACGAAGTTGTTAGTGTACATTTGTTTTGGGTCCAGTAATTCTTCAAATTCAATGTAACCTAATTTATTTGTAGTTTTACCTCTAGTTTTATTAGGTTTAGTTTTAAATTCATTTTTTTTGTATTTGCAACTGATTTCATAGGTTGAAATTTCTTCTGTTTGTGGTTTGTATGTGTAGTTTAATTCGTCGTTAAGTCCATAAGGGAATAATGTGTTGTGTTTATAAATGTAGTTGTTTTCTAATAATAGTCGTTGTTTTTTGTTTTGACATATGTCTAGTATTTCTATCTTAAAGTTGTTAAAAGTATGTAATTGATTGTGTTCTTTCATATATATATTACCAATTGATTTTTTAGCGTGGTTTCTATGTAGGTTTATTCGTATATTTAATGGATTACAAGTTTGTCCTATATATGATAGTTGACAAATTTGGCATGTTAATTTATAAATAGTATTCACTAATTTACAACTAGTTGTTTGAAAAGTGTCATGGTTCTTAAGAGAGGGACAAGTTTGACAATTTTTTCTTAGGCAATTCTTAGCGAGTTTAAATTAACATAAAAGAGGTGCTAACACTAATATGTTTGTAGTTTTTTTTAGTTTTTTTAGTTTGTTATTCTTATGAATTTTTAAATATATTTTACTTAATTGTTTTTGTGGTGATAAAATTTGTAATAAATTGAATAATTAATCTATAAATATATAGATATTACTGTTTGTTATCTGTTATATTTTTAAGAATAACTAATAAAAAAAACATCTTTAAACTAACTAAACAATGAAAAAAAACAAAAGTTCTGAAATTATTTTTTCTAGAATTACTTTTATAATTTAATTTTTAATAATCAAACAATGAAAGATAATTAAAATTTGTATGAAGATTTATTTATATTAGAATATCTAATATAATTTAATTTGTATATTATGTTATATATAAAAATATATCATAGAGCAAGCTCATATGAATTAATATAGTGTAGAAACTATATAACAAAATTATAACAGTGATTCTAATTTTAAAACTTAAGGAGCAAACTGATAATAATGATAACTTATATCAGTTAGATTTGATTAGATTAGCAAGCTAAATCTAAATTAATTATAATAATAAATAGTTATTTAATTTTATAGTCCAGTTTTGTATTAAGATTATCTTCACTATTATGATTATTTAAATTCAAATTATAAAATTTGTAAAATGTTATTAATTTGTAGATAGAGAGAGAAAAAAAAAATCCTTTACTTCTACTACATCCTCAAGTTAATTATATATTTATAATTAATAACAATAAAAATTAACAAAGTAACGTCTATTACATCGGCTTTTACACGTCATTCAGACATACTCTAATCCTATATATAGAATAATCGAAGAGAGAATATATATAATAGTTAGAAAAAAGAGAGAAAGACAGAACCATGCACTTTTAATCAAACTAATAATAAGGAAAAAAAAAAAAAAGAGTTTTATAAAGAAGGTAGATAAGATTGTTAGTATATATATATATATATTTTTTATGATTTTATATTTTATCCTTTTTTTTTTAAAGATTTTTAAAGGTTTTTTTATTTTATAATATGATTATAAATAGTTGTATTTAGTAATATATCTATAGTATGAATTAACATTTGTTATAAGTTTGGATATTATGTTTTGAAACCCTAATGGTAGACCAGACATACACAAAAGACTTTAAATTGAAATGAATTGGAAAAAGAGATCTGCTGGAACGGGGATCTTCAGATAAAATTCCAACGACATTTCACCCCTTCTTTATTATGTCATAGATCTCTTTTAAACCGTATTTTATGTGTTAATATTAAGTTGTTTCAGTGAAATATTTAAATGAACATATAACAGATACAAGTGTTAACAAATTCAAACTGTAAACCTACCTCGGCCGCTGCGTCCTCCATTGTGTATATCTATTTCTGGCTGGCACATGTCGCGGGAGAATTTAAAAATAAAATATATATTCAATCAGAAGGCGTTCCCATGGGTACTTCTTCTAGTCCGTTACTAGCAAATTTAATATTGTTCTGGTACGAAAGAGAATACTTTCTACAAAATAATATTAATTGGCAAATATTCCGATATGTAGATGACATAATAATATTTAATAATCCACTGTTTAAAAAATTAATACCTGAAATATATCCTAAATACTTGAAACTTAAGAACAATGAAAAAATTTATAGAAACAAAAAAGTTAACTTTTTAGACTTGAATATAGACCTTACAAATAGTGCTGTTAGAGTTTATAATAAAAAGAGTAATTATAATTTCAATATTATAAAATACTGTAATATGAATTCTAATATATCATTAAATTGCTGTAAAGGTATATATTATGGTCAGTTTCTAAGATTTTATAGAATAAATAATATATTAGATAATTTCATAGAAGATGTTAAAAATTTAAACATGGAATTTATTAAAAACAAATTTAGTATCAAACAAGTAAAATATTTCAACAGTATATCAATTATAAAATATTTAAAAAAAAATAAATGGAAATATCCATTTATGAAATCAACTTTCTATAATTTCTCTTAATATTAACTAATACAAATTTATAATCTTTAACAGTTAATTAAACTTTTATTAAATAACTGATTAAAAGATTTTTTCACAAGATTTTTAAAGTGTTAAAGTATATAGTTCATTTTTGTTTAATCTCCAATTTCTGGGGAGGAAAATGGAAGTTAAATAAAGATGAATTTGCACAATTAATAGCTTTATTAAACTCTTATAATTTGCCTTTTTAAAGGAATATTAAAAGATGAATAAGTGTTAAATCAGTTATTTTGATATAACTATCTGTAAAGATTATAAAACTTAGCTTTCTTCCTTTAACTATTTTTCCTATCTTCTTTAATTTTCTTGTTGTTCAAAAAAATTCTGAATAAATGGTCTAAATTTGAAATGTGGGGGGACATTCCCCTCCCGCGACATGTGCCAGCCAGAAATAGATATACACAATGGAGGACGCAGCGGCCGAGGTAGGTTTACAGTTTGAATTTGTTAACACTTGTATCTGTTATATGTTCATTTAAATATTTCACTGAAACAACTTAATATTAACACATAAAATACGGTTTAAAAGAGATCTATGACATAATAAAGAAGGGGTGAAATGTCGTTGGAATTTTATCTGAAGATCCCCGTTCCAGCAGATCTCTTTTTCCAATTCATTTCAATTTAAAGTCTTTTGTGTATGTCTGGTCTACCATTAGGGTTTCAAAACATAATATCCAAACTTATAACAAATGTTAATTCATACTATAGATATATTACTAAATACAACTATTTATAATCATATTATAAAATAAAAAAACCTTTAAAAATCTTTAAAAAAAAAAGGATAAAATATAAAATCATAAAAAATATATATATATATATACTAACAATCTTATCTACCTTCTTTATAAAACTCTTTTTTTTTTTTTTTCCTTATTATTAGTTTGATTAAAAGTGCATGGTTCTGTCTTTCTCTCTTTTTTCTAACTATTATATATATTCTCTCTTCGATTATTCTATATATAGGATTAGAGTATGTCTGAATGACGTGTAAAAGCCGATGTAATAGACGTTACTTTGTTAATTTTTATTGTTATTAATTATAAATATATAATTAACTTGAGGATGTAGTAGAAGTAAAGGATTTTTTTTTTCTCTCTCTATCTACAAATTAATAACATTTTACAAATTTTATAATTTGAATTTAAATAATCATAATAGTGAAGATAATCTTAATACAAAACTGGACTATAAAATTAAATAACTATTTATTATTATAATTAATTTAGATTTAGCTTGCTAATCTAATCAAATCTAACTGATATAAGTTATCATTATTATCAGTTTGCTCCTTAAGTTTTAAAATTAGAATCACTGTTATAATTTTGTTATATAGTTTCTACACTATATTAATTCATATGAGCTGGCTCTATGATATATTTTTTATATATAACATAATATACAAATTAAATTATATTAGATATTCTAATATAAATAAATCTTCATACAAATTTTAATTATCTTTCATTGTTTGATTATTAAAAATTAAATTATAAAAGTAATTCTAGAAAAAATAATTTCAGAACTTTTGTTTTTTTCATTGTTTAGTTAGTTTAAAGATGTTTTTTTTATTAGTTATTCTTAAAAATATAACAGATAACAAACAGTAATATCTATATATTTATAGATTAATTATTCAATTTATTACAAATTTTATCACCACAAAAACAATTAAGTAAAATATATTTAAAAATTCATAAGAATAACAAACTAAAAAAACTAAAAAAAAACTACAAACATATTAGTGTTAGCACCTCTTTTATGTTAATTTAAACTCGCTAAGAATTGCCTAAGAAAAAATTGTCAAACTTGTCCCTCTCTTAAGAACCATGACACTTTTCAAACAACTAGTTGTAAATTAGTGAATACTATTTATAAATTAACATGCCAAATTTGTCAACTATCATATATAGGACAAACTTGTAATCCATTAAATATACGAATAAACCTACATAGAAACCACGCTAAAAAATCAATTGGTAATATATATATGAAAGAACACAATCAATTACATACTTTTAACAACTTTAAGATAGAAATACTAGACATATGTCAAAACAAAAAACAACGACTATTATTAGAAAACAACTACATTTATAAACACAACACATTATTCCCTTATGGACTTAACGACGA
This sequence comes from Cordylochernes scorpioides, assembly GCA_030710605.1. Taxonomy (NCBI): domain Eukaryota; kingdom Metazoa; phylum Arthropoda; class Arachnida; order Pseudoscorpiones; family Chernetidae; genus Cordylochernes; species Cordylochernes scorpioides. Next base: position 53,446,298 of record CP092875.1, read on the forward strand.
ATTAAACTACACATACAAACCACAAACAGAAGAAATTTCAACCTATGAAATCAGTTGCAAATACAAAAAAAAATGAATTTAAAACTAAACCTAATAAAACTAGAGGTAAAACTACAAATAAATTAGGTTACATTGAATTTGAAGAATTACTGGACCCAAAACAAATGTACACTAACAACTTCGTCGATAAATTTATTAAAACATTATTTAAACTAAATAATAATAAATTTATCAAACTCATAGAATATATTAAAATTCATAATCTGACTAACAGATTAATAGATATCACACACGACATCTTTAAATACAGAAAAATTAAACAAACTACTAATAACATTAATATTATCATTAAATTTAATAACAATTTATTTAATCATATTAAATTTAATGATATTTTTAATAACCAAATCATCAATAATCTTTTCCCTATAAAAAATTTAAATTTTAAAACAATCTGGAGATACAATAAAAATATAGGTAATTTAGTTTGCAATTATAACCAATTTATTAATAATTTGGCAAATTTTAAAAAAATTAAATGTAATTGCAACAACTATATTGATAAATATAAGTACTCAGGTCATATATTAACTAGCAACTTTTCTTTTTTAAATCCAGAATATCAAGAAATTTTAAATAAAGGGTATAAATATATACCTCAAATTAAACACAATTATAATAATACAATTAAATCTATATTAAAAGATATAGATATTTTCATAAATAAAACTAGTATAAAATACAGTATTCCAGAATTTACTTTTCTGGAATGGAAACATAATATTAAAAAGGAAATTATAAATTATTATAATAATACACTTAAATACACAAAACCCAATTCAGACATTCCTTCATTCAAAGAAAATATAATTAATTTACAGAAGGACTATATTATCACTCCTATAGATAAATGTCCCAATAATTTATCTTTAATTTGTAAAAATCTATACCACGATATACTAAAAAAGGAAATTGATAATAATCATAAATACACTTTTGCTAGAACTACAGGCACAAAAATCAAAAAAGACATCAAAAATGTTGAAAATTCACTAAAAATTTATAATAACCACAAAAATCCAAACATACCAAAGTTCTATATAATTCCTAAACTACACAAAAAACCTATTTCTTTCAGAACAATCACATCTGGTATAAATTCAGTCATAAAAAATATTGATATACAATTAGCCTCAACACTACAATTTATTATAAATAAATTAACTAATAAATATAATTATAAATTTATCGACTCAAATAAAAAAATCATTAATTATTTAATGAACAATTGGACAAACATTGAAACAGTACACACATTTGACTTTGAGGACCTATATTCTAAAATAAATTTAAGAGATCTAAATAATAAAATAACCAATTTATTTAATGAATTAATTAATGACAAAACTTTCTACATTAAAATTATTCATAACAGATATAAAACATTTAAATTAGATCTTAAAACAGCAAAAACTCTACTGGAAACATTTTTAAATTTTAACTATATAGAATTTAAAAATAAAATATATATTCAATCAGAAGGCGTTCCCATGGGTACTTCTTCTAGTCCGTTACTAGCAAATTTAATATTGTTCTGGTACGAAAGAGAATACTTTCTACAAAATAATATTAATTGGCAAATATTCCGATATGTAGATGACATAATAATATTTAATAATCCACTGTTTAAAAAATTAATACCTGAAATATATCCTAAATACTTGAAACTTAAGAACAATGAAAAAATTTATAGAAACAAAAAAGTTAACTTTTTAGACTTGAATATAGACCTTACAAATAGTGCTGTTAGAGTTTATAATAAAAAGAGTAATTATAATTTCAATATTATAAAATACTGTAATATGAATTCTAATATATCATTAAATTGCTGTAAAGGTATATATTATGGTCAGTTTCTAAGATTTTATAGAATAAATAATATATTAGATAATTTCATAGAAGATGTTAAAAATTTAAACATGGAATTTATTAAAAACAAATTTAGTATCAAACAAGTAAAATATTTCAACAGTATATCAATTATAAAATATTTAAAAAAAAATAAATGGAAATATCCATTTATGAAATCAACTTTCTATAATTTCTCTTAATATTAACTAATACAAATTTATAATCTTTAACAGTTAATTAAACTTTTATTAAATAACTGATTAAAAGATTTTTTCACAAGATTTTTAAAGTGTTAAAGTATATAGTTCATTTTTGTTTAATCTCCAATTTCTGGGGAGGAAAATGGAAGTTAAATAAAGATGAATTTGCACAATTAATAGCTTTATTAAACTCTTATAATTTGCCTTTTTAAAGGAATATTAAAAGATGAATAAGTGTTAAATCAGTTATTTTGATATAACTATCTGTAAAGATTATAAAACTTAGCTTTCTTCCTTTAACTATTTTTCCTATCTTCTTTAATTTTCTTGTTGTTCAAAAAAATTCTGAATAAATGGTCTAAATTTGAAATGTGGGGGGACATTCCCCTCCCGCGACATGTGCCAGCCAGAAATAGATATACACAATGGAGGACGCAGCGGCCGAGGTAGGTTTACAGTTTGAATTTGTTAACACTTGTATCTGTTATATGTTCATTTAAATATTTCACTGAAACAACTTAATATTAACACATAAAATACGGTTTAAAAGATATCTATGACATAATAAAGAAGGGGTGAAATGTCGTTGGAATTTTATCTGAAGATCCCCGTTCCAGCAGATCTCTTTTTCCAATTCATTTCAATTTAAAGTCTTTTGTGTATGTCTGGTCTACCATTAGGGTTTCAAAACATAATATCCAAACTTATAACAAATGTTAATTCATACTATAGATATATTACTAAATACAACTATTTATAATCATATTATAAAATAAAAAAACCTTTAAAAATCTTTAAAAAAAAAGGATAAAATATAAAATCATAAAAAATATATATATATATATACTAACAATCTTATCTACCTTCTTTATAAAACTCTTTTTTTTTTTTTCCTTATTATTAGTTTGATTAAAAGTGCATGGTTCTGTCTTTCTCTCTTTTTTCTAACTATTATATATATTCTCTCTTCGATTATTCTATATATAGGATTAGAGTATGTCTGAATGACGTGTAAAAGCCGATGTAATAGACGTTACTTTGTTAATTTTTATTGTTATTAATTATAAATATATAATTAACTTGAGGATGTAGTAGAAGTAAAGGATTTTTTTTTTTCTCTCTCTATCTACAAATTAATAACATTTTACAAATTTTATAATTTGAATTTAAATAATCATAATAGTGAAGATAATCTTAATACAAAACTGGACTATAAAATTAAATAACTATTTATTATTATAATTAATTTAGATTTAGCTTGCTAATCTAATCAAATCTAACTGATATAAGTTATCATTATTATCAGTTTGCTCCTTAAGTTTTAAAATTAGAATCACTGTTATAATTTTGTTATATAGTTTCTACACTATATATATATATATATATATATAGTGTTAGTTTCATTCTTTAAGCCAAAATAATTGAGGTCGACATGTTATTTTTTTAAGAATAAAACTTAAATTTAAAATATTTGATCTCAATTCTTCCCGTTTAGAAGAAAAGTATTAATTATAAAATGTATATATATGTTATCTATATAGATAATACCGTAACAGAGTTTTCCATTGTAAAGTCCTAAGCTATCTCCTCCGAAGATTCTGAACTACACATAACGATCTATATACCAAAATTTTCGTTATTTTTTTCTTCGTATGTTAGTTCTGTTTTTATTTTCCTAATGTTAACAGTTATTTTTATTTTTTAATTTAATCTATTTTACAATCGTAGATTTTTTTGCATTTATCATCATCAATTCCTTTGTTTTGAAAGCGCGTTCTTTTTATTCTAGTATTTATTTCTTTTATATTTCTTTATTATTATTTTTGTTTTGTATCTTTGTAATTATATTTTGTAAGTATAAGTTTTTTTCCCCTTTACAGCAATGTCTTTATGGCATTTTGAAAATAAAATACTAAAAAAAATGCAAATATATAATTTTTTGCTTTACATGACCGTTTTATTTTTATTTTCCAAATATTAATAGATTTATTTATTTGCAATTTGTTAGATTTTGCAATCGTAGATCTTTTGCCTTCAAATGTTGTTTATCTTATATTATTTGTTATTTTTCATCATCGGATTGTTTATTTTTAAAACACGTTCTTTTTTATTATTACCTTTTACTAATTTCTAATATATATTTTGTATTTCTGATTCAATTAATTTGTAAGTATTTTGTTATAGTTTTTCATTTAAATTTAGCTCAATTTTTGTGTCTGGTTTTCTTTTTTGCAGTATCTTTCATAATGTCTTTGGCATCTTTATTTTTCTCATTAAGAGGCTAATGATTTATTTGTATAATCAATTGTTGATTACTTAATTTGTTATATGATAAAGCACAATTTGAATTATAGATTATACAAGAAAATAAGACCTAATCCAAATAATTTAATAGTGTGTGACGTTTCGGCAACAGCATCAGACAAAAGAATAAATGAACTAAAGAATAAAATCTCATTTATTCTTTTGTCTGATGATGGTGACATTGCTGCTGCCAAAACATCACACACTATTAAAATATTTGGATTAGGTCTTATTTTCTTGTATTAATTTGTTATAGTTTTTCATTTAATTTAGCTCCATTTTTGTGTCTGTCATTTTTCTTCTTCTCATAAATAGGCTGATGCTGTATTTGTGTAGTCAATTGTTGTATTTTGTGTCTGGTTTCTGTTTTGCAGAGCTGCTCAGCTCTGCATTTCCCTTGGAAACTGTTGGTAGCACATTAGAAATTAATGATAAAGTACTGAATTGCTTACCAAACAGGTAGGTTTATTACAACCTTGTAAGTTTGTAAGTTTAACCCACATATATATATATATATATATATATATATATATATATATATATATATATATATATATATATATATATATATATATGTGAAAAAATAGTACAAATGTAACATTGTACTAGGATAAGGTGCATAAATCATGAAAAAATGGCGCTCAGCCATCAGCAACTTTCAGTTGCACGATAAGGAGATGCCTTTTTCCTTTTTTCATATATATATATATATATATATATATAATAGAAATGTAGTTTATAATGAGATCTTTTAAATTAAATTATTCCTTTAATATATTGTCATAACTGCAATATAGTTTTGTTGTTTGCAATTTTCTTTTTTTTTTTTCCTTTCAAATATATGTGTCCACTCTGAAATATAGTTTGTAAATTTATATTCCAATTTATTTTCTTATATATATATATATTTTTTTTATTTCCAAAATATTTATTTATACTTTCACCAATGCCTTTAGGCTCTTTGCGATGGAACACGTATGGTGTTTCAGCGCATGTGCTCTCATGTCCTTGAAGCAAATATACTGACAGTGCCCAAAGTTGAACACACTGTATAGTGTCTGAAATATCTTTGGCCCCTTCGGATACCAACCTTCGCTTCATTCTTGAGAGGCGTTAGTTTTCACTAAGGTTGGCTTTTGCTATGACTATAAATAAGGCTCAAGGCCAAACCTTGGCTACAAGAGCCTGTGTTTACGCACGGACAACTTTAAGTGGCTTTTTCAAGTGTGCGAACATTGGATAGCATACATGTATTGTATTAGTATTTTGTTAATACACTATTATCAATTATTTTGATTTTGGACTTCTCTTTATTTACTAATTTTTTCCCATTTCTCTATACATAAATTTCGTGCATTTTCAGTGGCTGCCTTCGCCTCTGTAATACCTTTTTACCAGTAAAGTTGTATTTAAACAACAATCAACCTTGTAAATTTGATTTTTAAAAGGGTCGAATTATCGAAAGTGTCGAATTATCGATAGTGTCGAATTACAGTTTGTTTATTTATTTTTTAATAAGGTCCTCTTATCTTATCTGCAATATAGATGTATTGTTCGAAATTTTATTTTCTGATTTGTTAATTTTTTTCTTTTTTTTTTTCACTCTAATAATATTTATTTAAATCTAATAATTTTTATTTAATGCAATTTAATTAATAATTTATTTAATCCAATGTCTATAGTTTCTTCCCTGATATTGCTTACCAAACATGAGTCAGTGTTTCCTCAGTGTTAACAGTTGGAGTGTTAGAATGCGGAGAAGCAAAATAACTCCCTACTGAATTTATCAATAGTCTTACTCCCAGAGGAATGCATCCACACCAGTTAAACTCTAGGTTGGTGCTATTGTTATGCTTCTGAGAAGTTTTAATCCTAAGCAGGGTCTTTGAAAATGGTACACGTGTGGTGATACAGTGCATGTGCTCTCATGTCCTTAAAGTAGTGTAGTTCTGTTGTTTGCAATTTCATTTTCTGATTTGTTAAAATTTTTCTTCTTTAGTTTCTCACCTGCGGGTCCTTCGGGTAAACCTGGGTCGTTGCCCGGGTCACTCGGCTAGTATTAAAATATTATTCTATTTAAATTTATATTTCATAGAACCAAATACTCTATTAAATCGACCGCCAGAGGTCATGCTTCCCCTATAAAAACTCGTTGTTGTTCTTCCCCGATGGCCGGCTCAAAACTTTTGTACATTATGTAAATAACCTTCTCATTTTTTTATTCTTACGCCTTAAGCCAGGCATTACTTTTATCAAATTATGTTTTTTTTTATATATTCCTCAGCTCAAATAAAGAAATCTCTGATCAAAATTATTTTATTATTCCCCCGACTGCATCACCATTACCATAATTCTCAACATGATCTAAATTCAAGCATAAAATCTCCATTTTTTTAATATAACATATATACATGTGACAAGTTCATATATATATACATGAGTGGGAATTTTTCCGGGAGGAAATTAATCTATAAAAAAACATACGGCGCCTCTCCCGTCAAATGAAACGTAAAACTAGCCGTCATCTTATTGACCGTCGCCGTAAACTAGCGGCCTCGGGTCAGTGACAATGCCACAACACCAGCTTTGATAAACTTAGAAGCGTCCACCTAGAGACCATGGTTTCGGGCTGATGGCCTTCGTCAGCCTAGGATGGACTTTATTCCATGAGATCCACACGGGATCTAATGGAATCTTGACAATTTCACAAAAAGGTGTTTAGCTGGCAAAGTGGCTGGGCCAAATCTATGGCTAAAATATAGATGGGAATTTTGCCAATTTTTCTCAGTTTGCCAAAGCTGCTATTGTTACTTTGTCACCGACCCGAGGCCGTTAGTTTACGGCGACAGTCAATAGATGGCGTATAGTTTTGACGTTTAATTTGACGGGAGAGGCGCCGTATGCTTATAAATATGTATATATGCCCATGGACAAAACTTAAGGAAGTGGAAAATATTTCAATTTGCTGGTCGTCTTTTTTTTTTTTTTTGAAGAAGAAGAAGATGAAGACAGAGGCCATTTTGTTCACACTTTGTCATCTCGTATCTTCAATGAAGGTCACTGTAATATCTTTCAGAGTTATTGTCTGAATATCGATATACATGCTAAAAGATAGAATTTCCTTAAGTTTTTTCAATGAATATATGATAAACTAAAACGTCATTTCTCACCTGAAATAATAAAATACTGAAACCCCCAGACTTAGCATAGTATATTCGAAAAATTTAAATCCGAACATTTGAAAAGGATTCCACCACCCTCCAACCCCACAAACAACTACATTAGCAAATTATTTGACTGTCCCACCACTAGTTCCACTACGGCCTACCCTCTCATTACGTGTTGGAAATGTTTTCAAAATTAAGTTGTTTAAATATGTTATTAAATAGTTTATCTGTTATACCTGTGATATAAAAGCTAGATGAAGTATTATAGAGACAAAATTCTAGATTCTGGTATATATATTGTTACAAGCCCACACCGTTCGGAGGAGATTAATAGAATCGCCGAATGCCGTGGTCCATTTGGATGAGGAAATTGAAGACTAGAACGCTGCTGATTCCACACTAGCCTGTTCAGTGATTCGCTAACCATGACGTATGCACGAAGAAACGTGTGGACATTGGACATGCGTCGGACCTGGAGGCTGTTGTTGGGTTCTGTGCTGCCTGGAGTATAGGAGCTCCATCTATGCTTCCTTTCTTCCTGTGGTGAATCTGTATAAGACCGGTGGTCTTAATAAAGCTTTTTATGTATGTATATACACAATAAAATCCTAAATAATTGCAACTAGATATTCAAGGAATGAAAGGAAGAAAAAATTGCAAAGAGTTTCTTTATTCTAAATGTTGGCGAGCTTTCAGGCGTTAGCCTATCTTCAGGCCGATTTCGCAAAAATATATATATATATATTTTTGCGAAATCGGCCTGAAGATAGGCTAACGCCTGAAAGCTCGCCAACATTTAGAATAAAGAAACTCTTTGCAATTTTTTCTTCCTTTCATTCCTTGAATGTATGTATATATTATTGCACCGGATTGTGGTCTGGCAGGTTCAACAACCTTTATCTTCCGACATGTCAGAGCGTGTTTCAACCATCTTACAAGTTTAAACCAGTCAATAATAAGACAACTATTTTTTATCGTAAAGATACAGGCTGTCTGGCCGGCATTCATATTTCTTGAAAATAAAGATACTTCGGCCAGTAAATATTTTTATAACCTACCTCGACGTTTCGACAAAAATCTTTTGTCCTCGTCAGGAGCTAAAAAAAAATTAAACATTTAGCAAGGCGTTAAAAATCTTTCTAAAGTTCCAAGGGCGTTCTCGCGCGATATTAAAAATTTTATATTTTAGGTAACACCTAGAATATCTCTTTATTTATTATACATCAAAGTTTAAAGCAGGTTGGGTATTCAACTTTCAAAATTCAAATGCTTTATAGTACATAATATTTTATAATAATAATCTGTGATTTATAAAAATAAATAGATATAAAATTTAAAATTTAAATATATGAAAAATAATATTATAAATAATTCAAAGAATAGGTGCATTAGCCATGATGCAACACACACACACAAAATATAGAGATATTCTAATTCTAAAAAATGAATAGAATCAATGCATATGTTTATAAAAATAATAAATTATTTTAAAATTATTTCTATTAAAAAAATAATTCACTACGTATATATATTTAGTCGTTTTCTTCAAACCCTTAAAAATTGATTCATTTGCGACATTGCAGACATCCACAGATAAATATTTGAATATTTTAAATGAAAATTTCCTAAACACTAATATTAAATAATAAATAAACGTGTCTGAAATATATATTTTTATATCTCCAGTTCTAAAAACATAAACTTTTAAATAGTAAATGTTACAATAAAACACTGTTAGAGAGAGAGGGAGCTAGTGTCAAAGGCTAGTGGCTCCATCTCTAGGTGTAATAACAAACTATTTTAGAGAAAAGCATCCTTTAGTGAATTACCTCTTCCTTTCTTTACATTTTCAATTCTTTTTATTACACCATCTGTGTCCATTGTAGTTCTAATATTATTAAAAGCATATTTAAATATTTGAAAATTATTGAATGAGACACTCCACACATTAAATACATACATATCTCTATTTTTAATATTAAAAAGGCATATATTGGATCAAAATATCATTTATTTTACCAATATTTCAGTTGGCTGAACGCCAATCTTTATCAAGGTATTATAACATCTTGATTTATCAAGAAATTGGGTTAGCCAAATATCAGGGAACAAGCTAAATCAACGTTTAGTTGATTTCTGTTCCACTAGATGGCGCCTGCCATCTAAAAGGTCATGTGTTCGTGGTCAAGATATACTTTCTTTGATTTTAATACATTAAAGTATAATAAGCAGCAAACATAAATAAATTCCGAGGATAAGTTTCTTTTATTTCAAAAATAATAGTACTTCGAGCTTTCGGGCGTAAATAGCCCTTCTTCAAGAAAATAGGAAGTAATTTTAAATTAAATTTTGAATTTCAAATAGAAATGTTTGTAAACAATTAGATGGTGTTTTTCTTTGGTCCTGCATAGCGTGAGTGAATCTCGTATCCACGTGATTTAGTTCTAATCTAAAAACTTTTATAAAGAGAGGTGTTTTGCCCCCAGAAATATTGGCCGATTACATTGAATATATTGAAATGATTACTTGTCCTAAAATGAATATTCTAAGTCTGAATTAAATTTATATCAATCTGGAAATTGCCATTGTTTATCTAGGATGTAGTTCTATGTATCAGGATTGTGTATTAAGCTATTGTATATTTCTGGGATATCTATATGTCTATTGATGCTCTGGTGTTTTTTGGATACTATTGCTTCTAGGATTAGTCTTTTATATTTATTTTTTATGTTGGTGTAGTAGGTTTTGGTTCATCTAAATTAAAAGTATGGCCTGTTGTTTTAATATGTTGAAAGATAAGTGATCTATTGTCTTTGTTATTTATATTTCTATTGTGTTCATTAATCCTGTCCTTAACTGACCTGCCTGTTTCTCCTACATATATACTATTACAATGGTTACATTTAACGGAATAGATGGCCTGTTTGTTGTGTATTGGTAGGATAGGGCTATTGTTTTTGGTGTTAGGATTTCTAACTATAGAACCAATGTTTGGAGTATTTTCATAAAAAATTCTGATTCCGTGTTTTTTAAGTTCTCGGGCTATTTTGATGTTATTGGGGGAATAAGGTATGATGCATGTTGATCTATATGTCTGGTTATTGTTGATTGTGGAAGGGTTATAAAAATGTCTTAGTATAAAATTTTTTGGGTATCCTGCTATGAGAAGGTTTTGCATTATATTTTGAGTTTCTATTGTTTTAAATGTTTGATTGGAACAATGGGTATGGATCCTTTTAGTGAGGGTTTTTATGGTGTTTATTTTATTATTTAAAGGGCAATATGAGGAGTAGTGTATATAGTTGGGTTGGAAAGTGGGCTTATAATATACTGTAGTGTTGAATTTCTGGTTTTGCCTGGTGATGAAAATATCTAAGAAAGGTAACGTGCCATTGGTTTCTTTTTCTAGGGTGAAGTCTATTTCTTTATGAAAGTCTTTTAATTTGGTTAAAATGCTATCTATTGTTTCTGTGTGGCATAAGCAGAATATATCGTCTATATACCTGCTCCATATTTGAATTTCTGTTGGGAAGTGGCCAGTAATCTGTCGGTCTATCTGTTGCATGACTATTTCTGCTAAAGGAGATGATAGTGGGCTTCCCATTGGGGAGCCTTTAGTTTGTTTGTAATAATTGCTATTGAATGAAAATATATTGATATGTAAACATATGTCTATTAATTTAATTATTTTAGTGTATATATTGGAGGTTATATTGTGGTCTGAAAGGAAGTTTTTTGTACATTCCATGACATACACAACAAACAGGCCATCTATTCCGTTAAATGTAACCATTGTAATAGTATATATGTAGGAGAAACAGGCAGGTCAGTTAAGGACAGGATTAATGAACACAATAGAAATATAAATAACAAAGACAATAGATCACTTATCTTTCAACATATTAAAACAACAGGCCATACTTTTAATTTAGATGAACCAAAAACCTACTACACCAACATAAAAAATAAATATAAAAGACTAATCCTAGAAGCAATAGTATCCAAAAAACACCAGAGCATCAATAGACATATAGATATCCCAGAAATATACAATAGCTTAATACACAATCCTGATACATAGAACTACATCCTTGATAAACAATGGCAATTTCCAGATTGATATAAATTTAATTCAGACTTAGAATATTCATTTTAGGACAAGTAATCATTTCAATATATTCAATGTAATCGGCCAATATTTCTGGGGGCAAAACACCTCTCTTTATAAAAGTTTTTAGATTAGAACTAAATCACGTGGATACGAGATTCACTCACGCTATGCAGGACCAAAGAAAAACACCATCTAATTGTTTACAAACATTTCTATTTGAAATTCAAAATTTAATTTAAAATTACTTCCTATTTTCTTGAAGAAGGGCTATTTACGCCCGAAAGCTCGAAGTACTATTATTTTTGAAATAAAAGAAACTTATTCTCGGAATTTATTTATGTTTGCTGCTTATTACACTCCAGAGGATTCCACCTTATGACATTAAAGTATAATATACAGTTCAGAATTATTTATAATTGCGATCTTGTTGTAATGACAAAACTATAAAGGGATAGACAGAATCATGAAAAATGTCTATTTTAAAATGCAGCTTTTTATAGCGCAAACTATTTCGTACATTTTAAATATTTTTTCAGTTTTCAATTTTTAAAGAAAATCCATTTTCTTTCAAACCTTTTCTTTCATGATTAAAATTAAAATCATCTTCTTCTTTCTTATCTCTACTCAATCATATTAGGGTATCAAGCTTGTAAAGCTTCATAATGATTGGTGGAAGTAGAGTGCGTCTGCTTTTGTCATTAAGACTGGGAGAACTACTCAGTAGCAGGCCGGCTTAGCTCCAATATGAAATGGCCGCCTCTGACATGAGAAACAGACGTCATGTGCAGCCGCTTCTAACATGGAGTATAGACTCATCCTGTATCTCTGGATCAGGAGGCCTTATAGGGTATATCAGCCGGGGCAGCTGAGCCCAGGTTTTTTAGCGAACTTGTTACTTACTGCTCCCTTTTTTTTTTCTTCCGAGCTTGGGACCGGCAAAGGCAGAGTATCAAAGTACTCTTAATTATCTTAACCCATTTCATTCAAACAATCCAATATTGCGCAGACGTATGTATATTAGATAGTCTGCTACTTGACGCTGCGATATTTATTTCGCCTAAAGTTCCCCAAAAATTCTCAAATTCATATAAAAATGCAAAAATGCATATTTTAACTCATCGAGAAGTGTATTAAGTAAAATAAATATGCATAAATATTATTTGTAATCCAGAGAAAACTATGAAGAGGTAAAAATACAGTGATAGCTGCGGTTTTTTGTTCGTCGATGTGAAAGCTGATATGACAACCGTGTTGAGTGTGGGACAGGTAGACATGGTCGCAAGCCTGTGTGGTGGTTGGCAAGAAGGAAGAAGAAGATAAAGGTGATACAATGATGCGAATACGTATGTATAGCAGCTATAGACGGTGGACAAGATGATAGGTAACAAGGTAGAGATGATGTGTGAGGTGATGTAAGTTGATGGTGAAGGTAATACTTCGAATTTTGAAGTGGCTATAGGTTATAAGTTTTATTGTAGCGAAAAATTCATTATGTACAGATTATTGTTATTTATATTATTTATATTTTTCTACTCTGTAAACTTCCCCTCATTGCTTATCTTGTCTATATATATATATATAAATTTGAATGTCTGTCTGTGTGTACTCTATAGATTCAAAAACCATACATCCAATCGCCGTGAAAATTTGGGATATTATTAGGTATATCCCCGGGAAGGTTTTTGAAAAATTATTTCTTGAATATCTTGAATATCCTTAGAGTTAATTGCAGATTTGTAGATTTAACTCGCAAGCAGCGCCACCATTGCGACGATGATAACAAGTTTTTTTTATCTATAAGTTTTATTATCACTAAGTTTATTATCTTAAAGATTATTTATCAAAAGTAAGATTATCTCAGGATGACACGGCAATTTATTTGAGACAAGAATAATGATACAATTTAAGGCGAAGATACTATTCCTTTAACTTCCAATTATCGAGGGAACCAATTAATATTGATTTTATTCAACTTATCGAGTATTTTTCAAGGGACCGGGAAAAAATGTTCACTAGATAAAACGATGATTTTGTAATGTAGAAAATTAGGAAAGACAAAATCCAGGATGACACGGCACACAGGGACCGGGAAAAAATGTTCACTTTATCGAGAGATTCAAATTTACGAATTTCAAATTATCAAAATATATCTTTTTTTTTTATATAAGTTTATAGAGAATTGTTTTAACAAATGTTCGTTAGAAAAACTTTTACTCGGGTAAAACCTCGGGCGAAGCCGGGTACATCCGCTAGTATCTTATAAATGTTGATTTTGTGCTTTATTAAATAAATTGCCTTTCTGAGGTTTGTCTTTCTTAATTTCTACTTACAATATTATAGGTTAATGATTGACGTAAGTTTGTGATGCTTGGTTTAGTTTAGTGGGATTGGATATGACTCTCAATGCCATGACAGTAGCTCACGAGGGTAAAGTATAAACGAATAAGCCAAAAATTGATCAAATATTTAGCCTGTTTCCTGATATTTGGCCAACCCTTTTTCTTGATAAATCAAGAAAAGCCATCCACGTACAGGTTAAATCAACGTTTAGTTGATGTCTGTTCCACTAGATGGCGTTCTGCCATCTAAAAGGCTCATTTTCTCGCTTCAGAATATGTCTTTTTTATTTTAATACCAACACCTGACCTTTTTTTAAATTATTTTTTCACGCCTATATGAGACAGCAATTTATTCAAGGCAAGAACAAACTATGAATGGTAAACAAAAGATAAGCCACGAGGGAAATTTACAGAGTAACAAAATGTAAACATAAAAATGACCACTCTGTTAATAAAAATAATCAAATTAATAAATACTTTGTTACGTAGCTTCTTTCCTATGGGAGCTGTGACCCACAGCTAGCAATTAATGTATTTACTGACATGAATCTGACGTGCTTCTGCCAAGGATTCCATCGAAGTCTTGGAAGTTTGTCCCTAGTACCTTTGCGTCCTTTTTCTTGCGGCGTGAAGAGCGGCTTTGTCGTCGTATCGTCTATAGGGACATCGTCATTTTGGAGGAAAGTCTTGGCTTTATCACGGCGGTGGAATTCTGGAGTCAGTCTCCGAAAATGTAGATCACAGTAACCATGGCTTCAAGGTCTTCTCGGCGGTCTTCAGTTTGTCTTCCCTAACTTCCCCGGCATCTCCACCAAAATGCCACGTGGAAAATTAGGGAAGACTAAACTTCAGGAGGAGACAACAATATATTATAGGCAAGAACAAACTATGAATGGTAAACAAAAGATAAGCCACGAAGTAAATTTACAGAGTAACAAAATATAAACATAAAAATGACCACTCTGTTAAAAAAAAAAAATACTTTGTTACAATATATATTCTGTAGAGTATATTTTTAAAGAGAATTCAGCAATCGAATCTGAGTTGACCATAACTTCCTGTCAATTAAACTAATCAAGAAAATGTTCTTGAGGAAAGTTTCGATGTAGTTCCTGAATTTAAATGACCTCTCGGCAGCCCTAATTTAAAGGGAAATCTATTTAATTTGCATATAAACAACGTGTGGTGGCTTCGGACTTTCTTTTAGAAATAATGTAACCTACCTTCACATTCCTATACACATGAACTTTGGATGACTTTTATGAAATGGAATAAATTTATGTTTCATCGCACAAAAAGAACGCAGGGGCCAAGTTGGTGGTTGCTCCATGGAAAGGGGATGCCATTGCCCCGTTAGTCAGCCACATTTCAGAGTTCTCTGTAGGCCTTCACGGTTACCGTAACGACTCGGGGCTTACGACGCCGTACTTCGACCTACAGAGCAGTTCCTTACTTGTACTGCTTTTCCCGCCCGCCACGTAGAGGAGGCAGTGGCCAAGTTTATATATTGTCGCGAGGAAAAATAATCAACTAGGCTTCCGAATTACTTTAAATATTTATTTAATTAGTTATATGAGAGATTTTAAATATAAAAT
>CP092875.1:53462024-53480479 GCA_030710605.1 Cordylochernes scorpioides
AACTTTTCTGTGTGTAAATTGCTAAATATGTAAAAAACATGTATACAAAAAGCAAAGCCAATTCCAAACCCAAATATTTTTTTTATGAGAAGAACATCAACATAATGCATGATTACGGCAGTCCATAGCTTCCCTGACAAAAATTCACCAAAAAAGTTAAATATTCCAAAAATATTTCTGTGTATATATTGCTAAATGTGTAAATAACATGTATATAAAAAAAGCAAAGCTTAATTTTAAATTTCATTATCCTTTCCACAGGAAAAGCATCAAAATACTGCATAAGTACGGCACTTTTGCAGCCGCATGATTACGGCAGTCCATAGCTTCCCTGACAAAAATTCACCAAGAAAGTTAAATATTCCAAAATTTTTCTGTGTGTAATTGCTAAATATGTAAAAAACATGTATACAAAAAAGCAAAGCCCAATTCCAAACCCAAATATTTTTTTTATGAGAAGAACATCAACATAATGCATGATTACGGCAGTCCATAGCTTCCCTGACAAAAATTCACCAAAAAAGTTAAATATTCCAAAAATATTTCTGTGTATATATTGCTAAATGTGTAAATAACATGTATATAAAAAAGCAAAGCTTAATTTTAAATTTCATTATCCTTTTCACAGGAAAAGCATCAAAATACTGCATAAGTACGGCACTTTTGTAGCCCCCCTGACAAAAATTCACTAAAAGAGGTAAGTATTCAGAAAAATATTTTGGTATATATATTGCTAAATGTGTAACAAACATGTATATAAAAAAGCAAAGCTTAATTCTAAGTTCTAATATTTTTTTTATAAGAAAAGCTACAAAGCAAATAGGGAGAAGTGAAGCCATTTAGCCATTTTCAAATCTGATTGTGAAAGAGTAAAAAAATGAGTAAATAAGAGCAAATATAAAGAAAAAGTATTGCTAAATGTGTAATAAACATGTATATAAAAAAGCAAAGCTTAATTCTAAATTTCATTATCCTTTCCACAGGAAAAGCATCAAAATACTGCATAAGTACGGCACTTTTGCAGCCGCATGATTACGGCAGTCCATAGCTTCCCTGACAAAAATTCACCAAGAAAGTTAAATATTCCAAAATATTTCTGTGTGTAAATTGCTAAATATGTAAAAAAACATGTATACAAAAAAGCAAAGCCCAATTCCAAACCCAAATATTTTTTTTATGAGAAGAACATCAACATAATGCATGATTACGGCAGTCCATAGCTTCCCTGACAAAAATTCACCAAAAAAAGTTAAATATTCCAAAAATATTTCTGTGTATATATTGCTAAATGTGTAAATAACATGTATATAAAAAAGCAAAGCTTAATTTTAAATTTCATTATCCTTTCCACAGGAAAAGCATCAAAATACTGCATAAGTACGGCACTTTTGCAGCCGCATGATTACGGCAGTCCATAGCTTCCCTGACAAAAAATTCACCAAGAAAGTTAAATATTCCAAAATTTTTCTGTGTGTAAATTGCTAAATATGTAAAAAACATGTATACAAAAAAGCAAAGCCCAATTCCAAACCCAAATATTTTTTTTATGAGAAGAACATCAACATAATGCATGATTACGGCAGTCCATAGCTTCCCTGACAAAAATTCACCAAAAAAGTTAAATATTCCAAAAATATTTCTGTGTATATATTGCTAAATGTGTAAATAACATGTATATAAAAAAGCAAAGCTTAATTTTAAATTTCATTATCCTTTTCACAGGAAAAGCATCAAAATACTGCATAAGTACGGCACTTTTGTAGCCCCCCTGACAAAAATTCACTAAAAGAGGTAAGTATTCAAAAAAATATTTTGGTATATATATTGCTAAATGTGTAACAAACATGTATATAAAAAAGCAAAGCTTAATTCTAAGTTCTAATATTTTTTTTATAAGAAAAGCTACAAAAGCAAATAGGGAGAAGTGAAGCCATTTAGCCATTTTCAAAATCTGATTGTGAAAGAGTAAAAAAATGAGTAAATAAGAGCAAATATAAAGAAAAAGTATTGCTAAATGTGTAATAAACATGTATATAAAAAAGCAAAGCTTAATTCTAAATTTCATTATCCTTTCCACAGGAAAAGCATCAAAATACTGCATAAGTACGGCACTTTTGCAGCCGCATGATTACGGCAGTCCATAGCTTCCCTGACAAAAATTCACCAAGAAAGTTAAATATTCCAAAATATTTCTGTGTGTAAATTGCTAAATATGTAAAAAACATGTATACAAAAAAGCAAAGCCCAATTCCAAACCCAAATATTTTTTTTATGAGAAGAACATCAACATAATGCATGATTACGGCAGTCCATAGCTTCCCTGACAAAATTCACCAAAAAAGTTAAATATTCCAAAAATATTTCTGTGTATATATTGCTAAATGTGTAAATAACATGTATATAAAAAAGCAAAGCTTAATTTTTAAATTTCATTATCCTTTCCACAGGAAAAGCATCAAAATACTGCATAAGTACGGCACTTTTGCAGCCGCATGATTACGGCAGTCCATAGCTTCCCTGACAAAAATTCACCAAGAAAGTTAAATATTCCAAAATTTTTCTGTGTGTAAATTGCTAAATATGTAAAAAACATGTATACAAAAAAGCAAAGCCCAATTCCAAACCCAAATATTTTTTTTATGAGAAGAACATCAACATAATGCATGATTATGGCAGTCCATAGCTTCCCTGACAAAAATTCACCAAAAAAGTTAAATATTCCAAAAATATTTCTGTGTATATATTGCTAAATGTGTAAATAACAAGTATATAAAAAAGCAAAGCTTAATTTTAAATTTCATTATCCTTTCCACAGGAAAAGCATCAAAATACTGCATAAGTACGGCACTTTTGCAGCCGCATGATTACGGCAGTCCATAGCTTCCCTGACAAAAATTCACCAAGAAAGTTAAATATTCAAAAAAATTCTGTGTGTAAATTGCTAAATATGTAAAAAACATGTATACAAAAAAGCAAAGCCCAATTCCAAACCCAAATATTTTTTTATGAGAAGAACATCAACATAATGCATGATTACGGCAGTCCATAGCTTCCCTGACAAAAATTCACCAAAAAAGTTAAATATTCCAAAAATATTTCTGTGTATATATTGCTAAATGTGTAAATAACATGTATATAAAAAAGCAAAGCTTAATTTTAAATTTCATTATCCTTTCCACAGGAAAAGCATCAAAATACTGCATAAGTACGGCACTTTTGCAGCCGCATGATTACGGCAGTCCATAGCTTCCCTGACAAAAATTCACCAAGAAAGTTAAATATTCCAAAATTTTTCTGTGTGTAAATTGCTAAATATGTAAAAAACATGTATACAAAAAAAGCAAAGCCCAATTCCAAACCCAAATATTTTTTTTATGAGAAGAACATCAACATAATGCATGATTACGGCAGTCCATAGCTTCCCTGACAAAAATTCACCAAAAAAGTTAAATATTCCAAAAATATTTCTGTGTATATATTGCTAAATGTGTAAATAACATGTATATAAAAAAGCAAAGCTTAATTTTAAATTTCATTATCCTTTTCACAGGAAAAGCATCAAAATACTGCATAAGTACGGCACTTTTGTAGCCCCCCTGACAAAAATTCACTAAAAGAGGTAAGTATTCAAAAAATATATTTTGGTATATATATTGCTAAATGTGTAACAAACATGTATATAAAAAAGCAAAGCTTAATTCTAAGTTCTAATATTTTTTTATAAGAAAAGCTACAAAAGCAAATAGGGAGAAGTGAAGCCATTTAGCCATTTTCAAAATCTGATTGTGAAAGAGTAAAAAAATGAGTAAATAAGAGCAAATATAAAGAAAAAGTATTGCTAAATGTGTAATAAACATGTATATAAAAAAGCAAAGCTTAATTATAAGTTTTAATATAAAGAAGAAATAAGACACAAAAATGGAGCTAAATTCAAATGAAAAACTATAACAAATTAATAAAAAAAAATAAGACCTAATTCAAATGCCACCATCATCAGACAAAAGAAAAAATGAGATTTTATTCTTTAGTTCATTTATTCTTCTGTCTGATGCTGTTGCTGAAACGTCACACACTATTGAAGACACTATAAAAGATAGATTAAAAGTAATAATTCAATCTACAATTCGAAAAATAATATAACCTGGTGAGTTCCCAGAAAAGGTTAACTTTGGTAGGCGGCGCTGTACGTTGACACCGCCGTACCTTCGAGCCGTTTTACACGAGTTAAAGCGAAGATTTTGGACATAGTGATTTTTACATTTCGATCTTTTATATTAATATATATAGTTACTATTTCGAATTATTTTTCTAAAAACGAACATTATTTTTTTTAATTATCTGAAACTAACCTAATTCAACTTATATAAAACTAACCTTATTTAGCGATTAAACTAACATAATTTAACCTATTTGAATCTAACCTCATATACACTTTTACACTACCTTTTCATTTAAAAATTAAATTAAAATAAGTTTATATTAAATAATAACATTTTTAAAAATCGACTTTCTGGTTCACACTTTTGTATCTAATCAATTATGTATTTCTTTATTTCTCTCTATAAAAGTACGCAATTGTAAACAAAAGAATTGATGATGATAAATGCAAAAAATCTACGATTGTAAAATAGATTAAATTAAAAAATAAAAATAACTGTTAACATTAGGAAAATAAAAACAGGCCTATCATACGAAGAAAAAAAATAACGAAAATTTTGGTATATAGATCGTTATGTGTAGTTCAGAATCTTCGGAGGAGATAGCTCACGACTTTACAATGGAAAACTCTGTTACGGTATTATCTATATATAGATATGGCAATATTTTTGGTGCCTGTATTTGAACTCCTTAAATATTAGATAACATTTTATTAAATAAAATAAATAACATTACAAAGATGTACCTCATTTAAATTTCTTAAGATGATTTATCAAACATTTGCCATCAGCAACTTTTAATTGCACGAACAGAAGATGTCTTTTTCTTAATTTATCCACCTGATCCTATTTCACTTTTGTACAATTTTTTTCCCAATAAACAACTACTTAAACAAAAATATAAAATGACATGATTTAAAAGCACGAATGTTTCTTTTATACACAATACAAACTTCTACTGTCCTTACTGATGAGCCAAGCCCTCCCAATATATTTTTTCATCGCAGTAAGGACAGTAGAAGTTTGTATTGTGTATAAAAGAAACATTCGCGCTTTTAAATCCTTTCAATTTATATGTATAGATGGCGCGTTATTACTTTGTGTTAAAAATATAGGTGTTGAGAGTTAGCGAATCAATAACGTCCTCTCGTCAAACGAGGATACTCTTGGCTCCCATCGCTAGCTTCTGTACAAGTCATCTTTGTTCAAGTACTACAGGATCCGGTTCTGTGTGTCTTATGATCTGTGTTTATGGCCTCTCATCTCTTTTAGTACAGGTGAGAAATTCGGCCTGGGATGATATAGATAGTATAGCCCGTGCATCCCGTTGTGAATCTGCACATGGTACCAGAGACCTGAGGTATGACCAAATGTCTTTGATACAACGAACTTGGGAGACGTTGTTATTATTTGCCACAAAAACGATATTTATCGCCTCAAGATGTTGAGTGACGATCTAGGCGCTGGGTTGGTCTGGCTGAAATATCTATCCGCCAATCTTGTTCAGTTTGGTGAGCTGAATCATTCTGATCTCGAGATATCGATATCATTCAGCCTTGTTGACATACTTGCGGTTGAATGGACGGCTAAGTCTACATGGACCGGTCATAATCCACATCAAAAACATTTTCTTCGATTTTCCTCCGAAGATGTTAAAAGTTAGGAAAGGTATAGAAGGACTCTGGATGAGTAACAGTTACACTTGATCCGTGAGGAATAAATAATGTCGTTCTGAAGAAACTCACGATCCGGCTTCCATTTTCAGCTAGTAGAACTTTCTTTATCCTATATTTCAATTCTACCATTCTCTGTAATATATCTCATGAACATTTCCAACTGAAGCGCATAATGCTCTTGCAGTATTTCCAATTGAAATTTCATCTTTATTCTTGAAAATTTGTTTTCGTTCGAATTTTCGCCTCTTCTCCGATCCTTTTAAGAGTTTTCTACGATATCACAAGAAAATCTATCCAAGATTCTGTATGTTGTTATCGGGGCTCTCCTTTCTCTATGAAATTGTCTACACTGTAAGATTTACTAAAACATAAATTAACTTTATAAAATGTGTACACGTGTTTTCATCACCTCATGACTCGCAGACATTTTCTTCCGAAATGATTTTAAAAATATTTCCTGGCGTTCAATCGTTACTTACAGAGTTTTAAAGCCTCTCTCCACATGGCATAAGCTTCATTTCGATAGGACATCGAAGACAACAGGAGTCCAGACATTTCTACAACATCATATATATACAGGGCTACCTACTACACTGGATACAAGGTGTGAGTGAAGTGATAAAAAACAAACCATCGTTTTAAAAGTATTTCTTTATTTGAATTGGACTTTATAATAAAATATTTATCACATTACAATAAAATGAAAAACACATAAAAATATTCATATAAAAACTTGTATATTCTGAAAATAAAATATTAAAGAATTTTATAGAAATACAGAGGGTGTCTCCCTATAGTTTACCAACAACGACTTTACGACGCACTCTTCACTTCGCCAAACCTATTTCTATTCGAAAATTGGTATTCTTAAAACTTACCTTAGTGACAATTCTGAGAAAACTAATTTCTTCTTTTTTCCAAATTATTAAAACGATGAAGAAGCAACTTCACCATAAGCAGTATGATGAAATAAATAAACTTGCTATTGTAAATATGGTGTGGGAAAAACGCTCACATTCCTTTTCACCGATGTGACCAATAATAATCATATTTACAAAGAAAGCTTCTTATAACTGTCAAGTTAAGCATTAATAGCCTTATCTCGTTTAAAACTAAGAAGAAATATAATGGACATGCACTTAGTTTGAGAAACATTGACGGAAAAAAAAAAAGACAAAGAGATGAAAGCTGTATGGATTTCTTTTTTTAACAGGTGATAAGTACTCATTTATTGTGACAGTGTATGACGGAATTATTTCAAGGATTTCAACTAAATAAGATCTATTTTTATTCTAATTTAACAGTGGCAAAAGTTGTTAGGTAAATTGGAAGAATCTTTTTCATAAGGTGTAATGATCTTGGCAGAATTCAAATACAACAGCAAGCTTGCTTTAAGAAGTGCACTCAAAAGTGGAAATTAAATCGTTTTTATATCAACCTCAAATCCAGATTTCTCTTTTGATGACGAAATACCAAATTTATATTCTGGAGAGAAAAAAAAGGCGAGTGTATGGTGTATCTCATTCTACAGTAGAATTTATTAAGCAGAAATATAACGAGTATGTTGAGAATGAGTTAGAGATTTTATAAATATCCTTTTAATACATATTTACTAAATCTCATGACCACGGAAATTTGTGGTTTTGGAGTGGGGAAAAAGAGACCTGTTTCACATGTTGGTCTATTGAAAACTCACAAATAATCATGGAATGATATTAACATCAAGACTTAACAAAGAAATCTCAATAACTTGAGAATATATATGGATGTAGAATGGTAGCGAAGGTGTAGAGGATTCATATTGAATATCAAAAAAATTCTATAGATTAATTTTCCTTTTAAGGTTTGGCATCGTAATTTTAAATCCTAGACACCCTCTGTATAGAAACGTGGGTATAGTTAAGATTTGAAAATAATATAAAAAAGGACGGTGCAAATTTCACAAAATTAGCTTGCGTCATTTTCAAAATGCTTAAAACAAAGAAAAATTTAAGTGAGTATGGAAACAATATCACACATAGCAATGAGCTTGTACCTTGCTTAAAATACAATGGACAAAATATGAAATTTTATAATCATTTATATGTATTTAGAGAGAAAGTAGGCTAATTTTATAACACCACAAATAGCGCACAACAATACTAGAATAATTATATACCTTTTTGATTGTATTAAAGAATAATTCAATTTTTTAATATTATATATAAAGGTTTTACATCTTTAAGCCAAATATTTTTTCAAGTTTAATAATGACAATACATTTAAAGCTTAATCATCATTATAAAATTTTTAAAACAAAACTTTTTAATTTAACATCGACATTTCAAAGTTTAATCTTTTAGTGTTAAACAAAAAAAAATTAATATAAAATTTAAAGTTTAAAAATCATTTTGAAAAAAAAAAAATATATATATATATATTAACTAACATTTTCGATTTTAATAGCAAGTTTTCAAGACATCTTTCCAATATTTTTCATAGTTCTTAGATTTAAGAGACACTTAGACTAGTAAATGTTTTTTTCGTCATAAATAAATAAATAAATTTTTAAAGCCTTGCAAATGCTTTAATTTTTTTTTCCTGACGACGAAAAAATATTTTTGTCGAAACGTCGATAGAATAAAAACATTTACTACCGAAATGTCTATTAATTCTAAGAGTTGGAATTTTTTAGATAGAATGTGAGAGTTTTATTTAATAGAATTATTCAAAAGCATTACAAAATAGGAGAGCTTCAATTTAAAAAATCACTTAAAATCTAAATGATTGTTATATAGCTTCAGAGAGTGTTATTTTGATATTTTCCAACTCTATTGGTTCAAATTATTATTTTTGCACACTAAAATGTATGGTTATAAAACTTTGGGAATATTGGCGTTAAAAGTTAAAACTTCGATTTTAAACTTCAAAATTGTGTTATTAAACTTTGAAATGTTGTCTTAAAAGAGAATATAACCTTTATATATTTATTCACACAAATTTTAAAAAGATGCTCGTGTTGAAATTAAAAATGTCCTTTTTGAAATCTAGATTTCAAAAAATATTGATTGATTCAAAGAATATTGACCTTAATAAAATCGAAAAGGTATAGATAAATATAGAGTATTAAAGCAATGGATATAATGGTGATTTATATATATTTTTATATACTTCTGGTATATTTCATTAATAACCACCTCTCTATCTTGAGAAATGCATATTTTATGACTTTAACGCGATCGATTCTGCAACGAAAAGGCTTTTAAAATGGTTACTACTAATAGGAGTATATTCGAGGAATATATATTTTTATATAGTAATATAAAATACATGCGAATATATTTTTTAAATAAAAGATATATACTTCGCATTATTTAATATAGATAAATGCAACATGATTTTTTTTTGGAATAATGTATATTTGTTCAATAAGTAAAATTGGTATATTTTTACATTTTTGGCAAATAAATATTTGTAATACGCTTTTTGACATTTAATAAGGTACATGGACATCAAGAGATGCATATAAAATGCCAATTCACTCGATACAATATATAGGGTGTAATTCAAAACAAAAGATATATATACAAAATATGATTAAAAAAGAAGTTATATAGAATTTTTTTAAAAATTTACTGTGATTTTGTAGAACACAATTGTCTTTAATGTCTAAATAATTTTAGTCTGTTTTATTCTATTAATAGGGAAAAAAAACGTTTACTTGAAACCTGATTCTACATTCATTTTGAAGCATAAAATATATATTTAATTGACTTTCTCTATAATTCACGTATATTTTATAAAATATCGTGTTCAACAAATAGCTGCTTTTTAATCATGAAAATAGCTTTATATAATTTATTTATCATTTCACTTTTTTTTTCAGTTTGATTCACACACAAAAGAAAACAAATATCAGTTAAATATATTTCACAATTTACGAACGCGTTTCGAATATATACCGTTTTCTAGACTTAATAATGTATATAGTTGTAATAATATTAATAAAATAATATAAAATATTTTTTTTAGATAATACGTGTCATAAATAAACAGTAGTTATTAAAACTTCTAAGAATATTTTCCAATTATATTGAACAAAGCTTTACTTTTTGATTTAAAATATTTTGACATTTATATATATTTTCGCTATATTAAAATATTAGAACAGAAAGAGGTTCGAGAACGAATAAATATTTGAAATTGAAAAAAAACAAAATATTTTCTTTTAATTATTTATGTGTGACATCACGAATCATATTATAAGCTAAACCTGATTTATTTATTCGCAATCCACTTTATTATATTAATGCTTTTTATACCTAAGCCATTGAAAAACCTTTAAAAATGCGCAAAGCAAAATAAAAATATATTAAAATATTATTAGAAAGACTTTACTTTTAATCACAAAATTCCAATTATATGCTGCACAAATGATTGAATAGTTTTTTTTCTAAGTTTAATTAAGAATTAATTCCCTTTTTATATAAATCTAGTACTTTCCATTGATATAAGTTTTCTATTAAAAATATTTTTACTATTTATGACCCCATGTATTTTTATTATTTTCAAATAGTTAGATATTATTAGAATTATGTAGTTTTTAATTCGAAAGAAATTCTAAATATACATAGATTGCAATTTCAAATTAAATATTCTAATATCACAGGGGTATAAAAAGAAAATATTTTAAATATATATAAATATTATAAACCTCAGCATATATGCAAAATTACTATTATATATGAAGGTAATTTTTCTAATTTGATCAAAAATATTAGATATTTTAAATGAAAAATTTGTATATAGGACCTAGTAAATTGGCACCTAATGCTTACATTTCAGTAATTGAAAGGGAATACGATTTTTTTTTGGCCAACAAACACACATTCATTTCCAGAAATATTTTAAATCTGTTATATCTCATAGAGTATTTTATGCTCCTTCCTCATTAATGGTAAAGGTACAAACAAAATATTCTAACGTTTTTAATAACACCTCACAATTCTTCAATGCATTTGATTTTCCAATATACTTATTCAGATAATATGAGCATGTATGCAAAATTTATTATGACATTTAGTATTTCAGATTTCGAACCATTAAACAGTCTTTTTAATGTCTGTTACTGATGTAAAAAGAAATGAACTTGAAGATTTTATTGACATGGCAACCATCTTTTCCCACCTCAATCTAGCCAGTACAGAGAATTTCATAATGTTTTTTATATCTTCTTTCCTCAATCATATTACTAGATTGAATTCTCTTAGATTACACACATAACTATATTCTTAAATATACCTGTCGCTTAAAGCTATGTTATTAAGTTGAGATATTTAGAGAGATGGTACAGAAATATTTGCATAAGGATAGAGTTACCGCGTTTGCATATTAACATAATTGCCATAAATATCTTTAATGGCCGATATATTCAATGGCGAATAATGAATAGAATGAAGTTAAAGGCTGCGCGTTATATATGAAAACAAGAAAATGAAATGATTTTGGCATTTTTTATTTGCAGTAACAGTATTTACGAAGCTGAGCATTATCAATGCATTTAGATTGATTGCCGTAAAAATTTAATCGGCTTATTTCTCCTATGACAGAATAGCTACCATCATATCGGACTGTGCCTTCGAAAATGCCATGTCCTGGACGGGCCCTGATTGTAACAAGATAGTCAATGGGTACTCTGGGTCTAAGACTGAACCAGGGGATAAAGTCGTCCATCTCTTTAAGGAATGTCTCGCTCTGTGTTCCTGTACGTGCTTCAATCACAGATTCCAGCTTAAGAAGACTGCACTCGGCCCTTGCACTAAGCCAGGCATTCAGACTAGAAATTATGGCAGCAGCTGCTCGAAGAGCCACTGGATCATTCTTCGAAACAGGTTTGAAAACATGGCATGTACAGAAGTGATCCGGAATTCCTGCTTCGGAACATGTCCTTGTATCTGGAATTTCCGCTAATAAACTTTTCCCAAAATCATTTTTAGAAAAATCATAAGATTTCCACGTAAGTGCTAGAAGATGCTGCAGAGTAGCATGGATATCAAAATGCGTAGTTAATCTTTTTTGATTAGTTTTTAGATTGGAGTAGAATTTAGGATATTTTTGATAAAACCAATCTGGAAATCTTAAATAGGCAATAGGCATACGTTCTTCAAAATGTCCAATGTAAGTTTGGCGGATCTCGCCAAAGCGCAAGCCGTGATCACTAAAGAAGAAGAGGAAGCTGTTGTTAAGGGCCCCAGATTCGAAGAGTTGTTTGAGAATGACATAAGCTGGATGGTCACCGTGACCTGCTGTATTCAGTTTGTTGTGCGTAACTCCCGCAACAAACGTATACGAAAATCGCGGAGTCCTGAACGTATCTGTAAATCCTTTAAGATAATCGAACACAATTTCTATATCCATTTTATTCCCAAAACAAAAAGATTTGCTTTCTTCCCTAATTCTAGAATCCTCCATGGCTAAAGATAGAGGACGCAAATAGTAATCTGCTGGAGGGTTTTTAAAACCATTTTTCAGATAATTGAAGGTAGCTATGGTAGGACAATCTTCAGAGAAAAGAGTCACATACCCATACTTAGCATAATCTTTCCATATAAAATGTTGATCGTCAAAATAGTAGTCCTTAGCGTCGGTAATGGTCCAATTAACATATTTTCCTGTGAAGAGTGGGGTTAGGTTAGGAAAGGTGTTTTCACCAACCTTAGTATAACCCGAGAGTTTGATCGGCCTTAAAATCTCCTCCAAATACGTCTTTGTTTTAGGGAAATGGCGGATAAAGTTGAGCTGAGATAAGGAATCAATACCTAACAGTATCACATTCAACGGCTCAAAATTTTGTCTTTGTTCCTTTTCTTTTGAAATAGTCTTTTGTTTGGCTTTAACAGATGGACTAATAGGAAAACATGATACAAAGTCTAGAAAAATATCTTCCTTTTTGTCTACATTTTGGCAATTAACAAGGGCAAATTCATGATCAAGCTTATGACCAAAAACAAGCTCTTTGGCGCTACCTAGAACATATGCATCATCCGGGGTCTTGGAGGCGGTATCCCGGAGTATTGGTTGAACTTGGCACTGTAGGTTGTTCGACGAGGTACTGTATTGTGCCGAAAGGATTCCGGCGTCGAGTTCCACGCTGCAGTTGGGAAAAACGCGCAAGAACGATGTCTTCCTCTCACAGTCATAAGGATCCTTGGCCGGTTCGAAGAGCCTGGCTACAGTTGGATCGAAGGGATCCCAAAGAGGTATTCTGCATCCCTCAGTGTCAATCAACAGAGGGTTTGCTGACGATACCCGATGTGAAGAGAACACGTTCACTCGGAGACAGAGAAAAACCAAGAATACTGCTCAAAAAGAATGTTGACCAGAAGAAACACTCTCTTCAATCGTCTCATCCTCCCATCGGCAAAACATCGAGGTTATCTACACACAGACACACAATGTTATCACCATTCTTGACAGAGGGAGACGAGAATAAATCAATCAATAGAAGTGTTGATTAGATTTTTAAAAAGTAATGTATATATAAATTAGAAAATGATATTAACGAAATGAATTTTACTATAATATTGCCACAGAATAATTATTGTAAATACTCTGTTGTCAGTTTATCATCATTGTTGTGTTTTAACTTTAAAAGCACACAAAAATATAATAAACTTGAATATGTTTATTTAAGTCTAAAAACAACAAAGCTTTTTAAATATAGAACAAATAATAAAGAAAAAATAAAACATTTTAGAAAATTCAAAACAAAACAAAAGTACTAGTCAAAAAGAAACATTTAAAATCGCAGATTAATATCTTCAATAATCATAAATATTTGTCTAGTCATTACCCCTTACCATGCTTGTAGATTATCACTTGTAAAATTGATTGACACATTTTGCATTCTAAGTATTTATTTATGAATTATTTTTTACTTAAACTTTTGGAATACTTGTCTTCTCTACCGTGACAATATTATTAAAGAGTAACCGTAGTATTTGTATACTACTAATATATATTAAAAACTTCTCTTAAATAAATATTGGTTAGCAGAAATTCACTTGGGAAGAACCCGGCAAAGCCAGGTCATATGTCTAAATGCAAAGAGGAAGGAGAGAATGAAATAAAGAGCCCACCATATCGTCAGCAAGATTACCTTTGAGATATAGAGAATAGTTTAAAAATATATATATAACTAGACGAATGGCCCGGGCAACGCCCGGGTTTTACCCGAGTGCGTATATATTTTAAAAATGTTTTAATTAAAATACTATTCGTTACAATTATAAATTGGCGCCGTGGATGTCTCTCTTGTGAAACGTCCCGCCCCAAACTGTGTGTGTCTTGAAAATATAAAAATAAAAATGTGAACGGAAAAATATGTCCAGGGTAGCCTAGTGGTCATGGCATCTGCCCGGTAAGCGGAAGGTCGTGGGTTCGATTCCCATCCCTTGACACTTTTTTTATTTTATCCATTCTAACCAAAATCTATCCGTGAACTTCACACAGTGAACTTCACACAGAGAGAATAAGGCAATTATATAAGTAGATAATCCAAATTGTGCCTTATCACACACTATTTTTTTATTTGGCCTTATTACCCTGTGTTTATAATCTATGACGTAATGCCGGCGGCGCGCGCCCGTTGGCTGCCGGCAAGCACGTGACCTCCCTGTGCGCGCGCATCCGTGACAGAACCGGCCGGCCCATGACGGTCGTGACTATATATATAATGGATGGATAATAATAATATAATAATAATAATAATAATTATTATTATTATTATCATTAGATAATGATAATGATCATAATGATGATGCGCGCGCATCCGTGACAGAACCGGCCGGCCGGCCCATGACGGTCGTGACTATATATGTTGATAATTATAACAAGGTTTAGATATGAGGCGCCTTTTACAAAGTTCTATATTAGATAGTAAAAAAGGCATATATTGGATTGAATAAAATATTTATTTGCCAATATTTCGGTTGTCTGAACGCCAACCTTTATCGAGGCCTTACATTTTTGTATACACAAATTCAGCGCCGCATAGCGTTATAATATCACAGTTGAAATCATTTAAAATACAAAGTAGGTGGGGGAAAAATTTGTGCATGAAAATACGAGTATTATTATAATATTGGAAAATAAATATATTATTAAATCCAATATATGCCTTTTTACTATCTAATAATTTAGGTATGGATTGCTTTATTTTCACAAAATTCTATTTGTGTGGTGTAGTTTATTTAGAACGACCAAAAAACTAGTCATTCAGGCATCCTGAAAAATCATGAAAAGGGTAGTTAAGGCCAGAATTGCGTGAGATCGCGACAATATCACATTTGTACTATTTTTTCACAAATTCTTTCGCTAAATGTGTCTTTTAAGTATTATTAATCTGATTGGTGTGAATCAACGCTCAGCTAGTATTTATTCCAATAGAGGTCACTAGTTTAACCTGGCGCAGCTTCCACGTCACTCGGTGCATTGAGACATAGCGCCCCTATACGGCTGGTTTCTCCCAGCTCTCTTTTCACGATTGTGACATTCTGAAACTTGTGTTGTTCTAGGGAGATCCTTTTTTAAATTATCTCTAGTTTACGTGGTACAGGCCATGATAATCATGGTGGGTAGAAGGAGGCGACTGCTTTTACTGTAAGTGCACCACATGTCTACACATGTGAAAAGAAGTGAAAGACCAACATAAATAGAATAGTATTTTAGACATTTATAGAGTTATAATAGGCTTATCGAACCCTCCGAGTGATAAATCAAATTGGTGGAACAGTTGGATAAGTTTAAGCTGGATTGTTCTCGGGAAGGTCCTACACTCAACCACTTCTAAACTCAGCATCCTCCACCTATAGGATTACTACCCAAATATATAGCACATTATATACAGGGTGTGGTAGATAAGTAATGAGACTGGCCGCCCCGCGGCGCCCCAGTCGCTCGCAGTGCGTTCTCCACCTGCAGGTCACGTGGTGGGGGATCTGAGCTAAAAATAGAACCGGTTCGCAGTCGCGTCGTAGCTCTGGCGCAGTGAGGGTCGAGCTTCGCGTATTACGTTGTTTGTGTGCCCGTGACACTTGTGAAAACGCTGAAGATGGATCGCTCGATAGAACAGCACGCCATCTAAACATATAAAATGAAAGGATTTAAAAGCACGAATGTTTCTTTGCTTTCGCTTGGGCAAAACTGCTTCGGAAACTTTTGCTATGATTACGGAGGCATTCAAAGAGGACGCCCTATCAAGAGCTCAAGTGTTCCGGTGGTTTAATGAATTTAAAAACGGGCGGGAATCCGTTGAAGACATGGAACGATCTGGACGCCTTTCAACGAGTCGTGTGGATGAAACGGTGGCCAAAGTGAAAGAAATCCTGGACTCCGACCGTCGTTTAAGTCTCAAATTGATCGCCGATGAGGTCTCCGTGAATAAATTTACGGTTCACCAAATTGTTACGCAAGAATTGATGATGAGGGAAGTTTGCGCAAAATTGGTTCTCCGAGTGCTCACCGCCGAACAAAAGCAACGACGAGTGGACGTTTGCCGTGAGATGTTGAATGAATTGGAAAATAATCCAGACTTTTTAGACAACGTAGTAACAGGCGACGAATCGTGGACATTCCAATACGACCCGGAGACGAAAGGCCAGAGCTCGCAGTGGCACACACCGGCATCCCCGCGGCCGAAGAAAGCAAGAATGTCAAAGTCCCGAGTCAAGACAATGCTGATTGTGTTTTTCGACAGGCGGGGGTTAATTCACAAAGAGTTTGTCCCTCAGGGGAAAACTGTTAATGCCGAATTCTACAAAGAAGTCCTTCGGCGATAGCACAAAGCCGTCAAACGGAAGCGACAGGATCTTGCTCGACGCTGGCGTCTCCACCATGACAACGCTCCGGCGCACACAGCGTTCCTCGTGACCTCCTATTTGACCCGAATTGGAGTTGAAGTTCTGCCACAGCCACCATACAGCCCTGACATGAATTCTCCTGATTTCTTCCTATTTCCGAAGGTAAAAAGATGCCTGAAGGGTCATCGTTTCGACGATATCCCGAACATCCAACGTGCTGTCACGAAGGCACTTAAAGGGATTACTCCAACGGACTAGAGTGGGGCCTATGAAGCTTGGAAAACGCGCTGGCAACGTTGTGTCGACGCCCAAGGCGAGTTCTTTGAAGAATATTAACGTTTTGTACAATCGGATCAATAAATTTGTTTTTCTAGACTGAGTCTCATTACTTATCTACCGCACTCTGTATAGCACAAGTTATGTGGGTTTAAAGTTTGCTTGGATCTTATTTGGCTATCCTGAAGATAGAGGTTGCCTGGCCGGCATTCATATTTCTGTGAAAAATAGACACTTCGGGCAGTTAGAGTGTTTTATTTTCTCAACGTTTCAACAAAAATCTTTTGTCTTGGTCAGGAGAAATATAAAAATAAAGCATTTGGCAAGGCGTTAAAATTTTCAAACAATATTTTAGAACAATTTTTAACGCCAAATGCGTTATTTTTATATTTCTCCTGATGAAGACAAAAGATTTTTGTCGAAACGTTGAGAAAATAAAAAAACTTTAACTCGCCGAAGTGTCTATTTTTCACAGAAATATTTGGCTATGTGTAAATACACACTTATAATTTTTTTAATTAAAAAGGCATATATTGGATCAAAATATTATTTATTTTGCCAATATCTCAGTTGGCTGAACGTAACCTTTATCAAGGTGCTATAACATATTTAATGTGTCAACAACTAACTCAGCGCCACATAACGTCAACAGGATTAAGTTTTTAAAATATTTTGTTATTTATTAAAAAAAGTTAAGTCATCCTTAGTCATATTTAGGAAATTGGGCTTGATAGGGAAGTTGTTGGTTTGGAAACCCTTCTCTTTTTCCTCCGCTGATAACACAAAGAATAATGTTGAAACTTCCTTCTGCTGTGTGATTTCTTGCTTAGAAAATCTGCGAGAACTTTTTCTGTAATTATATAACTGTGATGAAGTAGCTGAAGGTTTAAAATCATTCATAACTATAGCAGGACTTTGTTATAACAATTATAGTCTACTAGACGAATGACCCGGCTTCGCCCGAGAATTCCCCCGAGTGCAATTTCCTTCATACTGAAATATTAGAAGTGCCATAGAATAGCAATACAGAAGTAACACATAAACCACAGGCAAAAAGTGTGTGTGATGGCAAAAATTGTATTATATTAGTGTTTAGGTATTTGATTTAATTATTTTTTGAAATCCATTTAGTTGTTTCAAAATCAATATAGTTTAAATAGATGGCAGCTTTCCACCCAACCCCCGAGGTACCCGCCCCAGCGCATTAACCCTTGAAATTGCCTGAGTTGAGTGAGTGACTGCAATGGATCTTGACTGCGATGCCCATCTTCTCAGTAAGAATAAGAAAAAATAGGTTTTTGAAAAAAAATTAATCCAAAATATACTGGCATGTAAATATTTTTCTGTAAAAGATAAAAGAGCACATGGAAATTAGGCAAACATATGTGTTTGCTAATGACTGCGACTGCATTTTAAACGATTTTTTTGAGAGATTAAAAAACAAAGGCCAGAACAAAAATTAATAAAATATACGAAAGCCATTATTTACATACAGTAACGCTAGTTAT
>CP092875.1:53480579-53500902 GCA_030710605.1 Cordylochernes scorpioides
AAGAGTTACTATTTACATGAGCCAAATCGACCCAGCCGTTAGAGCAAGAGGGGAGAGCTGAGATCTTTCCTCCTTTTCCGTGGCGCCACTGTTTATCCCGACCGGTCGGTCCAGTCCAGATAAGAGGGAATACCAGGAAACTCTGTCCTCCTGACAATATCTAATATGTACACCAATTTGAACAGTCAAAAGGATAACCTCGTTCAATCAAAACTAATAAATAATTTTCAAATTTAATTAAACAATTAAAAAGGTTTCCGGAGATCATTTTCTTTTGATTTTAAAATCGTCTCAAGCTTTCGGACATCTCTACAGGAGAACATATTGTTACGACGCTTCTTAGCCGTCGATGTTTGCGTTCAAGGTTTCAAAGAGAACAATGTGAATTCTTTGTGGATACAGCTTAGTACGTTATAGATAAAGAATTCTTCCTGAATTGAAATTAGACGAAAAACATGGTGAAGGAAGACGAATTTCTTTTATTGATGCATATTTACCCAAAAGCTTGAACCTATGCATCAATAAAAGAAACTCGTCTTCCTTCACCATGTTTTTCGTCTAATTAGTACGTTATATTTATTATAAGAGCTTTAAAACTAGATTAGTAACTATTTACAGTAGATGAACTTGCCTCTATTGTCCGTCACGTCTTCTGTCACCGCAGATCTGTCTAAAACTGTCCCCCCCCCCACATGGGAATTCCGTCGTGGCGCCTGTCCACCCCACACACATGTGGGCCATCCTCCCGTAGCTGGTGTCCATCCATCTTTCTACAACTTCACTCTGGGATCCCTGCCTCTCGGATATCTTGTCATACAGTGAGGAGGGAATTATCTATATTACAATATATTACAACTCCGCCATTGCCGGTCCCGGGCCCGGATGTAAAAGGAGAAAGGGGAGCAGTAACAAGTTCGTTAAAAAAAAACAGGTTTCAGTTGGCCCGACTGATAGCACCCTGTAAGGGCTCCTATTCTTGGGTTACAGGATATTCAGCAGCGGCTGCACAGGGCGTCTGTTCCTCATGTTAGAGGCAGCCATTTAATACCAGGTCAAAGTCCAAGTTACACCTCTCTGTAGGTGACCTCGGGGAAATGTTGGATAAAACCAGCGCTCTAACGTAACTGGCATATAACCTATATGGAGTCGTGAGGATAAGTAAAAAAAAAAAACAATATATAACAAGTTTGGCATCAGGCGGCGTTTTATTCATTGTATATGTTCTTCTGTAGAAAGGCAGAGATTCCTGAAAACTTGAGATGGTTTTAATGAAATAAAAAAGAAACTCATCTCCAAAAACATTTTTAATTGTTTAATTAATGTCCAGTAGATTTAAATCAATTGAATTATCAAATTTATTCATCAAAGGTAATCATCAACTCTCAAAAAGAATTTTGTAAATAATCTTAGAAGAGATATTTGTACAGATAATCGGGAAATATTCCAATACAGTAGAACTCCTCAAATTCGGAAAGCTTGGGGCGCAAGGTATTCCGAATTTGAGGATTTTCCGAATTTGAGAGAGTTAGATTTGTGAATATTTATGTGGCATAAATAGGCATTTAGATGACTGAGACAAAGATTTTGAAGCATATGAACAATTTTAGGTTGAATATTATATGTACATTACATAATTTTAATTACGATTTTTAATCAAATGTTCCATGACTTTTATGAGTTTTGAGCATGAAACCGATGAAAAATAGTAAAATATTTTATTATGTATGTAATGCAATTGATGGCCAAGTAAGTTATGGCTTGGCAAAGAAGTTGCTGATTGTTGTCTGTTTCTTTGGCTTGTTTAACAAAGCTTCTTCTTCTCTCATAAGCATAGTTCGAAGACTATTGATGGTGTTGTAGCTTGCAAGCATTTCTGGTTCAGTGCGCTTTTCCAAATATTTTAATGCAACATCCAAACTTTTCAACGCTTCGCATCTGGGAATATCCGGATCCAAACTGTCTTCAGAAGTGTGTGAAGCGTCTGCATTTGCACAAAGTAAAGCAGAGAGTCGATCTTTGGATTGCTTATGACCACTAGCGCTGTTTGCATTTTTGACTTGAGAATTATCGGGTAATGACTTCCAGTAAACTCCTGTTTCGTCAGCATTATAAATTTGGAACTGTTCATACTTTTCGTCAGTCATTAGTTTGTGAAAATCATCTTTAAAGCGATTAGCTGCATCTTCGTCAGCACTCAATGCTTCCCCGACAACTTTTTTATTTTTCAAATTATGTCTGGCTCTGTATCGTGACAACCATCCACCACTAGCTTTAAAAGTGGGATTATTCAATTTTGATGCAAAATGACTGGCAGCTGTTTGGAGTTCAATACCACGAATAGGAACCCCTGATAATCTCTGACTTTCGTACCAGATGTTAACTGCTTTATCAACATTTTCGTATAACGGATTTTTTACTTGAGAAAACTTTTTGACATCTTTTTCGGTAGAATCAACAAACTTTGTAAGTTTAAGCTCAGACTTTTTTATATCATAAACAGTTGTCTTAGAAATTTTATACTTTTGCATTATCGTTGTATAGCTTAATCCTTTTTTAATGTCACTAAGAACATCTAACTTTTCACCAAGCTTAAGAATTCGGTACTTGCCTCGTTTTTGCCGCTCCTCTTTGGATGCCATTTTGTTGAAGAACAAACTTGTAAATGCAAAAAATTAAGAGTTGAATAAAAGAATTTGAAACTTACAATGTCTGAAAATGTTTGATAATTTGAACTTTAGGTGAATCAACTTTGCAATAAAAAATGCGTGAATGGCTTATGACGTAATAATGCTGCCTTCTTATTGGACAATATCCTAAACTAAGCACAAAGATCAAATGAAACTGTTGATTTATTTAAGCTTTTAAAAAAGGGGATAAACCCCTAATTAGCGATTATAAATAATCGGCAAAAGTAAATTAATTAAACACTTAAATTAAAAATAAATTACTAATAAAAATTAAATAAAATAAAATAAAAGCAAAGCAAAAGTAAAAGTAAATAAAATAAAATAAAATAATGTTGAAATATCAACAAAATAAAAGCATGTGAAAATTGATTTTTTGTATGTAAAAAAAAAAAAAACATTACAATACTTTCCGAATTTGGGAGTTTCCGAATTTCAGAATTTCCGAATTTGAGGAGTTCTACTGTATTGTCCAATAAGAAAGATGATACACTATTCATAAGCCAAACATTCAATATACAAAGTTGAAAGGAAATGAAATTTTTGAAATATTTCCATGAAATATGTTTTCAAAAGTGGTCTTGTTTTCCTAGAAATTTTCAACTACTTCTAAATTGAATTTTACGGTTTTCTCCAAAAAGAAATAACTCGTTTTCATATATTTCTCAGAACAGCCAATAAATATGTATTTTCTATTGATTTGAAGTTAAAATTTCTAAAATGGGGTTCAAGTTAAATGCAAATGTGATACAAAGATATTTGCAATTATAATTTTCGTATAATGCCAAGTGTGTTATACACAAATCATATATATAGCATATACAAATATACCACTATTTTTAACAAACTTATTTTTTAAATTTTTATTTCGATTTAAAGCGCTATGTCCCCCTAGGGACACTTGCACTACAAAGGTAAACTAAACATTGAAAGGAACGAAAGAAAGATATTTGAAATATGTACAAGAATTAGTATGCTAGTTTTAGTAAGATTAAAAGAGAAAAATATCAACACAATTGAAGAGATTAAAATTTAGTTAGGTTGATGCGTCAATACGGTGATCATTTAGCTTTATGGCTTATATGCAAATTAAACTATGTATTTTTGCTAGCAGTAAAGAATATGGCAATATTTTTGGTGCCTGTATTTGAACTCCTTAAATATAGGATAAAACTTTATTAAGTAAAATAAATAACATTACAAAGATGTACCTCATTTAAATTTCTTAAGATGATTTATCAAACATTTGCCATCAGCAACTTTTAATTGCACGAACAGAAGATGTCTTAATTTATCCACCTGATCCTATTTCACTTTTTTGTACAATTTTTCCCAATAAATAAAAAGTTTATTTTAAAGAACAACAACTACTTAAACAAAAATATAAAAAGACAGGATTTAAAAGCACGAATGTTTCTTTTATACACAATACAAACTTCTACTGTCCTTACTGATGAGCCAAGCCCTCCCAATATATTTTTTCATCGCAGTAAGGACAGTAGAAGTTTGTATTATGTATAAAAGAAACATTCGCGCTTTTAAATCCTTTATTTTATATGTATAGATGGCGCGTTATTACTTTGTGTTAAAAATATAGGTGTTGAGAGTTAGCGCATCAATAACGTCTTCTCGTCAAACAAGGATACTCTTGGCTCCCATCGCTAGCTTCTGTACAAGTCATCTTTGTTCAAGTATTACAGGATCCGGTTCTGTGTGTTTTATGATCTGTGTTTATGGCCTCTCATCTCTTTTAGTACAGGTGAGAAATTCGGCCTGGGATGATATAGATAGTATAGCCCGTGCATCCCGTTGTGAATCCGCACATGGTACCAGAGACCTGAGGTATGACCAAATGTCTTTGATACAACGAACTTGGGAGACGTTGTTAGTATTTGCCAAATAAACGGTATTTATCGCCTCAAGATGTTGAGTGACGATCTAAGCGCTGGGTTGGTCTGGCTGAAATATCTATCCGCCAATCTTGTAGTTCAGTTTGGTGAGCTGAATCATCCTGATCTCGAGATATCGGTCCAGATATCATTCAGCCTTGTTGACATACTTGCGGTTGAATGGACGGCTAAGTCTACATGGACCGATCATAATCCACATCAGAAACATTTTCTTCGATTTTCCTCCGAAGATGTTAAAAGTTAGGAAAGGTATAGAAGGACTCTGGATCAGTAACAGTTACACTTCTGTTGATCCGTGTGGAATAAATAATGTCGTTCTGAAGAAACTCACGATCCGGCTTCCATTTTCAGCTAGTAGAACTTTCTTTATCCTATATTTCAATTCTACCATTCCCTGTAATATATCTCATGAACATTTCCAACTGAAGCGCATAATGCTCTTGCAGTATTTCCAATTGAAATTTCATCTTTATTCTTGAAAATTTGTTTTCGTTCGAATTTTCGCCTCTTCTCCGATCCTTTTAAGAGTTTTCTACGATATCACAAGAAAATCTATCCAAGATTTTGTATGTTGTTATCGGGGCTCTCCTTTCTCTATGAAATTGTCTACACTGTAAGATTTACTAAAACATAAATTAACTTTATAAAATGTGTACACGTGTTTTCATCACCTCATGACTCGCAGACATTTTCTTCCAAAATGATTTTAAAAATATTTCCTGGCGTTCAATCGTTACTTACAGAGTTTTTAAGCCTCTCTCCACATGGCATAAGCTTCATTTCGATAGGACATCGAAGACAACAGGAGTCCAGACATTTCTAGAACATGAGGTATTTATAGAGCTACCTACTACACTGGATACAAGGCGTAAGTGAAGTGATAAAAAACAAACCATCGTTTTAAAAGTATTTCTTTATTTGAATTGGACTTTATAATAAAATATTTATCACATTACAATAAAATGAAAAACACATAAAAATATTCATATAAAAACTTGTATATTCTGAAAATAAAATATTAAAGAATTTTATAGAAATACAGAGGGTGTCTGCCTATAGTTTACCAACAACGACTTTACGACGCACTCCTCACTTCGCCAAACCTATCTCTATTCGAAAATTGGAATTCTTAAAACTTACCTTAGTGACAATTCTGAGAAAACTAATTTCTTCTTTTTTTCCAAATTATTAAAACGATGAAGAAGCAAACTTCACCATAAGCAATATGATGAAAGAAAATAAAACTTGCTATTGTAAATATGGTGTGGGAAAAACGCTCACATTCCTTTTCACCGATGTGACCAATAATAATCATATTTACAAAGAAAGCTTCTTATAACTGTTAAGTTAAGCATTAATAGCCTTATCTCGTTTAAAACTAAGAAGAAATATAATGGACATGCACTTAGTTTGAGAAACATTGACGGAAAAAAAAAGACAAAGAGATGAAAGCTGTATGGATTTCTTTTTTTAACAGGTGATAAGTACTCATTTATTGTGACAGTGTATGACGGATTTATTTCAAGGATTTCAACTAAATAAGATCTATTTTTATTCTAATTTAACAGTGGCAAAAGTTGTTAGGTAAATTGGAAGAACCTTTTTCACAAGGTGTAATGATCTTGGCAGAATTCAGCTACAACAGCAAGCTTGCTTTGAGAAAGTGCACTCAAAAGTGGAAATTAAGTCGTTTTTATATCAACCTCAAATCCTGATTTCTCTTTTGATGACGAAATACCAAATTTATATTCTGGAGAGAAAAAAAAGGCGAGTGTATGGTGTATCTCATTCTACAGTAGAATTTATTAAGCAGAAATATAACGAGTATGTTGAGAATGAGTTAGAGATTTTATAAATATCGTTTTAATACATATTTACTAAATCTCATGACCACGGAAATTTGTGGTTTTGGAGTGGGGAAAAAGAGACCTGTTTCACATGTTGGTCTATTGAAAACTCACAAATAATCATGGAATGATATTAACATCAAGATTTAACAAAGAAATCTCAATAACTTGAGAATATATATGGATGTAGAATGGTAGCGAAGGTGTAGAGGATTCATATTGAATATCAAAAAAATTCTATAGATTAATTTTCCTTTTAAGGTTTGGCATCGTAATTTTAAATCCTAGACACCCTCTGTATAGAAACGTGGGTATAGTTAAGATTTGAAAATAATATAAAAAAGGACGGTGCAAATTTCACAAAATTAGCTTGCGTCAAATTCAAAATGCTTAAAACAAAGAAAAATTTAAGTGAGTATGGAAACAATATCACACATAGCAATGAGCTTGTACCTTGCTTAAAATACAATGGACAAAAGATGAAATTTTATAATCATTTAAAATATGTATATAGAGAGAAAGTAGGCTAAATTTATAACACCACAGATAGTGCACAACAATATTAGAATATTTATATACCTTTTTGAGTGTATTAAAGAATAATTACACAATTTTTTACCTTATATATAAAGGTTTTACATCTTTAAGTAAAATATTTTTCAAGTTTAATAATGACATATATTTAAAGCTTAATCAACATTATAAAGTTTGAAACAAAACTTTTAAATTTAACATTGACATTTCAAAGTTTAATCTTTTAATTTTAAAATAAAAAAATATATAAAATTTAAAGTTTAAAAATCATTTTGAATTTTTTTTTTAACATTTTCGATTTTAATAGCAAGTTTTCAAGACATCTTTCCAATATTTTTTCATACTTCTTAGAATTAAGAGTACATTTTTTTTTCGGCAAAAATATTTTGTTC
This sequence comes from Cordylochernes scorpioides, assembly GCA_030710605.1. Taxonomy (NCBI): domain Eukaryota; kingdom Metazoa; phylum Arthropoda; class Arachnida; order Pseudoscorpiones; family Chernetidae; genus Cordylochernes; species Cordylochernes scorpioides. The sequence continues at coordinate 53,487,947 of CP092875.1, forward strand.
GCGTCAGAAAAAAATAAATGTTTAAAGCCTTGCCAAATTCTTTAATTTTTTCCTGACGAGGACAAAATATTCCTGTCGAAACGTCGATAGAATAAAAACATTTACTGCAGAAGTTTCTATTAATTCTAAGAGTTGGAATTTTTTAGATAGAATGTGAGAGTTTTATTTAATATAATTATTTTAAAAGCATTACAAAATAGGAAAGCTTTAATAGAAAAAAAATCACTTAAAGTCTAAATGATTTTTATATAGCTTCAGAGTGTTATTTTGATATTTTCCAACTCTATTGGTTCAAATTATTATTTTTGCACACTAAAATGTATGGTTATAAAACTTTGGAATATTGGCGTTAAAAGTTAAAACTTCGATTTTAAACTTCAAAATTGTGTTATTAAACTTTGAAATGTTGTCTTAAAAGAGTATATAACCTTTATATATTTATTCACACAAATTTTAAAAAGATGCTCGTGTTGAAATTAAAAATGTCCTTTTTGAAATCAAGATTTAAAAAAATATTGATTGATTCAAAGAATATTGTCCTTAATAAAATCGAAAAGGTATAGATAAATATAGAGTATTAAAGCAATGGATATAATGATGATTTATTTTTTTATATATATACATTCTGGTATATTTTATTAATAACCACCTCTCTATCTTGAGAAATGCATATTTTATGACTTTAACGCGATCGATTCTGCAACGAAAAGGCTTTTAAAATGGTTACTAATAATAGGAGTATATTCGAGGAATATATATTTTTATATAGTAATATAAAATACATGCGAATATATTTTTTAATTAAATATATATACTTCGCATTATTTAATATAGATAAATGCAACATGATTTTTTTTTGGAATAATGTATATTTGTTCAATAAGTAAAATTGATATATTTTTACATTTTTGGCAAATAAATATTTGTAATACGCTTTTTGACATTTAATAAGGTACATGGACATCAAGAGATGCATATAAAATGCCAATTCACTCGATACAATATATAGGGTGTAATTCAAAATAAAAGATATATATACAAAATATGATTAAAAAAGAAAGTTATATATAATTTTTTAAAAATTTTACTGTGATTTTGTAGAACACAATTGCCTTTAATGTCTAAAAAATTTTAGTCTGTTTTATTCTATTAATAGAAAAAAAAAACGTTTGCTTGAAACCTGATTCTACATTCATTTTGAAGCATAAAATATATATTTAATTGACTTTCTCTATAATTCACGTATATTTTATAAAATATCGTGTTCAACAAATAGCTGCTTTTTAATCATGAAAATAGCTTTATATAATTTATTTATCATTTCACTTTTTTTTTTTTTTCAGTTTTATTCACACACAAAAGAAAACAAATATCAGCTAAATATATTTCACAATTTACAAACGCGTTTCGAATATATACCGTTTTCTAGACTTAATAATGTATATAGTTGTAATAATATTAAAAAAATAATATAAAATATTTTTTTAGATAATACGTGTCATAAATAAACAGTAATTATTAAAACTTCTAAGAATATTTTCCAATTATATTGAACAAAGCTTTACTTTTTGATTTAAAATATTTAGACATTTATATATATTTTCGCTATATTAAAATATTAGAACAGAAAGAGGTTCGAGAACGAATAAATATTTGAAATTGAAAAAACCAAAATATTTTCTTTAAATTATTTATGTGTGACATCACGAATCATATTATAAGCTAAACCTGATTTATTTATTCGCAATCCACTTTATTATATTAATGCTTTTTATACCTAAGCCATTGAAAAACCTTTAAAATTGCGCAAAGCAAAATAAAAATATATTAAAATAATATTAGAAAGACTTTACTTTTAATCACAAAATTCCAATTATATGCTGCACAAATGATTGAATAGTAATTTTTTTTCTAAGTTTAATTAAGAATTAATTCCCTTTTTATACAAATCTAGTACTTTCCATTGATATAAGTTTTCTATTAAAAATATTTTTACTATTTATGACCCCATGTATTTTTATTATTTTCAAATAGTTAGATATTATTAGAATTATGTAGTTTTTAATTCGAAAGAAATTCTAAATATACATAGATTGCAATTTCAAATTAAATATTCTAATATTACAGGGTATAAAAAGAAAATATTTTAAATATTATAAAGCTCAGCATATATGCAAAATATGCAATTATATATGAAGGTAATTTTTCTAATTTGATCAAAAATATTAGTTATTTTAAATGAAAAATTTGTATATAGGACCTAGTAAATTGGCACCTAATGCTTACAGTAATTGAAAGGAAATAAGATTTTTTTTTTGGCCAACAAACACACATTCATTTCCAGAAATATTTTAAATCTGTTATATCTCATAGTATTTTATGCTCCTTCCTCATTAATGGTAAAGGTACAAACAAAATATTCTAATGTTTTTAATAACACTCACAATTCTTCAATGCATTTGATTTTCCAATATACCTATTCAGATAATATGAGCATGTATGCAAAATTTATTATAAAATATAGTATTTCAGATTTCGAACCATTAAACAGTCTCTTTAATGTCTGTTACTGATGTAAAAAGAAATGAACTTGAAGATTTTATTGACATGGCAACCATCTTTTCCCACCTCAATCTAGCCAGTACAGAGAATTTCAAAATGTTTTTATATTTTCTTTCCTCAATCATATTACTAGATTGAATTCTCTTAGATTACACACATAACTATACTCTTAAATATACCTGTCGCTTAAAGCTATGTTATTAAGTTGAGAAACTTCACATTTAGAGAGATGGTAAAGAAATATTTGCATAAGGATAGCGTTATCGCGTTTGTATATTAACATAAAATTGCCATAAATATCTTTAATGGCCGATATATTCAATGGCGAATAATAAATAGAATGAAGTTAAAGGCGGTGCGTTATATATAAAAACAAGAAAATGAAATGATTTTGGCATTTTTTTATTTGCAGTAACAATATTTACGAAGCTGAGCATTATCAATGCATTTAGATTGATTGCCGTAAAAATTTAATCGGCTTATTTCTCCTATGACAGAATAGCTGCCATCATATCGGACTGTGCCTTCGAAAATGCCATGTCCTGGACGGGCCCTGATTGTAACAAGATAGTCAATGGGTACTCTGGGTCTAAGACTGAACCAGGGGATAAAGTCGTCCATCTCTTTAAGGAATGTCTCGCTCTGTGTTCCTGTACGTGCTTCAATCACAGATTCCAGCTTAAGAAGACTGCACTCGGCCCTTGCACTAAGCCAAGCATTCAGACTAGATATTATGGCAGCAGCTGCTCGAAGAGCCACTGGATCATTCTTCGAAACAGGTTTGAAAACATGGCATGTACAGAAGTGATCCGGAATTCCTGCTTCGGAACATGTCCTTGTATCTGGAATTTCCGCTAATAAACTTTTCCCAAAATCATTTTTAGAAAAATCATAAGATTTCCACGTAAGTGCTAGAAGATGCTGCAGAGTAGCATGGATATCAAAATGCGTAGTTAATCTTTTTTGATTCGTTTTTAGATTGGAGTAGAATTTAGGATATTTTTGATAAAACCAATCTGGAAATCTTAAATAGGCAATAGGCATACGTTCTTCAAAATGTCCAATGTAAGTTTGGCGGATCTCGCCAAAGCGCAAGCCGTGATCACTAAAGAAGAAGAGGAAGCTGTTGTTAAGGGCCCCAGATTCGAAGAGTTGTTTGAGAATGACATAAGCTGGATGGTCACCGTGACCTGCTGTATTCAGTTTGTTGTGCGTAACTCCCGCAACAAACGTATACGAAAATCGCGGAGTCCTGAACGTATCTGTAAATCCTTTAAGATAATCGAACACAATTTCTATATCCATTTTATTCCCAAAGCAAAAAGATTTGCTTTCTTCCCTAATTCTAGAATCCTCCATGGCTAAAGATAAAGGACGCAAATAGTAATCTGCTGGAGGGTTTTTAAAACCATTTTTCAAATAATTAAAGGTAGCTATGGTAGGACAATCTTCAGAGAAAAGAGTCACATACCCATACTTAGCATAATCTTTCCATATAAAATGTTGATCGTCAAAATAGTAGTCCTTAGCGTCGGTAATGGTCCAATTAACATATTTTCCTGTGAAGAGTGGGGTTAGGTTAGGAAAGGTGTTTTCCCCAACCTTAGTATAACCCGAGAGTTTGATCGGCCTTAAAATCTCCTCCAAATACGTCTTTGTTTTAGGGAAATGACGGATAAAGTTGAGCTGAGATAAGGAATCAATACCTAACAGGATCACATTCAACGGCTCAAAATTTTGTCTTTGTTCCTTTTCCTTTGAAATAGTCTTTTGTTTGGCTTTAACAGATGGACTAATAGGAAAACATGATACAAAGTCTAGAAAAATATCTTCCTTTTTGTCTACATTTTGGCAATTAACAAGGGCAAATTCATGATCAAGCTTATGACCAAAAACAAGCTCTTTGGCGCTACCTAGAACATATGCATCGTCCGGGGTCTTGGAGGCGGTATCCCGGAGTATTGGTTGGACTTGGCACTGTAGGTTGTTCGACGAGGTACTGTACTGTGCTGACAGGATTCTGGCGTCGAGTTCCACGCTGCAGTTGGGAAAAACGCGCAAGAACGATGTCTTCCTCTCACAGTCATAAGGATCCTTGGCCGGTTCGAAGAGCCTGGCTACAGTTGGATCGAAGGGATCCCAAAGAGGTATTCTGCATCCCTCAGTGTCAATCAACAGAGGGTTTGCTGACGATACCCGATGTGAAGAGAACACGTTCACTCGGAGACAGAGAAAAACAAGGAATACTGCTCCAAAAAGAATGTTGACCAGAAGAAACACTCGCTTCAATCGTCTCATCCTCCCATCGGCAAAACATCGAGGTTATCTACACACAGACACACAATGTTATCACCATTCTTGACAGAGGGAGACGAGAATAAATCAATCAATAGAAGTGTTGATTAGATATTAAAAAAAAAGTATATAAAAATTAGAAAATGATATTAACGAAATGAATTTTACTATTGTATTGTCACAGAATAATTATTGTAAATACTCTGTTGTCAGTTTATCATCATTCTTGTGTTTTAACTTTAAAAGCACACAAAAATATAATAAACTTAAATATGTTTATTTAATTCTAAAAACAACAAAGCTTTAAATATAGAACAAATATTAAAGAAAAAATAAAACATTTTAGAAAATGCAAAACAAAACAAAAGTACTGGTCAAAAAGAAACATTTAAAATCGCAGATTAATATCTTCAACAATCATAAATATTTGTCTAGTCATTACCCCTTACCATGCTTGTATATTATCACTTGTAAAATTAATTAACACATTTTGCATTCTAAGTATTTAATTAATGAATTATTTTTTTACTTAAACGTTTGGAATACTTATCTTCTCTACCGTGACAATATTATTAAAGAGTAACCGTAGTATTTGTATACTACTAATATATATTAAAAACTTCTCTTAAATAAATATTGGTTAGCAGAAATTCACTTGGGAAGAACCCGGGCAAAGCCAGGTCATATGTCTAAATGCAAAGAGGAAGGAGAGAATGAAATAAAGAGCACACCATATCGTCAGCAAGATTACCTTTGAGATATAGAGAATAGTTTAAAAATATATATCTATAATTATAACAAGGTTTAGATATGAGGGGCCTTTTACAAAGTTCTATATTAGATAGTAAAAAGGCATATATTGGATTGAATAAAAGATTTATTTGCCAATATTTCGGCTGGCTGAATGTCAACCATTATCGAGGCATTACATTTTTGTATACACAAATTCAGCGCCGCATAGCGTTATAATATCACAGTTGAAATCATTTAAAATACAAAGTAGGTGGGGGAAAAATTTGTGCATGAAAAAATTATTATAATATTGGCAAATAAATATTTTATTCAATCCAATATAAGCCTTTTTACTATCTAATAATTTAAGTATGGATTGCTCTATTTTCACAAAATTCTATTTGTGTGGTGTAGTTTATTTAGAACGACCAAAAAACTGGTCATTCAGGCATCCTGAAAAATCATGAAAAGGGTAGTTAAGGCCATAATTGCGTGAGATCGCGACAATATCACATTTGTACTATTTTTTTCACAAATTCTTTCGCTAAATGTGTCTTTTAAGTATTATTAATCTGATTGGTGTGAATCAACGCTCAGTTAGTATTTATTCCAATAGAGGTCACTAGTTTAACCTGGCGCAGCTTCCACGTCACTCGGTGCATTGAGACATAGCGCCCCTATACGGCTGGTTTCTCCTGGCTCTCTTTATACGATTGTGAGATTCTGAGACTTGTGTTGTTCTCGGGAGGTCCTTTTCAAAATTATCTCTAGTACACGTGGTACAGGCCATGATAATCATGATGGGTAGAAGAGGCGACTGTAAGTGCACCACATGTGAAAAGAAGTGAAAGACCAACATAAATAGAATAGTATTTTAGACATTTATAGAGTTATAATAGGCTTATCGAACCCTCCGAGTGGTAAATCAAATTGATGGAACAGTTGGATGAGTTTAAGCTGGATTGTTCTTGGGAAGGTCCTCCACTCAACCACTTCTACACTCAGCATCCTCCACCTATAGGGTTACTACCCATATATATAGCACATTATATATAACACAAGTTATGTGGGTTTAAAGTTTGTTTGGATCTTATATGGCTGTCCTGAAGATAAAGGCTGCCTGGCTGGCATTCATATTTCTATGAAAAATAGACGCTTTGACCAGTTAAAGTTTTCTTAATTTTCTCAACGTTTCAACAAAAATATTTTGTCTTCGTCAGAAGAAGTATAAAAATAAAGCATTTGGCAAGGCGTTAAAATTTTCAAACAATATTTTAGAACAATTTTTAACGCCAAATGCTTTATTTTTATATTTCTCCTGACGAAGACAAAATATTTTTTTGTCGAAACGTTGAAAAAATAAAAACCTCTAACTGGTCGAAGTGTCTATTTTTCACAGAATTATTTGGCTATGTGTAAATACACACTTATAATTTTTTTTAATTAAAAAGGCATATATTGGATCAAAATATTATTTATTTTGCCAATATCTCAGTTGGCTGAACGTCAACCTTTATCAAGGTGCTATAACATATTTAATGTGTCAACAACTAACTCAGCGCCACATAACGTCAACAGAATTAAGTTTTTAAAATATTTTGTTATTTATTTAAAAAATTAAGTCATCCTTAGTCATATTTAGGAAATTGGGCTTGATAGGGAAGTAGTTGGTTTGGAAACCCTTCTCTTTTTCCTCCGCTGATAACACAAAGAATAATGTTGAAACTTCCTTCTGCTGTGTGATTACTTGCTTAGAAAATCTGCGAGAACTTTTTCTGTAATTATATAACTGTGATGAAGTAGCTGAAGGTTTAAAATCATTCATAACTATCTATAGCAGGACTTGATTATAACAATTATAGTCCACTAGACGAATGACCCGGCTCCGCCCGAGAATTCTCCCGAGTGTAATTTCCTTCATACTGAAAGTACATCAATAATTTTTTTTGCTTATCCCTAGTACACGTGGTACAGGTCATGATATTCATGGTGGGTAGTTAGCGACTGCTTTTACTGTAAGCGCACCACATGTCTACACATGTGAAAGCAGTTCGACTTTGCACTTACAAATGTACCAGAGCCCCGTTTGGTTACTTGCACTCGCTGGTGGGGTTGAACTTTTGCAAGAATCGGGGGGCCATTGGAGCATTTTTTTTTTAAACAGAAAAAAGTGTCCAATGCGGGAATCGAACCCGGGTCGTAGTGGTCGAAAACCAAACGGTTTAACCAGCCTTCCACCGACCCGGCTCCGCCCGAGAATTCCCCCGAGTGCAATTTCCTTCACACTGAAAGTACATCAATAATAAATAGTAGAAGTGCCACAGAATATCAATACAGAAGTAACACATAAACCACTGGCAAAAAGTGTGTGTGATGGCAACAATTGTATTATATCAGTGTTTAGGTATTTGATTTAATTATTTTTTAAATCCATTTTGTTGTTTCAAAATCAATATAGTTTAAATAGATGGCAGCTTTTCTACTCAACCCCCGCGGTACCTTCAGCGCATTAACCCTTGAAATTGCCTGAGTTGAGTGAGTGGCTGTAATGGATCTTGACTGCAATGCCCATCTTCTCAAAAAATTAATCCAAAATACTGGTATGTAAATATTTTTATGTAAAAAATAAAAGAGCACGTGGAAATAAGGTAAACATATGTGTTTGCTAATGACTGCGACTGCATTTTAAACGATTTTTTTAAGAGATAAAAAAAAAAGCCAGAACAAAAATTAATAAAATATACGAAAGCCATTATTTACATACAGTAACGCTAATTATGTAAAGTTTTTTTTAAATTGCATTGTGTGGACTTACCGTAAGTTAGTAATATAAATTTCTTTCTCAATACTCAATACTTTTGTAAAAATAAGTAACACTCTTATAAAAAGATATTTCAAAAAACGTAGGTAAGCAATTTGAAAAAAAAAAAATGCAGAACGCTTATTGATCGCATAATTGGCCTGGTGTTGTTACTTCGCCTCGTATTTACTCCGCGTCAAAAAAAGTTCTTCAAATGAAAAAAATATATAGCCAAAAATACTAATCAAAATGTAGTCGAAATTTTTCCTCAGGTTTATAAAAAGCGACATGCAAAATTTGGTACCAATTGGTTCAGTAGTTTTTGAGTTTATCGCGAAACAGACAACAAACATTGACTTTTATATACATATAAGAAGAAATACACACACACACACACAAAAGCCTTTATTAAGACACACAGGTCTTACAGAGGATTCTCCTTGGGGTTACAAGACGGAGAAACCTATGAAAGTGGGAAATATACAAAGGGGTAAAAATGGAGAAAGATTATATACACATGGTAAATATATACAGAATATTATTTGAATAATCCTATGGAAAATAAGAAAAAAAATTAGAAATATGGATGGGAGAAATGGAGAGCGAAAAGAGGAAAGAAAACAGGTATTTACATATGGAACATACATATAATGGAACAAGTCAATTTAAGCTCTTCTGCTCACACAGCACAGGTGGACCATGGCTTTTTCAAGAAATCTTTAAGAGATTTTCCAGGAAAATCCGAGTGTTCAGAGTTGTAAGGTAAAGACAGTTTTTTCTGTGATATAAGAAGAAATACTATATAAGGAGTGAGTGATGTAATCTAAATTTTAGTTCGAAAGTTGGCTCGTTTCATGGAGCTTAATAAAATGTTGCTCAGTGTTAGTTTTGGAGCTATTATTTTATATAACAAGATTCCCTTAACTTATTTGAGACCTTTATGAGTTTCAATTGGGCCATAATGCTACTGAATTAAAACAAAACATTTGTTATGCGAAAGGGGAAGTATACCTAAGGTCCAGCACCACAGGAAATATCGCTTAGGATATTTTGTAGATAGCCCAAGGAAAGATAGGTCGCCAACCATAGATAATGACGTAAAGCTGTGGAGACAATCAGCACTCAGAGACCTATCAGGCAATCTGGAGGACACCACAATCCACTGTGATTCGTTATCTTCACTAAATATGCAATCCGAGCTGCAGATTTGAATTGACGACATCTCAGACACACCGCTGAGTGGAAGCATGCAAGAAAGTGATAGTTAATCCTTTTTACGTAAATTTTTATAAAGATAATTGTTTCTTGAGAAATGGGTCTATTGCCGTAATCCTAACACCCAAAGGCAGTGGTTAAGCCCGGGCCAACCTTCTGAACCTTTTATCAAACATGGGCGCTTAAAACATAACCCGATACTAAGCGTCTCTCTGGTGGAATTTTAAAGGAATATTCCATTAAGAGTTCATTCCAAATTATAAAGCCATCATCGCTAATATAAATTCTGAATATCTGTAGCGGTTGTATACTGCTTTAAAGCGGAGGTACCCGGTTTTGGTGAACAGAAAATACGTTCTTCTGAAACAGGATAACGCCAAGCCACAAACTGATCGGACGACACAAGAAACATTCCAGTACATTAAGCAATCCAACTTTCTCCACATCCAGCATTTAGTTTATAACCTTGTAGGATTATTAGTTGTTTCAGTTGATGAGCCACACTTCATTCTCAGGCGGCACTCCAATGACCAGAATGAATTGAGAGCTGGGGTGAAGGAGCTCTTGCTTCGAAGGACTAGAAATGGTATCCCCGTGGGATCGAAGAACCGGCAGAAGGATGATGCAACAAGATGGTCCAGACTTTGATGCTAGATATAATTACTTACAGAGTCATCGTTGTGGAATAAAGTGACCCAAATATTGAGAAAGCTTCTGCTCAACCCCTCTATAATAATGTAGAATTCAGAGTATTCTATATATATATGTATATAAATGTGTCATTTCATTTTAAAATTATAACTTTTAGAACAAACTATTCTGTATAGTCGACCGCCAGAAATCGCGGCTTTGGAGTATATAAATCCATTGTTGTTGTTTCCCGTTGGCCGGCTCAAATCTTTTTGTACATGTGTAACTATGTAATCTTATATTTTCTTCTTTACGCCTCAAATCAGGTATTTCTTCTTTAATTATGTCTATCAACTCAATTTTAAAGCAAATGATGATTTAAACGGTTTTTATTATTATTTTTACCACGACTGCAATATCACAAACAATACTCATGTATCCTTAAACAACCTGAGAAAATTCTATCTCAAAATAATTAGCATCAGCAATAATTCTTTATCTCAATAATATTCCAAAATCAACATTTTTGTAATACAGTATATATATAATAAGGAAGAAAATTTTGGATGGGTTTGTATTATGCAAACGTTTCCTCAATATTCTGCCGAAATTATTAACATCTTGAAGTTATATGGAGTACGTCGAGTCTGTTTAATTTCCATAGTTTAGTGTCACGATACCAGGCTAATTTGAATATGATGATATCAAAACAATATAATAATTTGGTATCTTTATTACTACTTCTATCATGACTCTCTAATACATTTCGTTGTAACAATACAGTTTATCAAACATTCACAAATTCAGAACCCGGCCGAAGTTAGTTATAAAGGTGAAAATATCAGGCTTTCAAGGATAAGTTTTAAAAAATTTTAATTCACAAATCTCAAGCTTTTGGGTACGAAAGCCTTCTACAGGAAAAATGCAATAAATTGTCAATAGGACATAGGCCATTCCTTCTTCCTATCAGAACCAAAGACACATTACTACAACAATTCCAATAAACAACAGAAACTCATCATGGAATCCATCATATCGATAAAGCCTAATAGTATTAACAGAAGAATAGACACTCCGTAAATTTACAATATACTATTATCTGATCTCACCCCAAATCCTCCAAATAGAGAAATGTCTTCTGAATAGCAATAGTGAAACCAGATGTACATCTCTTAACAATAGCAATGGCCGAATAAGTCATCATTGTTTCAATAGGCATATCCCAGACGTCCCTGTTTATTTATTTGTTCTTTTATTTGATACATATTTAAAAATTCTGTCTTCATTTGTATCAGAACCAAAGACTCATTACTCCAACAATTCCAATAAACAACAGAAACATATCATATAAATCATCATATCAAGAAAGCACAATAGCATTAACAGAATAATAGATATTCCGAGATTTTTTAATACACTATTCCCTAAGCCCACCCCAAATCCTCCAAATATAGAAATCCCCTCTGAATAGTAATAGTGAAACCAGATGCATATCTCCTAACAATAACAATGGCCGAATAAGTAATTATTGCTTCCATGGTTAAATTCCAGACGTCTCTGTTTATTGATTTTTTATTTTATTTGATACATATTTAAAAGTTCTGTCTTCATTTGTATAATAATTTTAAAAAATAAAATGAAAATTTTATATCTACATCATTTTTATGAAATTAGGTAAAATATTATTTGATAATATTATAACTCATGTCGTATTGGCGATTTATTGAATCAGGTTTTCTCCTGTAGAAGGACTTCCATGCCCAAAAGCTAGAAATTTGTGTTAATTACATTTTTTCAAAGAACCTTATTTCTGGAAAAATAGTACGAATATAATATTGTACTGGAATAAGGTGCATAAATTATGAAAAAGGCATATCCTTATCGTGAAACTGAAAGTTGCTATTCCGATAGATGGCGCAAGCCATCAGCAACTTTCAGTTGTACGATAAAGAGATGCCTTTTTCATAAATTATTCCTGGAAGCCTGATATTTTTCACTTTAACAATAATACGTGGGATTATATATTCGAAAAAGTTATTAGTATATATATATATATAAAGCAACACTTAAAGTTTCACCGCATAAGTTTCTTTTTGTGAAAAATCAATATTAATTTCAAAGAGAAATATGTACTATTTCTCTTTGAAATTAATATTGATTTTTCACAAAAAAGAAACTTATGCGGTGAAATTTTAAGTGTTGCTTTATAATCATACGCCGCAGTCCTTTATAATATATATATATATATACTATAGACCAAAAGGATGCTAACGACATGGCACCCAACTCTATATAAACTGTGTTTACATGTTGAAGCAGATTACTCAGTTGTTTACTCACGGGTGGATTACGTAAGCATCGAGCGAGTGAGGAATGGACGAGCAATCTCACTAATAGACGGCTGACGGGCGGTGCCAATCCCAGCGATGATTTAGACCCGTAGGTCTAAACCTTTTTTGGACTGCGCCACACTTCAAGGGTATAAAGACGACAATTAATAATGGTGGTGGTGGTGCTTATCTCCATGGTTAAACCAATTCCTAAAGTCCACCCACTCTAATTTTGCAATGGTAGTTATAGGCCTGGAAAATAAGTCCTAATAATGGTTTATTTTTATTAATGGTAATAATTAATAATGGTGTAAACACCGACAATCTCTCTATAGAAGAAACATATTGCTTTAGAAGAAAAAACAAAAGTCGGGGATAAGAGCTTCTTTTAT
>CP092875.1:53501002-53516122 GCA_030710605.1 Cordylochernes scorpioides
GTAAAGTTTTTTTAAATTGCATTGTGTGCACTTACCGTAACTTAGTAATTAACATTTCTCCCTCAATACTTTTGTAAAAAAAGTAACACTCGTATAAAAATATATTTTAAAAAAAGTATGCAAGCAACTTGAAAAAAATGCAGAACGCTCATTGATCGCATAATTGGCCTGGTGTTGTTACTTCGCCTCGTATTTACTCCGCTTTAAAAAAGTTCTTAAAATGAAAAAATAAATAAATAAATAGCCAAAAATAATAATCAAAATGTAGCCGAAATTTTCCTCAGGTTTATAAAAAGCGACATGCAAAATTTGGTACCAATTGGTTCAGTAGTTTTTGAGTTTATCGCGAAACAGACAACAGACATTGACTTTTATATATAAGAAGACTATATAAGGAGTGGGTGATGTAAGTTAAATTTTAGTTTGAAAGTTGGCTCGTTTCATGGAGGTCAATAGAAATTTACTCAGTGTCAGTTTTTGGAGCTATAATTTTATATAACAAGATTCCTTTTTAACTACGGTCTCCATAATATGACAATTAGAGAGGCCAACACTTTTTTAAATATCTCTAGTACACGTGGTACAGGCCATGATAATCATGGTGGGTAGAAGTTGGCGACTGCTTTTACTGTAAGTGTACCACCTGTCTACACATGTGAAAAGAAGTGAGAGAGACCAACATAAATAGAATATTATTTTAGACATTTATAGAGTTAGCTATATGTATGTCGTACACTATAAGCAACAACAGTCATGGGGCCTAGTGGTTTCAGGCGTCAGGGTTTATGCACAAAGGACGAGGCAGGCTGAGTATGAAGGGAGGCGAGTTCCGAGCGTCAGAGATAAGATGCGGGTCGTCCAGTGGCTGACTGCTGCTAACTGACTGAGAAAAAACAATTCATACCCCACTTCCCCAGTTACCCGGGGAGGATGCCACGTACCATCTAGTAACTTTCCATCGCCTGATGCAATGTCAACATTTATTATTCAAAAACTGGATTTGTCTGGTGATACGCTCTAGTGACTTTATTGTCTTATTATCGATTATAAATCATCGTCAAACTAGCGCGCCTAATTTTATATATATTCTCAAGTGGTGACACTATTTATAATGATGTTACTTCAAAATTTCTTAAATGTATATTGACATGATATTTTTCACTCTCTCTGTTAAGCTTTTTATTATGTATATAGAATTTTTCTTTCACCAAATACATGCATATATATATATCTTATATATTTTTAAAATAAATTGAAATATTGGTATTCTAAAATAGAATTGTACGGAGTGGAGTTGTGCAGTCGCGGCCTTCTGTGGAAAAAAGATCAAACACCTTTACTAAGTGACGGGTTTATTTTTGAACCAAAAGTCGTCACAGTTTTTGAGCAAATCAATGTCAATAGTAATCTTGAGGCCTCTTGAATAGGTAGAGCACCTCAAAAGAAAGTAAAAAGAGAAAAAGAACAAAAACTTAAAAAAATGATAGTAATATTTACATACTGGCCAACTCACAAAAAAAATCTAGCTAACTTATTTATTTATTTATTTCATCTCAATTTGCAGGTGTTACATTCGAGCACAGCTCGTGAGTCACCTTGTCCAGATTATTTACACATGGCGAGTTGTAATGCTGGAGTGGCCCCCGGAACCTTACAGGAGGGCAGTTGTTGGGTGTTTGGCTGTCAGCTAGCCATTGGGTCCAGGTCGTCGGATTCGGTGGCTGAGGTCACCTTGATTTTGAACAATTTCTTGTATAGTTGGATTTGATGATTTTTGAAATTGCGAGAATAGTCTTGTCGCAGAGTCTTGATAAATCTCTTCTAGATTAGGCTGGTTGAGATCTTCTTTGAGAATTTTGTTTGAAAGATTGAATGGGGCTCCTATAATGGTTCGTAAGCAAATCCTCATGAAGGCATCTATTCTTTTTTTATCCGTAGGTGTGATATATTTGCCCCAGATTGGTAGTGCGTACGTGATGATGGGTAGAATACAGGTTTTGTACAATGTGAATTTATGCTTTGTTGTTAAATTACTTTTAAAATTGAGCAGGCTTGATAGAGATATTTTGGCTATCTTTGCCTTTCTTATGGTGTTTTGGACATGTAGGTTAAATTTTAATTTCGAATCCAAAGTGACACCAAGATACTTGGCATGGTCGGCCCAACTAATAGTGCTTGAGTTTACTGTCAAGTTGGTTTGTGGCTTGAATTTTTTGTTATCTCTTGGGGGAAAAAGTATTGCTTGAGTCTTAGTTGGGTTAATGTCTAGTTTCCACTCATCGCACCATTTGATTATGTCATTTAGGTAATCCTGAAGCTGAGTAACCAATAGGTTGACTGATTTAGAGTTAAATAAAATTGCTGTGTCATCTGCGAAGAGCTTAAGTTTACATTTAGAGTGCAGTGGGATGTCATTAATGTAAATATTGAAAAGGTAGGGTCCGAGGATAGAGCCTTGAGGTACTCCAGTCTGGATTGGCTTTGGTTCAGTTATAAAATTTCCTTGCTTGACTGAAAAAGTCCTGCCCTGTAGAAAATTCTGCATAAAATTGATAATGTCACTTGGAAACTGGTGTTTTGTGAGTTTCTTTATAAGGCCATTATGCCAAACTTTATCAAATGCTTTCGCAAAATCTAGAAAGACAGCACCTACCACTTCCTTGTGGGATCTTCTTATCTGGATGTAGTCCAGAACTGTCTAGCTAACTATGCAAAAAAAAACTATTTATATGTACTTCCGCGCCGTCTGGTGTTCTTGGCGTCACAGAGTTCATCTATGAAAATTAATAATTAAAATATTAATAAAAATATACAAATTGTGTAGAATATAATATTACCAAAAATTATTTACAACATATATATATATATTAAAAATAAAGAAGGCATTTCTTGACCACAGGCACATGTGAATTTTAGATATATATATAATTTTGAAAATAAATTGTATATATATATGGTAATTTAAACCAACAAAACCCCAAATTGTATATAACTTATAACAAGATTTTAATGTTGTATAATAGAAACACATCTGTAAATGATAATACGCATGATTGAAATGTGTCATTACATCACCATATGTAATGTACTTTGTACAAACTGTGGATAAATAAATAAAACTCTGTAATAGATTAAGAGTTGAGCTAACGCAGAGATCGAGCATATAGCAGTCTCAAAACAACAAGGTCTAAAGATAGATTGGAAACTGTCAGGACGGCGCCAGTGTCCAGTTTCGCCAGACGATCCGCGCCCCTGTCGCATATGCTGTAATGCCATACTTCTTTTCTCGGAGGATATATATAAGGCCTCCCCCGTCTTAGCCAAAAATACAGTCACTTTACAGTCACTTGACAGATAGTTCACCCTCAGCGCAAGCTCCACGTCGGTTATACCCCAGGTCCATCTCCATCATGTAGACCAGTAAGAAATCTTCTATCTCTCCATCTTTCGCTCCTAGATCAACTTTTATCTGTTCACGGAACTTTCTTAGTGCAACTGTGTCTTCGTTTTTTGTATGGACATTCCCAAGCTTTCCACTCTGCCTCGACCACGACTGCCTGTACTTTGTGAGAACTGTAAAAGGTCTTCCAAGGTGCAGAGAGGTACTGGAAAACTCACCACATCCTGACTGTTCCTCTCGGTTAACACAGTATAGCGAGAGTTACATCACACCATAGATTAAGTCGACTGGATACTTCACCACAATTTTAGTCGACAAGATTCTACAAGAGGCTACCAGACCTCACCACATATATATAAATAATCAAATATATATATATATACATATACGAATGTTAAAATATGGTTACTTAATATATACAGAGGGTGAACCGAAAGTTTTGAAATATTTAAAGGTAAAGATTTTAGTAGCTGCTTCAATTGATTATTCAAACAGATACCCTAATAGATGATAGCTTAAATCTAAGAAGTGTGAAGTGTTCTATCATATTTTGCCTTCAATTCCTTTTATTGTTTTCTTTTATCAGCTTTAATTAGACTTTAACATGGGTTCCAAAAATATACTTATTTGAGAATTTTACGAGTGTCAATTGGGCCATAATTTTGATGAATGAAAACTAAACATTTGCTATGCGAAAGGGGAAGAATACTTAAGGTCCAGCACTACAATAAATATCGCTTAGGATATCTCGTAGATAACCCAAGGAAAGATAGGCCGTCAACCATAGATAATGACGTAAAGCTGTGGAGACAATCAGCACTCCGAGACTTATCAGGCGATCTGGAGGACACCACAATCCACTGTGGTTTTTCACTAAATATACAAGCCGAGCTGCAGATTTGAATTGACGACATTTCAGACACACCGCTGAGTGGAAGCATGCAAGAAACTTCTAGTTGATCCTCATTTCATAAATTTTATAAAGAGAATTGTTTCTTGAGAAATGGGTCTAGTTGTAATCCTAACACCTAAAAGCATTGGTTAAGCCCGGGTCAACCTCCTGAACCTTTTTTCAAACATGGGCGCTTAAAACATAACCCGATACTAAGCGTCTCTCTGGTGGAATATTAAAGGAATAATCCATTAAGAGTTCATTCCAAATGATAAAGCCATCATCGCTAATAAAAATACTGAATATCTGTAGCGGTTGTATACTGCTTTAAAGCGGAGGTACCCGGTTTTGGTGAACAGAAAACACTTTCTTCTGCAACAGGATAACGCCAAGCCACAAACTGATCGGACGATACAAGAAACATTCCAGTACATTGAGCAATCCAACTTTTCCCACATCCAGCATTTAGTTTATAACCTTGTAGAATTATTAGTTGTCTCAGTTGATGTCCCACTTCCTTCGCGGGTGGCACTCCAAGGACCAGAATGAATTGGAAGCTGGGGTTAAGGAGCTCTTGCTTCGAAGGACTAGAAATAGTATCCCCGTGGGATCAAAGAACCGGCAGAAGGATGATGCAACAAGATGGTCCACACTTTGACGCTAGGTATAATTACTTACAGAGTCATCGTTGTGGAATAAAGTTACCCAAATATTGAAATCCTTCGGCTCAACCCCTACATGATAATGTAGAATCTAGAGTAATCTGTATCAATAAAAGGCAATTTTGTGTGGGTAAGTTTGTCTTATGTAAACGTTTCTTCCATATTCGACCGAAATTATTGACATCTCGAAGCTATATGGAATTAGTCGGTGTAATTTCCATAGTTTAGTGTGATACAAGATTAATTTGAATAAGAATATGATGATTTTAAAACATTATAATAATTGGCATATTTATTACCACTTTTATCAATACTCTCTAATACATTTTCGTTGTAACAATACAGTTTATCAAACATTCACAAAGTCAGAACCCGGCCGAAGTTAGTTATAAAGGTGAAAATATCAGGCTTTCAAGGATAAGTTTTGAAAAATTTTAATTCACAAATCTCAAGCTTTTGGGTACGAAAGCCTTCTACAGGAAAAAATGCAATAAATTGTCAATAGGACACAGGCCATTCCTTCTTCCTATCAGAACCAAAGACACATTACTCCTACAATTCCAATACACTACAGAAATTCATCATAGAATTCATCATATCGATAAAGCCCAATAGTATTAACAGAATAAAAGACATTCCGTAAATTTACAATATGCTATTTTCTGAGCCCACCAAATAGAGAAATCCCCTCTGAATAGCAATAGTGAAACCAGATGCATATCTCTTAACAATAACAATGCCCGAATAAGTCATTATTGCTTCATGGTTATATCCCAGACGTCCATGTTTATTTATATGTTTTTTATTTGATACATATTTAAAAATTCTGTCTTCATTTATATAATAATTTTAAAAATAAAATGAAAATTTTATATCTACAGCATTTTTATGAAATTAGGTAAAATATTATTTGATAATATTATAACTCGTGTCGTATTGGCGATTGATTGAATCAGGTTTTCTCCTGTTGAAGGGATTCCATGCCCAAAAGCTAGAAATTTGTGTTAATTACATTTTTTCAAAGAACCTTATTCCTGGAAAAATAGTACAAATGTGATATTGTACTGGGATAAGATGCATAAATTATGAAAAAGGCATCTCCTTATCGTGCAACTGAAGGTTACTATTCCGATAGATGTCACAAGCCATCAGCAACTTTCAGTTGCACGATAAAGAGATACCTTTTTCATAAATTATTCCTGGAAGCCTGATATTTTTCACTTTAACAAAACTACGTGGGATTATATTTTCTAAAAGGTTATTAGTATATATCTACCATAGACCAAAAGGATGCCAACGACATATCACCCAACTCTACATAAACTGTGTTTACATGTTGAAGCAGATTACTCAGTTGTTTACTCACGGGTGGATTACGTAAGCATCGAGCGAGTGAGGAATGGACGAGCAATCTCACTAATAGACGGCTGACGGGCGGGGCCAATCCCAGCGATGATTTAGACCCGTAGGTCTTAACCTTTTTTGGACTGCGCCACACTTCAAGGGTATAAAGACGACAATTAATAATGGTGGTAGTGCTTATCTCCATGGTTAAACCAATTCCTGAAGTCCACTCCTCTCCAATTTTGTAATGGTAGTTATAGGCCTGGAAAATAGGTCCTAATAATGGTGTAAACAACGACAATCTACCTATAGAAGTAACACATTTCTTTAAAATAAAAACAAAAGTCGGGGATAAGAGCTTCCTTTATAAGAAGATATCGTACAAGCTTTCATGCAAGACGGACAAGGCATTCTACCCCGAAATCTTGTACGATCGTTCTCTTATCGTTCTCTCATACTTGTGTTTCTTATTCTACAACAACAGCAACTGGTTTATTAGGACATTTCCGACATGTAAGGACTCGCCATACATCATTTTCATGAAGAGTGTTTCTTCTTCTACAGGAGGACAAGGCATTCTAGCCCGAAAGCTTGTACGATGGTTCCCTTATAAAAGAACCTCTTATCCCCGACTTATGTTTCTTCTATAGAAGGGCAAGGTATTCTAGCCCGAAAGCTTGTACGATAGTTCTCTTATAAAAGAACCTCTTATCCCCGACTTATGTTTCTTCTATAGAAGGGCAAGGTATTCTAGCCCGAAAGCTTGTACGATAGTTCTCTTATAAAAGAACCTCTTATCCCCGACTTATGTTTCTTCTATAGAAGGGCAAGGTATTCTAGCCCGAAAGCTTGTACGATGGTTCCCTTATAAAAGAACCTCTTATCCCCGACTTATGTTTCTTCTATATAAGGACAAGGCATTCTAGCCCGAAAGCTTGTACGATGGTTCTCTTATAAAATAACCTCTTATCCCCGACTTATGTTTCTTCTATAGAAGAGCAAGGTATTCTAGTCCGAAAGCTTGTACGATCGTTCTCTTATAAAAGAACTTCTTATCTCCGACTTATATATTTTTTTCTTCTATAGAAGGACAAGGCATTCTAGCCCGAAAGCTTGTACGATGGTTATCTTATAAAAGAACTTCTTATCCCCGACTTATGTTTCTTCTTCTATAGAAGGACAAGGCATTCTAGCCCGAAAGCCTTTACAATAGTTCTCTTATAAAAGAACTTCTTATCTCCGACTTATGTTTTTTTTTCTATAGAAGGACAAGGCATTCAAGCCCGAAAGCCTTTACGATCGTTCACTTATAAAAGAATCTCTTATCCCCGACCTGTGTTTCTTCTTGTATATAATAATGGTATGCACATCACCATTTTGTGCTATATTTACAATACCAGACGTGTAGAATTGAACGTTTTCGAAATGGTTGTAACTTTCTAGAATTCCGACAGATTTTGTGCTAGTGTTTTCTAACGTGGAGTAACTCGCGCGACCTACCAGAACGCTGGTTCATACCTTTGATTCTCCCAGCTCTCTTAGCAAGGGACATACCTCAAATTCGAACACAAATAAACAAGTAAACTTTATGAAATAACACAAATTCCATTGATTATAAAATTTATATTGTATTATGTATTATTCAAATATAATCAAAACATCACTCAAAGGTTATATACGTAGATAGATTTTTGAAATATTTATTTTAATAAAACATATTTTATAAATACTTTCTTAGATTGTTATATAATCGAAACCCACCCCTGTAATGATGAGGGTCATAGCCCGAAACCAGAGTATACCATGTTGGGTACATGTTAGGTTTTGTCTGAATTTTCTAGCCCGAAAGCTTGTAGGATCGTTCTCTTATAAACGAATCTCTTATCCCCGACTTATATTTCTTCTTGTAAAGAAGGACAAGGCATTCTAGCCCGAAAGCTTGTACGATGGTTCTCTTATAAAAGAACCTCTTATCCCCGACTTATATCCCTTGTTCTATATAATAATGGCATGCACATCACCATTTTGTGCTATATTTACAATGCCAGCATAGTCAGCATATTACTTGAAGCATATTACTTGCTGCAAAGTTTTTGTCAGCATAGTTTCTAGTTCCTTTTTGTTAACATGTAATTCAGACTTCACGGCATTCAGTTCTCCTTTAGTGGATTGTAATTCTGTCTTCATTGTGCTCAGTTCATTTATAGCAACTTGATATCCTGCCTTCACAGTGGCCAGTTCTTCCTTTGTGTTTTTCAAATCTCTCTGCAATCCTTGTAGATGATCTTCACCAAGTGAGGTTGTAGTTGGGCCAGTGGGCAATTCTGACCTCAAACCCTCTAGTTCAGTCCTGATGTATCCGAGGTCAACAAGATGTTGCGGTATCTTTACCTATAAGTTTTTACCGGGATGATAAACAAAGTGCATTGGTTTAATAAAATTTTAAAGGAAGATGTGCTTCTTTTGGCATATAAATTTAACTTCAAAAAAGGCATATCCTGACCATGTTCACATGAACATTTTAGATGGCAGAGAGAAGAGCGCCATCTAATGGAAAAGAAATCAACTAAACGTTGATTTAGCTTATTCCCTAATATTTGGCCAACCCCTTTTCTTGATATATCAAGAAAAGCCAACCATGAACACGTTTCTGACGCGTTGGCCCTCGTCAGC
Organism: Cordylochernes scorpioides; assembly: GCA_030710605.1. Taxonomy (NCBI): domain Eukaryota; kingdom Metazoa; phylum Arthropoda; class Arachnida; order Pseudoscorpiones; family Chernetidae; genus Cordylochernes; species Cordylochernes scorpioides. The sequence continues at coordinate 53,509,974 of CP092875.1, forward strand.
GTGGTGCAGACTGTACCACTACAACCAAAGTATTTTGGTACCAGAGGCTTTTCTAGAAATCAAGAAATGAGTATTTAAAGCCAAACTTGCGTAAATACGCTAAACATGTGAGAAAACAAAAAAATAAATAAAAATATCAGGTGTTGGTATTAAAATAAAAAATGTATATCCGCAATCAAAGCTAATCAATCAGAATGTATGCTCACAATACAGGATGGGGAGAGTGGATACTGGGCTCGACATCTGGGTCCATCTGCACATACCAGGAATATGACAAACTGAGAATATCCCTATATATATAAAAGTCAGTGTATGTATGTATGTATGTATGTGGGTATCTATGTCGGCTATACACGTCCACAATACGTAACTAATCTGACTGAAATTTTAACAATATATAGAGTGGAATCTGGAAAAACTTATAGTGAAAATTTCAGGTCTCTATCCCGAATATTCTTCGAGTTATTTGCAAATTGCGTTGCAAATTTGCCTTTTCGCTCGCAAGCAGCGCCTCTAGCGGTGAAGATGGGAGGTAATATCAGCTGACCTAATGTACATGTAAAACGTGTTTTGACAGGACATAGAGAAAAATCTGGAAAAGATATTTATCGGATTTTTAGCCAATAAAAAATAAAATTGACAGGTTCTGGACAAAAATAGTTATTTTTTTAGTCAGAAAATGATGATGACAATATTGCTGTATTATGTTTGATTATCAGATACAAAATAATATCGGAAAAAATTCAAAAAAGCAGAGACCACGGGTGAAACCAGTTCATTTTTTTTATACGCAGTAACAAAATTCTAACAGAAAAACATTCATTCGAGCAGAAAACAAAAAAGCCAGATCATCTTTCTATAAAAATATCGCTTCTCAGACACAAAGTTTGGAGCGGGACGTTTCACAAAAGTGACATCCACGGCGCCAATTTATAATTGTAACGAATAGTATTTGAAAATCAAAATAATATAATTTTCAAATATCGTTGTGAAAAGGTACATTTTTATTTTTATATTTCAAAAACACACAAAGTTTGGAGCGGGACGTTTTACAAAAGTGACATCCACGGCACCAATTTATAATTGTAACGAATAGTATTTGAATAAAAACATTTAATCGGGTAAAACCCGGGCGTTGCCCGGGTCATTCGGCTAGTATAGAATACAAGAAGGCATGGATTTATTTATAGAGTGAACACTAGACTCGAACAACGCCAGAGTGTATATTTAATATAACGCTGTTTTTAAATTTATTTTTATATTCGACATAAATTATATTTTATTCTCAAATCAAAGTATTTAGTAAAAATCAAACTTTTATAAAATTATTTTGACTTTTTTAATTCACCAAGATTTTACTTAATTTGGGTTTATTTACCCTTTTATAAAATACTCTTCTTCTCTCTTATCTCCACTCAATCATATCAGGGTATCAAGCTTGTAGATTTTGAGACAGTGTCTGCTTGGGATAAGTAGAGCTCATCAAAGGAGATTTAACATTCATAATTATTGGATGAAGTAGAATGCATCTGCTTTTGTCATTAAGACTGGGAGCACTACTCAGTGGCTGGTCGACTTAGCTCCAATATGAAATGGCCGCCTCTGACATGAGGAACATACACAAAGTGCAGCCGCTCCTTACATGGAGTACAGACTCATCCTGTATCCCAGGATCAGGAGTCCTTACAGGGTACTATCAGCCGGGCCAGCTGAATCCAGGTTTTTTAGCGAGCTTGTTACTGCTCCCCCTCCTCCTTTTTCTTCTGAGCTTAGGACCGGCAAAGGCAGAGTATTAAAGTACACTTAATTATCTTAACTCATTTCATCTAAACAATCCAATATTGTGCAGACGTATGTAGATTAGATATTCTGATACTTGAGGCCGCGATATTTCTGTCAGACAGATAGCTGACAGGAGTAGGTGAAGGTAATTACATAACGATAATATGTAACAACAGAGGAATCTTTTAATCATTACCATAATCCCTCTGAAGGAATATAAAAATAAAGAAAAAAAATTAAGCACTACATTTATCATTTTATTAGATTATGGTCCTCATTATTATTTTTTATTATCCCTAGTAAAAGTGGTAAAGCTCATGATAATCATGGTGGGTAGAAGTTGGCAACCGCTCTTACTGTAAGCGCACCACATGTCTACACATGTAAAAAGCAGTTCGACTTTGCACTCACAAGTATGCTAGAGCCCCGTTTGGTTACTTGCACTCGCTGGTGGGGTTGGACTTTTGCAAGAATCGGGAGCCATTGGAGCATTCTTTTTTTTTTAATTGAAAAATTGTCCAATGTGGGATTTAGTCCCGGGTCGTAGCGGTCGAACACCAATGGTTTAGGTCATCCTTCCACCGACTCCCTCCTTATTTTTATATATAAGGATTATTAGTCATTATCGTTTTAAAGCAATATTAAAAACACATTTATATATTAAGATGCATTAGCGCGCCATCTTTTATGAAAATTTGAAACTATTATAGACGCGTATGTTTCTTTCAAAAATTAAACAATTTCTACTGCCCTTACTGCAATGGAAAAAAGGTCCTCCCTTTAATTTTTCCATTGCAGTAAGGGCAGTAGAAATTGTATAATTTTTGAAAGAAACATACGCGTCTATAATAGTTTCTAATTTACATTTATATGTATTGAATGAATACATTTTAATTGTGGAATAATTCATACATGTGGGTATATAAAATATGAGTAATATTGATTATATAATTTAAAAAATGATATGCTAAAGACGTCTACAGATATAATTGATATTCTAAATAAACGTTCATCCCCTGACTTCTAATTTGATGAGATCAATAATACCTTCAGGGCTGAGAGAGAGAGTTTCTTAGAAACATGGCCCTGTTGTTGTTGCTTATTCCTCAAGGCGTTTAAACAATCTTCTTTAGTTTGAGTCAAAAGGCGATCCATAAATTAAGATCATATAAAAGGGCGTACCTGGATCTGTAAAGAAAAATAAACAATTTTTTCTTTACCGATCCAGGTACGCCCTTTTATATAATCTTCTTTAGGTCCCATTGTATCAACATCATGGAGAAGGAAAGAGGGGTGCTGTTGGTCTGAAGACCTGGAAGTACCACTAAGTGTGACTTTGCTTCTTTTGATTGGCCGCTCCTGACATGGAGTGTCCTTTGTAGCTACTACTATGGAGAACAGACGCTACCAATTGATACCTTCCTACATTAGCCGGGTGTGTAGCACAGGGTGGCCCTACCAGGAGTTAAACTCCCGACGTACTGTGCTACCCGTTTACACCCTCCGGCCACTTTGAGGCTGTAGAATTATTAAATAATTAATATATATTAGATATACCCAAAACAACCACCCATATTGGTTCTGTTTTCATCTGAGTGAGTTTGCCTGAAAAATTATCTCCGGGCGTGTGGCCGTGTGGATTAACCAGGAAGACGATGCCAAGGAGGACAAGGAGGATCTGTCTGGTGGCGGACAATGAAGACAAGTCCATATCTACTATATATAATTATTAATCATCTTAAAACTCTTGTAATAAATTATATGGAACTAAGGCATATACACAAAGAACCCATATTGTTTTCCTACCAACCTTGTTAATAATCTCTCTCTGGAAATCCACCCTAAACCATCCTGGTACAAGGCCATTCCTAACGAATCTTTTTCCACACCCTTACTAGGGAAAAACAAACGGCGATTTCAAGATTACGAACAGGACATCTTAGAATCCTCAAATTTAATTAAAAAATCAAATGCCCCAATCAATGCCCCAAATGCGATTCCCAACCAGCCAGTCCTGAACATCTATTGAATTGTATCAAATTCTCCAAAAAAGATCTCTGGGAAAACCCCAGGACTATAATAGAAAAGCTGAGACAATGGAACCTAATGGAGATTGTTTAAACGACTTGAGGAATAAACAACAACAACAACAAACCTTGTTCACAAACAACGACCGCTGGAAAACGTCGTAATAATATTTCCACGTGGAAAATTAGGAAGGATAAACTTCAGGATGACACAGAAATTTATTTAAGGTAAGAACAAACTATGAATAATAAAAAATATAAGCAAATCAGGGAAGTTTACAGAGTAGCAAAATATAAACATCAAAAATGATATTCAGTTAATAAAATAATAAATACTTTGCTACAATATTTACTGTACGAATTGTCTGTGGAAGAGATTTACACGATGAAAATATTTACATCGAATTCTACTGTCCACAAAGCTTCAAAGCTTATATCTCCATAGTTTATTCAAATATCATAAATATCATCCTTCGGCGTCACATACATAATCAGAATTGTCCAGTACAATATTAGAGCTCTGAAAGGCCGTCTGGTGTATTAAATTAGCGAAACCTCTGTGAGAGATCCCCACTGATAAGCCAAGCCTTCCCAATATTTTTTCATGGCAGTAAGGACAGTTTAAAGTTTATTTTATTCAAAAAAGGAATAATTCGTACTCAATATTTTAATTTTTTAAACATACATCTCATTCAATAAAAATATTTTAAAATCATTCGTGTCTGTTTACAAATATTGTGATTTGTTTTTAACATGCTTCCAGATCACCTAGAGGCCAAACTTTTTCAAATAAAATACTAAAATTTAAATAAAAATTCAAACATTCATACTACAAATCATTGAGAAATGTTTTAGTTAGAAAAAATGCAGAATTATAAATTTTAACCCATAGAAAACTAAAAAAAAGGTAAACGAATATAAAGTAAGAGAAATATTTTTATGAATTTGCCTTTGTTAAAAATGCAATAAAAAGGAAAAATAATTCTAACTACTACCAATGAACAATTTAATTTATATAAATAAAAATTTTAAATGTAAATAAAAGGAGAAAAGGTTTTTAATATTTCAATTTTTTAATGAAATACGAGGGTAAGGTAAAATTTTTGGGCTAGCCAGAGATGGCATTCCAATCGGCAAAAGATTGTTTCCTCCCTGCGTACGTAGGTCATTAATTCGTAGGGCAAGTTTAACTTGTTTGTTATAATAGTTTGTGTAAACCAGTCCTTGCGAAACACGTCTTGCGCGTATTTCGTTAAAATGGATAAACTTAAATATCTGCAGTTATTAAATTATTCGGTTTGGATGAATTAACCCTTAAATAAATTCATTCGAAGTTTATAAAGGTTAAAGGACACTCTGCTCCTTTAATTTCAACCGTTACAAAATTGGGAAGTTGAATTTAAACGTAGTCGCTCGAAGATGAACCACGTAAAAAACGGCCAAAACCTGCAACATCACCGGAAACTATCGGAAAGGTGAACAATATCGGGTTGTACGATAGGCGAGTAAATGTGTGGGATAGTTTAGTTCTTGGGAATATCGGAAGAAAGGATGCGGAATATTTTGCACGAAGAATTAGGGATGCGAAATTTCTGCACGAGGTGTGTCACATTTGCTGAATGCAGATCAAAAGCAAATGCGCAAACAACATTCGCAGCAATGTTTGGACCGATTCAAGTGGGATATGTCACCACGAATGAGACATGGGTCCAGCACTACAGCCTGAAACCAAACAGCAGTCGAAGCAGTGGGGGGAAGCCGAATTTTCAGCTCCAAAGAAAGCGATGTCGATCACATGTGCCAGGAAAGTCGTGGTCAGTGTGTTTTGGGATGCCAAAGGGATCCTATTGAGAAAAGCATAACAATTAAAGTTGAATATTATTCTAACCTTCTTGACCAGCTGGATGTCGAAATTCGCGAGAAGAGGCCTGGGTATGAAAGCTAGAGATCTAAATCTTTGAAAAAATAAACTTATTCCTGTGGAAGTTGGATGATTTAACCTTAATTTCTATACAAGGGATTATTTTATTGGAAAGTCATCTTTCACCAGGACGACGCACCTGCTCACAAAAATGTGTTGGCAATGGGAAAACTGTGAGATTTGAGGTATGATTTTCTCGGCCATCCCCCCCAATTCTCCTGATTTAGCACCCTCAGACTTCCATCTCTTCCCACAGCTATAGAAATTTGTTTCTGGAAAGAGCCTCACGTCCAATGAATAAGTTGAGAGGGCTGTAGATGAATATTTAATCAGCCTTTCAGAATCTCATTTCCAGGAAGGAATACTGATATTGGAGAAACACTGGACTTAGTGTGTTGAAGTCAAGGGAGATTACGTAG
>CP092875.1:53516222-53551535 GCA_030710605.1 Cordylochernes scorpioides
AAGAAGACGACGGTACAAGCTTTCATGCAAGACGGGCAAGGCATTCTAGCCCGAAATCTTGAACGATCGTTCTCTTATCGTTCTCTCCGACTTGTGTTTCTTATTCTACAACAACAACAACTGGTTTATTAGGACATTTCCGACCTGTAAGGACTCGCCATACATCATTTTCATGAAGAGTGTTTCTTCTTCTATAGAAGGGCAAGGCATTCTAGCCCGAAAGCCCTTACGATAGTTCTCTTATAAAAGAATATCTTATCCCCGACTTATGTTTCTTCTATAGAAGGACAAGGCATTCTAGCCCGAAAGCTTGAAGAATCGTTCTCTTATAAAAGAAGCTCTTATCCCCGACTTATGTTTCTTCTACAGGAGGACAAGGCATTCTAGCCCGAAAGCTTGTAGAATCGTTCTCTTATAAAAGAAGCTCTTATCCCCGACTTATGTTTCTTCTATAGAAGGGCAAGGCATTCTAGCCCGAAAGCTTGTACGATGGTTCTCTTATAAAAGAACCTCTTATCCCCGACTTATGTTTCTTCTATAGAAGGGCAAGGCACATTCTAGCCCGAAAGCTTGTACGATGGGTCTCTTATAAAAAAAGCTCTTTTCTCCGACTTATGTTTCTTCTATAGAAGAGCAGGGTATTCTAGCCCGAAAGCTTGTACGATCGTTCACTTATAAAATAATCTCTTATCCCCGAACTGTGTTTCTTCTTGTATATAATAATGATATGTACATCACCATTTTGTGCTATATTTAGAATGCCAGACGTGTAGAATTGAACGTTTTCGAAATGGCTGTAACTTTCTAGAATTTCGACAGATTTGGTGCTTGTGTTTTCTAACGTGGAATAGCTCGGGCGACCTACCAGAACGCTGGTTCAAACCTTTGACTCTCCCAGCTCTCTTAGCAAGGGACATATCTCAAATTCGAACACAAATAAACAAATAAACTTTATGAAATAACACAAATTCCATTGATTATAAAATTTATATTGTATTATGTATTATTCAAATATAATCAAAACATCACTCAAAGGTTATATAGATATATTTTTAAAATATTTATTTTAATAAAACATATTTTATAACTCCTTTCTTAGAATGCTATATAATCGAAGCCCACCCCTGTAATGATGAGGGTTATAGCCAGAAACCAGAGTATACCATGTTGGGTACATGTTAGGTTTTGTCTGAATTTTCCAAAACTGGTATTGGGGTATCTTTACCTATAAGTTTTTACCGGGCTGATAAACAAAGTGCATTGGTTTAATAAAAATTTAAAGGAAGATGTGCTTCTTTTGGCATATAAATTTAAATTCAAAAAAGGCATATCCTGACCATGTTCACATGAACATTTTAGATGGCAGAAAAAAAAACGCCATCTAGTGGAAAAGAAATCAACTAAACGTTGATTTAGCTTATTCCCTTATATTTGGCCAACCCGTTTTCTTGATATATCAAGAAAAGCCAACCATGAACACGTTTCTGACGCGTTGGCCCTCGTCAGCGTGGTGCAGGCTGTACCACTACAACCAAAATAATTTGGTACCAGAGGCTTTTCTAGAAATCAAGAATTGAGTATTTAAAGCCAAACTTGCGTAAATACGCTAAACATGTGAGAAAACAAAAAATAAATAAAAATATTAGGTGTTGGTATTAAAATAAAAAATGTATATCCGCAATCAAAGCTAATCAATCAGAATGTATGCTCACATTACAGGATGGGGAGAGTGGATGCTGGGCTCGACATCTGGGTCCATCTGCACATACCAGGAATATGACAAACTGAGAATATATAGAATACAAGAAGGCATGCATGTATTTATAGAGTGTACAATAAACTCGAACAATGCCAGAGTGTATATTGAATATAACGCTGTTTTATATATTTTTTAAATATATATTCGACATAAGTAATATATGTCATTCTCAAATATTAAAAAATGTATTTAATAAAAATTAAAATATTATCTTAAAAAGGCATCGCCTGAAAAGAATCACAATCCTAATTAAATTAGTTCCAGAATTTTGCTTGTTTGGATTTTATATCAGTCTTATCTTTCTTTATAAAGATTTTAATTTGCTAAGATTTTACTTAATTTGGGTTTATTTACCCTTTTATAAAGTACACTCCTTCTCTCTTATCTCCACTCAATCATATCAGGGTATCAAGCCGGTAGAGCTTGAGATGGTGTCTGCTGGGGATTAGTAGAGCTCATCAAAGGAGATTTGACGTTCATAATTATTGGATGAAGTAGAATGCATCTGCTTTTGTCATTAAGACTGGGAGCACTACTCAGTAGCTTTTCGACTTAGGTCCAATATGAAATGGCCACCTCTGACATGAGGAACAGACATCATGTGCAGCCGCTCCTAACATGGAGTACAAACTCATCCAGTATCCCTGGATCAAGAGTCCTTACAGGGTACTATCAGCCGGGCCAGCTAAGCCCAGGTTTTTTAGTGAGCTTGTTACTGCTCCCTTTCCTCCTTTTTCTTCCGGGCTTGAGACCGCCAAAGGCAGAGTATTGAAATACACTTAATTATCTTCACCCATTTCATCCAAACAATCCAATATTGTGCAGACGTATGTAGATTAGATAGTCTGCTACTTGACACCGCGATATTTCTGTCAGACAGATAGCTGACAGGAGTAGGTAAAGGTAATTACATAACGAGAATATGCAACAACAGAGGAATCTTTTAATCATTACCATAATCCCTCTGAAGGAATATAAAAATAAAGAAAAAAAATTAAGCACTACATTTATCATTTTATTAGATTATTGTCATCATTATTATTTTTTATTATTCCTAGTACAAGTGGTACAGGCCATGATAATCATGGTGGGTAGAAGTTGGCAACCGCTTTTACTATAAGTACACCACATGTCTACAGATGTGAAAAGCAGTTCGACTTTGTACTTACAAATATGCCAGAGCCCCGTTTGTTTACTTGCACTTGTTGGTGGGGTTGGACTTTTGCAAGAATCGGGGGGCCATTGGAGAATTTTTTTTTAATTAGAAAAAAAATGTTAAATGTGGGATTTGATCCCGGGTCGTAGAGGTCGAAAAACCAACGGTTTAGGTCATCCTTCCACCGACTCCCTCCTTATTGTTATATATAAAGATCTATAGTCATTATGGTTTTAAAGCAAGATTAAAAACACATTTATATGTTATGATGCATTAGCGCGCCATCTGTTATCAAAATTTGAAACTATTATAGACATGTATGTTTCTTTCAAAAATTAAACAATTTCTACTGCCCTTACTGCAATGGAAAAAAAGGCCCTCCCTTTAATTTTTCCATTGAAGTAAGGACAGTAGAAATTGTTTAATTTTTGAAAGAAACATGCGCGTCTATAATAGTTTCAAATTTACATTTATATGTATTAAATGAATACATTTTAATTGTGGCATCATTCATACATGTGGGTATATAAAATATGAGTAATATTGATTATAATTTAAAAAATGATATGCTAAAGACGTCTACAGATATAATTAATATTCTAAATAAACGTTCATCCCCTGACTTATAATTTGATGAAATCAATAATACCTTCAGGGCTGAGATTCTTAATGGCCCTGTTGTTGTTGCTTATTCCTCAAGGCGTTTAAACGATCTTCTTTATTTGAGTCAAAAGGCGATCCATAAATTAAGATCATATAAAAGGGCGTACCTGGATCTGTAAAGAAAAAAAAAACATTTTTTTCTTAAAATATTTCGAGAGATTGCTTCCTCTTTATCAATTTATTTCACAGTAAACTCTACTGTGAAATAAATTGATAGAAAGGTAGCAATCTCTCGAAATATTTTAAGAAAAAATTGCTTTTTTTTTTCTTTACAGATCCAGGTACGCCCTTTTATACGATCTCCATTAGGTTCCATTGTCTCAACATCATGGAGAAGGAAAGAGGGGTGGCTGTTGGTCTGAAGACCTGGAAGTACCACTCGGTGTGACTTTGCTTCTTTTGGTCTCCTGACATGGAGTGTAGCCACTCCTATGGAGAACAGATGCTACCTTCCTACATTAGCCGGGTATGTAGCACAGGGTGGCCCTACCAGGAGTCAAACTCCCGACGTCCTGTACTACCTGTTTACACCCTCCCGCCACTTTGAGGCTGTAGAATATTTTTTATTAAAAATAATTAATATATATTAGATATTTCCAAAACAACCAGATTGGTTCTGTTTTCATCTGAGTGAGTTTTCCTCAAGAATTGTCTCCGGGCGTGTGGCCGTGTGGTTTAACCAGGAAAACGATGCCAAGGAGGACAAGGAGGATCCTTCTTGTGGCGGATAATGAAGACATGTCCATTTACTGTACATAATTATTAATCTCCTTAAAACCCTTGTATTAAAGTATATGGAACTAATTTATATCCACAAAGAACCCATATTGTTTTCCTACAAACCTTGTTAATAACCTCTCTCTGGAAATCCACCCTAAACCATCCCTGGTAAAAGGCCATTCCTAAGGAATCTTCTTTCCACACCCTTACTAGGGAAGAACAAACGGCGATTTCAAGATTACAAACAGGGCATCTTAGAATTCTCAAATTTAATGAAAAAATCAAAACTTTCCTGAAATGCCCCAAATGCGATTCCCAACCAGCCAGTCCTGAACATCTATTGAATTGTATCAAATCCTCCAAAAAAGACCTCTGGGAAAACCCCAGGACTATAATAGAAAATCTGAGACAATGAAACCTAATATAGATCGTTTAAACACTTTGAGAAATAAGCAACAACAACAACAAACATTGTTCATAAACAACGACCGCTAGAAAGCGTCGTAATAAAATTTCCACGTGGAAAATTAGAAAAAACAAACTTCAGAATGATACAGCAATTTATTTAAGGCAAGAACAAACTATTAATGACAAAAAAGATAAGCAAATCAGGGAAGTTTACTGAGTATCAAAATATAAATATCAAAAATGATACTCTATTAATAAAATAATACATATAAAATGAAATAATTTAAAAGCACGATTGTTTCTTTTATACATAATACAAACTTCTACTGCCCTTACTGCGATGAAAAAATATATTGGGAGGGCTTGGCTCATCAGTGGTGAACCCTCCCAGCGGTTCGCCAATTTAATCCACCAGACCGCTTCTAAGAGCTCTAATACTGTATTGGACGATTTCAGTGCTGCCTATATAAGCAGAATCGTCCAATACAGTATTAGAGCTCTTAGAAGCGGTCTGGTGGATTAAATTGGCGAAACAGCTGGGAGGGTTCACCACTGATGAGCCAAGCCCTCCCAATATATTTTTTCATCGCAGTAAGGACAGTAGAAGTTTGTATTATGTATAAAAGAAACATTCGTGCTTTTAAATTATTTCATTTTATATGTATAAATGGCGCGTTATTGCTTTGTGTTAAAATAATAAATACTTTGCTACAACATGTACTGACCCTGTAGGAATTGTTTGCGGAAGAGATTTACTCGATGAAAATATTTACATCTAATTCTACTGTCCTCAAAGCTTATATCTCCATAGTTTATTCAAATATCATAACTAAAATTCTAACCTTCAGTGTAGCATATATAAGCAGAATTGTCCAGTACAATATTAGAGCTCTGAAATGCCGCCTGTGTGGGAGGAATGCAATGTAATGTCCGCGGCGACTGAAGACTGGCAGCTGGTAGATATTGGCCAAGTTAATGGCAAACATCAGCAGCTGGTCCGCGACATACTGGAACAAAGATCAGATATGTTCGTGGAAAATGTCGCAGAGTTAAAAGCAGCTAAGGTGCCGCCAATAAAAATCAACGATGACATAAATGACGTTACTTTTGGGCGGCAGTATCCTATTCCCTATAGTTTGTTAGAGCCTTACAAGGTACTTTTGGACAAGTTCTTAGAGAGCGGTATCATAAAAAGATCCAGATCTGATTGGGACAGTCCAGTACATCTTGTCAAGAAGCATGACGATTCCTTGAGATTCGTGCTGGACCTTTAGACAGGTCAACGATAAATTGAGGAATTAGGATTATCCCATGATCCGGATAGACACCGCAATGGCAGCTGTGGGGGGTGCTAGATATTTTAGTACCTTAGATCTAGCCAGTGGGTATTATCAGCTGAAGCTGGATAGTAATGTAACGAAATGCTTCGCTTTCCAAACCTCTTTCGGAAAATTTGAGATGTCGAGACTTCCTCAGGGCTGTAAGATATCTTCAAATGTATTTCAGAGAGAAATGCATCGTATCATAAGCGGCCTATTGGGGAAGAATTGCCAAATGTTTTATTGACGACGTTCTAATCTACTCGGAGTCGTTGGAGCAGCATCTGGCTGACCTAACTGAGGTGTTGGACAGGCTTAGAAAATATGGGCTTCAAGTGAGGCCGAGCAAATACCAGCTCTTTCAGGAAGAAGTGACCTTCTTGGGACACAGAGTGGACAAGGATGACATTCATCCTAAGGAGAACAACATCGAAAAAATTAAAGACATGAGTCCTCCTAAAACTGTATCAGGTGTCAGACGCTTTCTTGGAGCTGTTGGTTTCTGTAGGAAATTCATTGCTGGTTTCTTTGAAATAGCGGCCCCTTTATATGAGTTGACTAAGAAGGGCACCAGGTATGAATGGAACGAGGCAGCGCAGCGTGCGTATGACAAGCTAAAGTCTTGTCTTAGCTCTGCACCCATCCTAATCCATCCTGACTATAGGAAAAAGCTCATGATATTCACTGATGCTAGCGACATAGGATGTGGCGGTATGTTATCACAGTTGAAGAACGGCACTCCACAGCCTATTAGTTTCTACAGCCATAAGTTCAGAGGTGCCGAGTTAAACTACAGCACCATAGAAAAGGAGTGTTTGGCTATTATTATGGCAATTGAACAGTTTGACTACCACATCTATGGTCAGCAGGTGAAAATATACTGTGATCACAAACCATTGCAATACCTCAAGTCACTAGAGAATAAAAATCGTAGGCTCATAAAATGGGCCTTGATGCTACAGGACAGGGGATTAACATTTTTCCATGTAAAAGGGAAGGAGAATGCGATGGCTGACTGGCTGTCCCGCGACACCTGTAATACTGAGGTTGCTGTAGTCGATGTCTATGAAGGAGTGACTACCATTCCCAACTATGAGAAATCCATGCTGAACTGCCCTGTATGGAAAAACATCTACAAGAGGGTTCTGAGCACTGACAGTGAGGTAGAAGAGAGTGATGGCACGTATTTTATAAGCAAGTCCACCCAATATCTCGTCAAGGTCAGTCCAGACAGTATACCCACTCGTAAGGAAAGGATGGTGAAGCAAATCGTAATACCTCCAGTTCTCCGCGATACCATTCTGGAAAGGTGCCATGACAGTCCCATAGGAGGGCACCTCTCAATAGAGAAAACACTGTACGCGGTCTTAAGCCATTACTATTGGAAGGGGGCCATGTCTGATGTACGTAGGTACGTGAAGACATGCCCAGTGTGTGCTGAGAACAATGGTAGGCTTAAGAAGGCTCCTAATATGCCCATTCAACCCGCTAACTACCTTTTCGAAAGGTTATGCGTAGACTTCGTGGGTCCTCTTACCTTGTCTTGGAACCGGAATAGATACCTGCTCGTGTTCATTGATGCTTTCACCAGGTACGCTGAGGTTATCCCCGTCAGGGATTATACCGCAGAGACTGATGGGTTCGAGTTTGTCAATAAGATAGTGAACAGATATGGAACGTGCAAAGAAATTTTATCTGACCGTGGAGCTGCATTCGAGTCAGACCTGTTCAGAGAGATATGTAAGTTATATAGTATTAAAAATCTATCCACAACTTCTTATCGTCCTACCTACAACTCGATTGTTGAAAGAGTTAATGGCACCATTTGTTCCATTCTGCGTCACTATGCCAATAACAGGAATTGGGAAGACAACCTCGTTGCGGCGGTTGCTGCGTACAATAATGCTGTGCACTCAGCGTTAGGTGAGAGCCCCCACTACATACTCTTTGGTTACGACGCAGTCAATCATGAGGTTAGCGATAAAGATGTGAGCGAATTCAGAAAGTCATCCTTGGCGTAGAGGTTGAAGGAAATGCAAGATGCCAGGGAGACAGTTAGGGAATTCTTGGCTGAAAACTATGATGAACGAGTCAATAACTATAAAGCTCAGACTGTGATAACCTTTGAGACGGGGGATTTGGTATTGTTGGCTGTGCCTAAAGGCAAGGGATCCTCTAAATTCTCCGCAAAATTCTATGGACCTTTCCGTGTGGTGGCTAAAGTGTCTGAAGTAAATTTCAGAGTGCGCGGAGTCAATTTGCACGATGAACAAGTTGTGCATATTGACAGGATGAAGTCATTCAGGGGCATGCGTCATAGAAAGCCCGCAGCTGCTAAACGCGAGTGCTATCCTCGGAGAAGGAGGATTCCTTTTGCTCGGGAAGGTGGGAGTGCCTGTCGTATCTCTCCCCGCCGAGAGATGTCCCCACCACGGTTAGAGACCAAGACTGTTCCCGACCAGGAGAATGGAGATTCTCATGACGAACCTACAGTGGTCGATGGGGCGTTCGACAGGGCACATTTCAGCCCATATTTTCTGAGACCAAATCCTTGCCCTGCTCATCCCAGAATGAGCAGTATTGCCACCTCCATGTTTATACAGAGATAAGCGGTTTTAAGGTATTGCTCAAGGTAATCCACTGTAGTTTGTGCAGGAGTTAGTTTTCCTCCTGCTGTTGTTCCTTGACCCAAGATGGAAGGCAAAATTTTGCGGAACGACACCGGAGGCCTATTACTTCTCTCTTTAGTTTTTTTTTTTTTTTGTATCTTTATAACATGGCTCCCGTGAGCTTTTCCCTCCCGAATAGCGGGAGGTTTTCCTTACGGGACAATAAGAATGTTTGGTAGATTGGTTAGTTTCTTTTTTTTTTTTGGAAGGATACCTTTTGTCAAATTATATTGACAATATTTGCACGCTTATCTTATCCTATTTCTTTAGTGCGAAGAACGTTGTTTTTATCAGATAAGTAAACCGATCTCTCAAGCATTCTAATTGGACGAATGTGGCCATGTTTGTATATAAAGGAGGTTTAAGGGAATGCGTGAGGCGAGTGTGGTATAAAGTTTTGTGTAGAGACGCTTATAGTGTTCTCTTCGTATTTTATCCGTGTCTGGTGATCTATTCGCATTCCCTGTGTAACCCCGGTCCGATCCCTACCTAAGCAGAAATAAAGATAAGTACTGTGTGTTTTTTAAAATTTTATTTAACAAATTGTGAATTATTATTTACCTTTTTTTTGGTGTTATACCTTTGAGTGTACGAATTTTGTGTGTTTAGTTACTATTACTCTAGGCCCTAGTATTTGCAACTTTGTGTGTTATCCCGTAGATAGTATTTTTTTGTCACTACCACCGGAGGGAGTTCAAGACACCCACGAAGCGAGAGCTGCAATCTTCCAAGTCCTGAGGTCGAAATCAATAATGTTCTAGACCTCCAGGACCGTCCTGCCTTGATCTCAGCGGATCCTATCCTTCTTACCTTTCCCCTACTTCCTGAGCAATCCTCACTGCACCTGGCGCTGATCCCTGGCTATCTCTTCATAGGCTGGCGGTCTGGATGGTTTACTGCTTCTTAGAGTACCTAAGGTACCTTTGAAGTTGCGACTGGTTTGCTTGGTTTCGAGCGAGGTTAGAACACCAATTATTCCATTGGTCAATTAACCTTAACAAAGAGCAAGCTGGAGGGAATTCATCTCCCATTATTCTAGGGCGGTAGATAATAAATGAACTGCGCATCAAATTGATAAATTAGAGCCAATGATTAACGCTATCAGTATGACCTGAACGATTCACGCTTCAAGATGAAAACTATGAAAATCGTTTTAAAACAATAAATATTTCCGACATTAAGTTTTCTTTTATTTGACAAATTTTCTAGTTTAAAATTCCAGTTTTAAATACCCACGCTGCGCGCGTATATTTGTGAATATTTCTTGTAAGAAATAGTCGATGTTTTAATTAATCCTGTTGAAAAGAGATTATCACTCGAAAGCTTGCATTTTAAAATAAAAAAATACTCATTATGAGAATTATTTGTAGTTTGTCAATTTTTGTACATATCCACACATTGTGTAGAAGGGTGATATCTGGGGGTATTTCAGCGTTAGCTTACCACACAACTTACTGAGCTTTATGTATGTTAGTAACCCTAATGGTATTGGTTGTCCGGCCTCTATATGTTCTTGTTTATTCTATTACATTCATTTTATTCGCGATCGAACGTTGTACTGTACGTATTACATCCCAAACATGACGTCAGCCATCTCTGTCTTGAGCTCGACGTACCATCTCGACGACCGTTAAGCCAGTGAGTTCCTTTAATTGATCCACGAAGCGTGTAGGTGGGCGTCCAGGTATGTGTCGCTCAGACGTCTTTCCGTTCAGTATGATGTACTCCATTCCCCTTTGTAGCGCGATGTGACTGAAGAATCTCAAACAATTCTGTTTTTAACGTCTCAGAAGTCGGTCATTTATTCTATTCTACAAGTTTAACTATATTTTCCTAGTACATATAGGCACAATGACTACATCAATTTCCACATGTAGCTATCGTACACTACCTCGTATTTTCTGTAGTCCCAGAAACAAAGATGGAGAACTCCGCCGTTGTTGAAAGTTCCAGGTTCCATCCAGCTAAATTTTCTTATCTAATTCCTCCTTAACGAAGGTTATTATGTAAATTTCTTTTCTCAATCTTCATTTTATTTTATGTTTTGTTTCAAATTCTGAAATCATCTATAGTTTAGAATATTTTCAAAGCTAGTTTTTAGCTTTGATTAATTGATAACTTATATTAATTGAATGTTATTTTACTTTTTTATTATCATTATAATTTTGTTTTGTAATGTTTCTTTCATAAATCACATTCATTCTTGTTAACCTTTGATTATTTTAATCCATATTTCCATACCTAACCTCTACTCAATGGTCAGTCTCTACATTGGCTCTTATCATTGCGGTCAACATTGTACAAGTTGTAGGAAATGTTCGGGTAACGAACATCGCTATGCAAATACTTGTAATTTCTCCATGTTAAAAACACAATAGGAATATAAAATAGAGCATATTGTGGGCAATTTAAAGATTCCAAGTTCCATTTAAAAGAAAAATATCAATCAAAATGTATAATCTTGAAAGAACATCCTTCAAACTTCAGGACCAGCTTTGATAAGACCAATCTTCAAATACCCGGGTTACTATCCAATCAGAGGTTTACATAATAAGTTTGGTGACGTTACACTGTGAGGATAAGTCGATATTCTTTATAAGGCGTAAACCTCTACAGCACAACATATTATTAGAACGTTTTGCTTGTGGATAATTTCCAAAACGTCACGTAGAACTTGATCCTTCCAAACGCTCCATACCAACCTCAGACATACCATGTGAAGCAAGAAGTTGAATATTCTTTGAGTGTGAAAGCTTGTGGAAAATAGGAACTTACCCTCTATTATTAATTTGTTTATTTTTTTCTTTGTCGTCTGTTTTCACAAGTTGAATCTGGTTAGAACAATGTATAAAAATTAGATGAATCTTTTGTTGCCTTAAATACGAGATAATTAACTCGTTTCTATATATATCTAAAAATGTTTAATGTTTTTAATAAAATAAATTTATAAATCTGAGAGTAGTCTTTAAAAACGATCCAACACCATGCCTATCTAGCGACTAATTGACCAAATAAGTATGACCTTCTATTCCAACACAATGGCCGCACCAAACAGACACCGTGGTGGCAAGACTTCAGACAAGCAGAAAGCCACCAACTCTGTAACATAGGTAAGATTAACACAAAGCAATAACGCGCCATCTATACATATAAAATAAAAGGATTTAAAAGCGCGAATGTTTTTTTTTTTTTTTTTTTTTTATATATACATAAAACGAACTTCTACTGTCCTTACTGCGATGAAAAATATATTGGGAGGGCTTGGCTCATCAGTGGTGAACCCTCCTAGCGGTTTCGCCAATTTAATCCACCAGACCGCTTCTCAGAGCTCTAATACTGTATTGGACGATTCTGCTTATATAC
The DNA here is from genome assembly GCA_030710605.1 of Cordylochernes scorpioides. Taxonomy (NCBI): domain Eukaryota; kingdom Metazoa; phylum Arthropoda; class Arachnida; order Pseudoscorpiones; family Chernetidae; genus Cordylochernes; species Cordylochernes scorpioides. The sequence continues at coordinate 53,528,280 of CP092875.1, forward strand.
GCAGCACTGAAGGATGGAATCTCAGAAATGGTTTCCAAGTAAACTATGGACATAAGCTTATAGGACTGTAGAATTACATTCAAATATTTGCTTAGAGCAATGCTCCTCAGCAAACTATAACGACAAGGCCAGTTAGGAATAAATTAACACAAAGCAATAACGCGCCATCTATACATATATTACATACATATATATCTATACATTTATATGTATAGATGGCGCGTTATTGCTTTGTGTTAATTTATTCCTAACTGGCCTTGTCGTTATAGTTTGCTGAGGAGCATTGCTCTAAGCAAATATTTGAATGTAATTCTACAGTCCTATAAGCTTATGTCCATAGTTTACTTGGAAACCATTTCTGAGATTCCATCCTTCAGTGCTGCGTATATAAGCAGAATCGTCCAATACAGTATTAGAGCTCTGAGAAGCGGTCTGGTAGATTAAATAGGCGAAACCGCTGGGAGGGTTCACCACTGATGAGCCAAGCCCTCCCAATATATTTTTCATCGCAGTAAGGACAGTAGAAGTTCGTTTTATGTATATATAAAAAATAAAAAAAAAAAAAAAACATTCGCGCTTTTAAATCCTTTTATTTTATAGGTAAGATTACATAGGGGCGGTAAGAGAGGGAGAGAATTGATAAGGAAATGTCTGAGAGACAAACCACCTGTGTGACCTTGTAGACACGGGATGGCTTTCCGTGTTTTACATTTCTATTTGTTCATTTAATAACTGGAGATTAAAATGGTGAAACCGCTGATGAGCCATACCTTCTTTCAATTTTTGTTCATTGCAAGAAATGGGCTGTAAAAATAAATTTTAATTATATATGTTATATTAATATATTATTTTATTTAAAATTATATTTCATAGATACAAATACTATTAAATCGACCGCCAGAGGTCACGCTTCCCCTATAAAAACTCATTGTTGTTGTTTCCCGATGGCTGGCTCAAACCTTTTGTACATTATGTAAATAAGTTTATTTTTTTTTATTCTTACGCCTTAAGCCAGGCAGTACTTTCATCAAATTATGTTTTTTTTATATATTCCATAAGCTCAATTAAAGCTGTTTTTAATATTTTTATTAATTATTACCACGACTGCATAACAATATCGTTATATACTCATGGATACCAAAATCAAGCAACAGCTAATAATTCTATAAAAAAAATAACCAAAAATCAATCAACAAAAATCTCATCTTTTTATTTATAACATATATATATATATTAAGTGGCGCGCGCGCGCGTTAAAACATCTGTCTTTATCATTTTCAGCTATAGAAGTCGCTAAGTTGATATTTCAATTAAAGAACTTTCCATAAATATACATCTTGATATACATAGCTACCAATATAGACCTATAAGCTTGTGTCCGTAAACCCACTGAAGCTACCTTCTTCAGTAAATGCAGTAAGAAAACAATATAATACAAAACAATAACGCGCCATCTATATATAACGAATTAAGACATTAAGACGCAAATGTTTCTTTTCACAAATAAACCTTCTACTGTCCTTACTTCGATTACTGGGAAAGCTTGGCTCATCAGGCATCATCAACCCTCCCAGCGGTTTCGCCAATTTAATCTATCAGACCGCTTCTTTAGAGCTACAATACTGTATTGGATCATTCTGCTTTTATATACTACACTGAAGGGTGGCATCTCAGAAAATGGTATTTAAAAAAACTATGAACATTAGCTTTTAGGAGAGTAGAATTCCATTTAAATATTTGCATCAATCTATGCTCTTCCGCAAACAACAAGAACAAGTTAGGCATAAATTAATACAAAGCACATAATAGTTGATCAATCTGGAGATATAGAGAAATCGCTGAGAAACTTCACCCCTGATAAGCCAAGCACTCTAATGTAATAATTTCTGTCATTGCAGTAAGGTCTGCAGAGATAATATTTGATTAAAACCTATCACACACATAAGAAACATACTGATAAAATGATAATTTTAAACATTTTATAGAGCAATTTAAATTCAACTATGCTCTTTCTCTATTCAAGATCCACGTTCAATATATATAATAGGATGAAATTATCTTATTTTGGATTAATTATTCTTTATATTGGTTTTCTCGGAAAGGTCAACTATGTTAAATAAACTCTGAGAAAAGAATTACAAAAACAATAACAAGACTCAGAATGGAACACTACAAAGGAACGACTATATATCCAGATGGCACAAGAACCTGCAGGACATGTAACAATTGTCCTGGTGTGGAACTAACACCTACCCACATATTCTCATGCCCAGCAATGGCCGCACCCTTACAGAAAATTGACATGGACCCATAGCAGCAGCTTTACACACCCAAGATAGAGAACATTGCGACTGCTGTGATAGAGATGCATGGGGACATCTGAGGCTCTTCATTGGACACGACCACAACAACATAAAATTGGCATGGACCCGAACAGAAGCTTTACACACCCAAGATAGTGGACATTGCGACTGCTGTGATAGAAATGTATGGAGATATCTGAGGCTCTTCATTGAACACAACAACAACATTGGTCTTCTCCAATATTTCGATCAGGTTATCTGTCTCTCTTCTTCAATGAATATATTGCCTGAATATATATTTTCAGAAACATGAGTCAATCAATTTGACATTCATAAATAATCATAACGTGTTCATAAAACAACTGAGTCATGTGGCAATATATACAATTATATACTGAATTTATCCTTTCCAATAAATATAGAGGTTTCATCATATTTCTAAAAGTGAGTTTTCCTTCTGTCAGCTTGAGGAAACTTGTAGAATTAGGGAGGAAAAACAATTATTCAGCAACAATTTCCGCAGTAGACATCTTGATGTATAATGTAAACAATAAAATATTTTATCATTTCACTGGCTTAATGTAAAATTGGCTTGTGTGGGATATACAGTAAACAACGTCGTTAGAACAACACGTGTCTTAGCCAACATACAGGAAATGATGAAACTCTGAAAAGGAAATCAGGAAAGAAACTTCGTTATTTTGCAAATAAGTTATTCTTTTTCCAAAATTTACACTTTTATAAAAGGTGTAAAAGAAATCTGTTAAGAAATATGTTGTTATTTATCTTACTTCTTCAATTCTTATAACATAAATGTTATTTCTCTAACACTGAAGCATAATTAAAACAGTAATGGGTCAATGATGTAGGTCTCGTGGTGTACAATTACTATACACGTTTGGTTGGTAAGAAACACTGAGATATATATATATATATATCAAGGCAATATATTCTTGAGGAAGATAAACGGATAACCTGATCGAAATATTGGAAGAGGCCAATGTTGTTGTTGTTGTTTTCGTCTCCAATGAAGAGCCTCAATGTATCCATACATCTCTATAACAGCAGTCGTAATGTACTCTTTCTTGGGTGTGTAAAGCTGCTGCTCTGGGTCCATGTCAATTTTCTGCAAGGTTACGGCCATTGCTGGGATTGAGAACTGAGATATGCAACTACCTGTCTATGGAAATATCACTCAAACGTGTACTACGCACACGTTGATTTGTATAACTAAAATAACTAGAAAGTAAACGCAGGAACCAAAATTTTGGAACCACTAAATTGACCTCAATTTGGTAAATTATTTATCAAATAAAGAATACGGACAAAGTGGCACCAAATCGAGCATGTCCTAGTCTATTACTCGGCTTTTGAAATCCAATTTGTGTGGCTAACCTTCCAGAGGCGGGATCGACAAATTCGATTTAGTGTGATTATACACAGTAAGAGAGAGAAAAATACTAAATCTCTCTATATTTAATACTCGTGTAAAACAATCGTAACATTTTATTTCGTTTCGAATTAAAGACACCTTACTTAATAGACATTGCTATAGATGCAGTAAATCCTGTATATATTAAACATTTCCCCCCTTCTCAAATGACACAAACCTAAAATTGAAAAGTTTCAATTTCGTGAAATAATTTATATAATTATATATTAAAAACAAAATAGGCATATCCTGACCGCTTACGTGATTTTTTTTTAGAGCGCCATCTAATGGAACAGAAATCAACTAAAACATTGACCTAACCTGTTCCCTGATATTTGGCCAACCTTTTTCTTGACAAATCAATAAAAGCCATCCAGGAACTAGTTTCGGACAGTTGGCACTCCTCAGCGTGGTGCAAGCTGTACCTCTACGACCAAGTAGAGTGTGGTATTTATGGTCAAACTTACGTAAATTCGCTGAACAAGTGAAAAAAATGTTTAAATAGAAAAAAGGTCAGGTGTTGATATTAAAATATCAATATATATATATATTAACGCAGTCGAAACTTTGTGTATTTAATTGAATAATTTGAAGCGTATGAAGATCTAGCTTCTACTTCCTATATCCCTTACTTTGTATAACTCAGTGTAAGCTTACCAGCGGTAATCCACAACACCACTGCAATATTGCAATGCGTTATTCAGTTTATATATCCGCTGTAATGACAGTATTATAAGTTTGGTTTATTTTCAATAAGAGAAATTCGTGATGAATGGTGTTATTTCTTATATAAGATGACAATTTTATTCCTCGTATTCAATTCCTTCTAAGGCGGCAATTGTGAATGGGAATAGTTTAGATTCCTATCCTATCAGCCTGTCAACACTCCGTGCCTCTATTTAAATGGACAAAATATAGTTTCAAATATATTTCAATAAGCTGTTCTAGAAATACCAATTTTTCTTTATAAATGATAAAGCACAATTTAGATTATAGATTATAATAAAAGAAAATAAGACCTAATCCAAATGATAGTGTGTGACGTTTCGGCAACAACATTGTCACACACTAATAAATTATTTGGATTAGATATTATTGTCTTTTATTTTATTTAGAAAAAACACTAGAACGGTCCAAGTTGGGTTTAACTGTAGAGTTTAAAATACAGTTTTACCTCACTATGAGATGGGATTGTAAAAGAAGACTGCAAGGGTTGAAGAATTTTTAAAAAGGTACAAGGAGAGACAGATTGTATGACAGTATTGCCTAACGGAGAGAGTCAAGTGTTTGCTGCGTCTTCTCCGATTTCCAATCTACAAGGACATGGCAATTGGGAGTATTTATTGAAACAAGAAAACTCAGCATCTCCACAAGATATTGCACTCTCCTGTGGAGTTGGCTTCATGTCAATGATAGATAGGTCCATACCAACATTACAAGTGAGACCAGAACGGGTATTTATAAAAACAAAGTTATTTTAACAAGAAATGTATTTACAATTATTTTCAATCTTAAAGAAAACTGATAGATATCTAAACAAAATATTTACAAATAAAACGCTGACGTTACGTAACTAATGATGATAAGCAGAGTAAGCGACCAACAGATTACTCTGTGACAATATATAGGAATGTTGTTCCTCCTTTTTACGTGTAGGAGGAACAACATGTCTATACAGTCAACTCTCGATAACTTGAAACTCGTTAATTTGAATCTCTCGATAATTTGAAATGTTTACCCGGTCCCTTGAAAAATACTCATTAAGTTGAATAAAATCAATATTAATTGGTCCCCTCGGTAATTTGAAGTTGAAGGAATAGTATCTTGCCACAAATCAACATTTTTGAATAAATATACAAATGTTTGAGAGAAATAATAAATTACGAATTTTGATCAATCTCTTGTTTACCTGATTTTATTAATATGTAAGATTCTATATGAAAATTAAAATATGAGGGAAAATGTTGCCTGCACTTTTTTCAAGCCAGACCAGCCCGCGAACTAAATAAACAAATCAGAGCTCAATTTCCCACGCCGAGCGGAGTCAGCACTTTACATTTCAACTGGGCGACTAGCGGCCGTACTGAAAGGATTCAAATTTATAGCACGTGGACTATAGTCGCTTCTCGCACCTACAGACAAAATCTTCGAAGCAACTACCACCGCGTTCCGCACCCAAAGGTGAGTTCTTTTATTGTGTGATTTGTGTTATTAAAATAAATTCAAGAAAGAACAAGTGTCTTTCCATAAGTGAAAGAAAGCGTGTGATTCAAACTGTGGAGAATGGACAATTAAAAAAATATGTCGCTAAACAGTTTGGAATTTTACCATCGACATTGTCGAATATTTTGTAACACAAATATCGCATTACTTCAAAATGCGAGTAGAAAAAGGTGATGCCAGGGTGAATTTCCCAAACTCTTGTTTGAGAAAGGGCAAGACCTAAAAGCTTCCAAAATATTTATTACTTTAAAAACTTTCGGTAAGTGACTTATTTAATATTGTATCAACATATTATGTATATCCCTAAACGCCCAAAACTTCAAACTCTTGTCTAATTGATTTTTTTTCCTTCCCTCTCTCTTGGTTGTTTAAACTCCTGTTAATTTGAACTCTTGATAAATTGAAAATTTTATCTGGTTCCTTGAGTTTCAAATTATCAAGAGTCGACTGTATATTGTCACAGAATAATTTTTCACGTTTTAAACGTACTTTTTACCTTTTTTTTTTTGGAGGAAGGGAGGGGGTGGGGGGCTCGAAAATCATACACTTTAGTTACTAGCCCGTAAAACCACATTCTCTCTCTCACTTTTTACGTTTATTGAGAAGAAAGTAACACTGTTCTCAAAAATACCTATATATATTAGTTGTTTAGTTGTAAGGAAGAAAGTATTACTGGATTTCTGTTTTAATGTCCATCCATACAGAGTTCAAAACAACAACTGACTCACCCGTGCAGGCAAGGTCACGCTCCGCTGCGTCACCTGGGAAAACATACGTACATGTTTTCTTACATGTTCTCAGCACATCCCCCTTTTTAAGATTTGAAATCCTTATATCTATAAAAATGAAATGCGAAATCGATGTTTGTTATCGCATCACGCAAAATCTACTGACTCAATCATTATGGAATTTCGCATGTAGGTAGCTGAAGATTTCGTTTAACATATAGGCTATTCAAAAAACTACAAAGGTTAATGTACTTTTTTAAAAAATTATTTAACTGAAATGGATTAGTTCTCGCCTTTTGCCGCTTGGCGCCGCACTGGTCGCGACGATACATGAATTTGATTGGTTAAACTTATTGTGTTAGTTTCACGCTGCATTTTTCAAAAGGTAAGATTATATTCCTTAATTTTCTAGCATTTAAAAGTTTCTTACCCGTTTCAAATAATATTTTTCTAAAATAATTTGTGCAGACAGGATCTTTTAAAATTAAAGAAGGTGGAATTATGTTTGCGGCGAGACACTGGTGATTAAAATGTAAGTGTAATTTCCAACTGTTGATAGAAAGTCTAAGCCTTTCCATTGTTCTGGCTAGGCGAAGCGCGTCGGTACCAAAACTGGTTAAAATCGTTTTGTATTTTCAAAATTATTAAAAATGCATAGAAGCTGCTTATAATATAAATGTTAATAAGTATAAAACGATTGCATGGAACAAACATATATAGTAAAATATATGTAGCAAGCTATACAGAAAAACGTAATTTTTTGCAATAAATATGAAAAAGAAAAAATATAGAATACACTGCTCTAAATCGTAAATGATTACATGAATATATAATATAATTTGAATATTCCCCTTATGAGAATAAAACAGTATACCTTATTAAAAAAAATGTAGTATCAATTAATTTAGAAATATATAAATAAATAAATAATAGAAATAATTAAATAAATATATATAATCTTACTATTTTGTAAGATTATATATATTTATTTAATTATTTCTATTATTTATTTATTTATATATTTCTAAATTAATTGATACTACATTTTTTTTAATAAGGTATACTGTTTTATTCTCATAAGGGGAATATTCAAATTATATTATATATTCATGTAATCATTTACGATTTAGAGCAGTGTATTCTATATTTTTTCTTTTTCATATTTATTGCAAAAAATTACGTTTTTCTGTATAGCTTGCTACATATATTTTACTATATATGTTTGTTCCATGCAATCGTTTTATACTTATTAACATTTATATTATAAGCAGCTTCTATGCATTTTTAATAACTGCTTTTTTTAGGGGTAGGCTCAATTTTTTGTTTTGCTGTCATTTGTATAGGTAGGATTTATATTTATCTGCTTCATATTATATAGCTGCTCATATTCTATATTTTTTTCTTTTTCATATTTATTGAAAAAATTTATGTTTTTGCTGTATAGCTTGCTACATATATTTTACTATATATATTTGTGGAGTGTTCCCAGTTAAGGGTATATTTGGTAGGCGGCGCTGTACGTTGCCACCGCCGTACCTTCGAGGCGTTTACACGAGTTAAAAATACAATTTCGGTGAAATACTTTGAATTTTACCAATTTAAATATATTAATTTGAAATATAATTTTAAAAAAGATTTAACAATTAAAAAATATATATATATAAAATATTAAACTAATTTTTCTAAATACGAACATTATTTTTTATTATCTAGAACTAACCTAATTCAACTTATCTAAAACTAACCTTATTTAGCGATTAAACTAACCTAATATAACCTATCTGAATCTCACCGATTTTAATTAATGCAACTAACCTTTTTATAACACACCTTAAACTAACCTAATTTATAAGCCGTCTGAAACTAACCTATTTTACCTATTAGAATATAACATAACGTCATGTTATTAAAAATGTATTAAGATTATTTTTTACAAAGTTTATTAATCACATCTTATACAATATTTGTAAAATAAATATAAAACTTGTGTATAAATATACGACTTGAAAATATGTCACTTAAAATATTTTAATCTAAACTATACAGATATTTTTTTAAAGAGATACATAAAAAAAAAATACATAATTGAATAGATACAAAAGTGTGAACGAGAAAGTCGATTTTTTAAAAATGTTATTATTTAATATAAACGTATTTTAATTTATTTTGAAATTAAATAGGTAGTGTAAAAGTGTATATGAGGTTAGATTCAAATAATTATATTACAAATTAATTATATTACAAACAGTTGGGGCCTCTATTCATTCATGAGTAAACCTCGCTCGAACACTACCCAGGCGAAGCCGGGTCTAGTCGGATAAAACCCGGGCGTTGCCCGGGCCATTCGGCTATATATATATACATTACAAACTTTAAATGCATAATATAATTAATAATAAAGGCGATCCACAGGTTTAACAATTCGTCCACTCCGGGTTCTTATCTGGCCGTCTTCTGAGTCGTTAGAGGGATAATCCACAACCGGGGTCTTTTCATTTTCAATCAGTTCCTCCCCCGAAAAGGTCGGCGTCGATGGGTCGGCTGGATATTGCACTGTAACTCCTTTTCGTAGATGGAACCTGTTTCGACGTAAAGTCCCAACTGGAGTATCAACCATATATGACCTTGGTGTCGATGCCTTCTGCTTTACAATCCCCCAGGTTCGCATATCTGTAATCCAAACCGTGTCACCTTCGGATAGCTCCTCCATGTCCGTAGCTCCGCAGCGTCGATCATATCTGGATTTCATATCCTTTCTCCTTCTCCCCTCCTTTCTTTTCAGGGTCTGAGAGTCCACCAACTTTGGATTAAGATTCTCTGGTGCAATTGGCAAGGTCGTTCGGAGTTTACGTCCCATGAGAAGCTCAGCAGGGCTGTAACCGTTCTCCAAAGGGGTCGATCGATACTCCAGGAGTCCAAGCGATGGGTCTTGATTTTTCCTGAGGATCAACTTAGCAATTTTCACACCTGCTTCTACCATCCCATTGCTCTGCGAGAATCGAGGACTTGAAGTGACATGTGTGAATCCGTACTGCCTTGCGAAATTTGCAAAATCACGAGCAGCTCCAAATTGCGTCCCATTATCGCTTACAACAGTTTCTGGTATTCCATGTCGGGCAAATATGGATTTGCAACTACGCACCACCACATTGGCTGTGAGACGATCCAGCTGCGTCATTTCAGGAAAGCGAGAATAATAGTCAATGACGACTAGATACCACTTATTCTCGAACTTGAACAAATCTATTCCAATCTTTTGCCACGGTCGTGTAGGAAAGTTGGTTGGTATCAAAGGTTCATGTTTTGAGACGGCTTCCTGGATACAGACACTGCACTTTCTGACCGTTTCCGCGATCTCTTCCGAAATTCCAGGCCACCATACCGTCTCACGTGCGCGAAGTCTTGTTTTTGTAATCCCGAAGTGCCCAGCGTGCAACTTATCTAGGATCTCCAGTTTCATAGTTGCTGGAATAACAAGACGACAGCTACGCATCAGTAGTCCATTTTGAACGCCGAGTTCATCCTTGACATGCCAATAAGAGAGCAGAGCCTGTGACATCTTCTTCTTATCTGGCCAGCCTTGCTCAAGGTAGTTGACTACTGCTTTCAGGGTCGTATCTTCTTGTTGAGCTTCAAAAATCTTCGTCAACATCTCGTCTTTGTCGGTTATACTCGAGAGAACTGCATTTATATGCGCTGAGGTTTGCCGTTCGTTTTCACCTCCCTCGGTTGTAAGAAGTGGTTGTCTGGATAATGCATCGGCGTCGAGCAGCTCCTTTCCAGGGATATGCACTATTTCGAATCCAAACCTCATCATACGCATTCGGAAACGTTGCAGTCTTGGGGTCAGCGAACTCAATTCTTTCGTCGAAAATAGAGGAATGAGAGGCTTATGGTCGGTCTCAATTCGGAAACGCTTTCCAAGCAGGAAATCTTGAAAACGTTCGCAGGCCCATGTAATTGCGAGAGCCTCTTTCTCGATCTGAGCATATCGTTTTTCGGTAGGTGTCATAGTTCTAGAAGAATAAGCAACAGGTCGCCAGATTCCATTCTTACCTTCTTGCTTCAGTACCGCTCCCAAGCCGTATGAAGATGCGTCGGATGACACCATAGTTGGTTTCCTGACGTCGTATGCTGCCAAGATGGGTTGAGTCGTGAGCAATTCTTTCAACTTTCGGAATGCTCGCTCCTGGCTGCAATCCCAAACGAAGTCTTGACCTTTCACCAACAACTGGTTCAGTGGAGCCACGATTTCAGATAAATTTTCCACAAAGCGTCCCAGATGGTTCACCATGCCAATAAATCTTCTTACGCCATGAACATCGGTCGGAGCAGGCATCTTCGCCACTGCTTCAATTTTCGCTGGATCTGGTCGGATACCGTCTTCATCCAGTATGTGCCCAAGAAAATTAATTCTTGGCACGCCGAAGACACACTTGGCCTTGTTTAGTGTAACTTTCGCCTCTTTCAGTTTTCGGAGCACTAAACAAGGAATTCGATCGTGTGTCTTGGAGTCGGGGGCAAATATCAGGATATCGTCCAGGTAACACATTACACCGTCCATGCCTTGCAAGATTATTGACTTAACTTTCTGAAAATACTCTGAGGCGAGTGAGATTCCAAATGGCATTCTGCAGTATTTATATCTCCCAAAAGGAGTGATGAAGGTCGTTAAATGCTGGCAGTCCGGGCTCAACGGAATCTGGTGAAAGCCACTGTTCGCGTCCAGTTTCGAAAAGAATCTTGCTTCCCCCATTTGCCCCAGCATGTGCTCCACCACTGGCATGGGATGCACTTCGCGCTGTACATGTTCGTTCAGCCTTGAGAGATCCACACAGAGTCGTATGTCGCCATTCGGTTTACCAGAAATCACAGTCGGTGCACACCATTCAGTCGCAACGTTAACTTGTGCTATGATTCCCGCCTTCTCGAGCTCTTCCAATCTTGTTTTGAGCTTTTCCATCAAAGGTATTGGTACCCGTCGAGGAGTATGCACAACATATGGTTTTGTTCCAGGTTTCAATTTGATTTCGTAAGGGTTTCCGATCTGTCCCAGTCCTTCAAATACTTCAGGGAATTCCTTGATCGGGTTAATTCTCGTCGCAACCACTTCAATCCGCCTCGCCAGGTTCAAGAGCTCACATGCCCGGCGACTCAGAAGAGGTTCACTCAAACGACGAATGACATAAATCTTCTCCTTGATTTCATAATTGCCATTTCGCAGCGTTGATATAAACATACCCACAGTCTGAAGTTCGGAGAATTCAGCAGCTCTAATGTTGATATCACTTTCCACTAGTCGTTGCTGTCCCATTATCTTCTTGAAGAGACACAGAGGAACACATGTAACATCCGCCTGTGAGTCGAGCTTGAACTTCACCTGTTTCCCGTTCACTTGGATTTCTGCTGTCCATCGCCTCCTGCACTCGCCTTCATCATCATCGAGATTAGATGAATCCTCCACAGCTGAGACCTCCAGGAGAAAAACAATTTCTTCATCAAGTTCAGAAACAGCTTTGACTTCCGCAGTCTTCGCCTGCTTATCTGGGCAGCAATTTGCAAAATGGCCTGTTTTTGAACACAGGTTACATTTTTGTCCTTCAGCACGGCAAGCCTGTCCTTCCCTGTGGGTGAAACCTCCGCATTTTGGACATCGTGATCTTGTTTTGGCTGACTTCTCCTTCTTCCTCGAAGGTTGCTGTTGTTGTTTCGGTGATTGTTTCTTCGAGTTGAACTTCACCTGATTGACCTTTTGGCTTGTTGAGGGACGCTGCAGGTCGACTTGCTGCTGTCGAACGGCTTCCTGCTGTCGAACCATTTTCACCGCCTTTTCCAAAGTCAGTTCGCTGTCCAACTGCATTCTTTCAGATAAAGCTTTGTCCCTCACTCCCAACCACTATTCGGTCACGGATCAACTGCTCATGAAGACCCTCAAATTCGCAACTATCAGCCAATTTGTACAATGAAGTGATGAATTCGTCTACTGGCTCCCGATCCTCTTGGATTCTTGAATTAAATTTCGCACGTTCGTAGATAATATTCTTTCTGACACAGAAGTGGCTGTCGAACGCCTTGAGGACGGAATCAATTTTCGTTGCCTCTTCCTCCTTTTCAAACTTGAAGGTCCTGAATATATCATCCGCGCGGTCACCCATCAAGTACATGAACAAATCGATCTTGTCCGCCTCCTCTTTCTTCTTCATTCCACTGACCACGAGGTATCGTTCGAATCTCTTCCTCCATTTGGGCCATTCGTTGGGAGTCGAGAAGTCGAAAGTTTCTGGAGGTTGAATCTGAGCCATGTTGAATTATCTTCCAAGGTACACAAAAATCGATATTTTGCAATATACGGGTTCGTATTTTATCCAGTTATCGCTGCCACCATGTTTTAATGTCCATCCATACAGAGTTCAAAACAACAACTGACTCACCCGTGCAGGCAAGGTCACGCTCCGCTGCGTCACGTGGGAAAACATACGTACATGTTTTCTTACATGTTCTCAGCACAATTTCTAACAATCTTCAAGAGTCACAGGTATCCTGCTATATCCGGATAATTTGCTAAGTTTATGCACACTGCGGTTTTCACATCCCACTGAACTGCAAACTTATTAAACATCGCCGTGAAACAATGTGAAAAATCCGTTTTCTATCCTTCCTCGGTTAAGTATAAAAGAGTTTTATCGAATTTTCCATCGATATCTGAACAAGTAAAAAAAATGAATTTGTAAAACCGATTATAAGATTACCATCTATATTAATTTTCATTATTATTGTGAACTAAAATACATGTTGGTTTTCCTTTTGTTGTGAGATAACAGATCAGGTGGCCTTCCTCTTCAATCTTAACTATCGGCTTGATGGTTTTTTTCCTTGCCGCCGTTATCAGCTAAAATATCTGATTATATTTATCGTTTCTATTTTGAAACAACTCTGATTGTATTTACGACGATTGTTTAAAAAACAGATCTGAGGGTATTAACAACCGTTGTTAAAGAACGAATCTGGTGGTTATTTATAATTGTTGTTAAAGAACGGATTTGATGGTATTTACAACCGCTGTTAAAGAACGAATCTGATGGTATTTATAATTGTTGTTAAAGAACGAAATAATGGCATTTACTACCATTGTTAAAGAACGGATTTGATGGTATTTACAACCGCTGTTAAAGAACGAATCTGGTGGTTATTTATAATTGTTGTTAAAGAACGGATTTGATGGTATTTACAATCGCTGTTAAAGAACGAATCTGATGGTATTTATAATTGTTGTTAAAGAACGAAATAATGGCATTTACTACCATTGTTAAAGAACGGATTTGATGGTATTTACAACCGCTGTTAAAGAACGAATCTGATGGTATTTATAATTGTTGTTAAAGAACAAAATAATGGCATTTACTACCATTGTTAAAGAACAGAATGATGGCATTTACCATTGTTGTTAAAGAACGAAGCTGATGGTATTTATAATTGTTGTTAAAGAACGGATTTTATGGTATTTAAAACCGCTGTTAAAGAGGTAATCTAATGGTATTTACCACTGTTGCTAAAGAACGGAATAATGGCATTTACTACCATTGTTAAAGAACGGAATGATGGCATTTACTACCATTGTTAAAGAACGGAATGATGGCATTTACAACCGCTGTTAAAGAACGAAGCTGATGGTATTTACAAATGTTGTTAAAGAACGGAATGATGGCATTTACCAAAATTGTTAAAGAATGGAATGATGGCATTTTCCATTGTTGTTAAAGAACGAAGCTGATGGTATTTACAAATGTTGTTAAAGAATGGAATGATGGCATTTTCCATTGTTGTTAAAGAACGAAGCTGATGGTATTTACAAATGTTGTTAAAGAACGGAATGATGGCATTTACTACCATTGTTAAAGAACAGAATGATGGCATTTACCATTCTTGTTAAAGAACGAAGCTGGTGGTATTTATAATTGTTGTTAAAAAACGGATTTTATGGTATTTAAATCCGCTGTTAAAGAGATAATCTAATGGTATTTACCACTGCTGCTAAAGAACGGAATAATGACATTTACTACCATTGTTAAAGAACGGAATGATGGCATTTACAACCGCTGTTAAAAAACGAAGCTGATGGTATTTACAAATGTTGTTAAAGAACGGAATGATGGCATTTACAACCGCTGTTAAAAAACGAAGCTGATGGTATTTACAAATGTTGTTAAAGAACGGAATGATGGCATTTACCACCATTGTTAAAGAATGGAATGATGGCATTTACCATTGTTGTTAAAGAACGAAGCTGATGGTATTTACAAATTTTGGTAAAAGAACGGAATGATGTCATTTACCACCATTGTTAAAGAACAGAATGATGGCATTTACCATTGTTGTTAAAGAACGAAGCTGATGGTATTTATAATTGTTGTTAAAGAACGGATTTTATGGTATTTAAAACCTCTGTTAAAGAGATGATCTAATGGTATTTACCACTGCTGCTAAAGAACGGAATGATGGCATTTACCACCATTGTTAAAGAACGAAGCTGATGGTATTTACGAATGTTGCTAAAGAACGGAATGATGGCATTTACCACCATTGTTAAAGAACGGTATGATGGCATTTACCACCATTGTTAAAGAACGGAATGATGGCATTTACCACCATTGTTAAAGAACGGAATGATGGCATTTACCACCATTGTTAAAGAACGGAATGATGGCATTTACCACCATTGTTAAAGAACGGAATGATGGCATTTACCACCATTGTTAAAGAACGAAGCTGATGGTATTTACAAATGTTGCTAAAGAACGGAATGATGGCATTTACCACCATTGTTAAAGAACGGAATGATGGCATTTACCACCATTGTTAAAGAACGGAATGATGGCATTTACCACCATTGTTAAAGAACGGAATGATGGCATTTACCACCATTGTTAAAGAACGGAATGATGGCATTTACCACCATTGTTAAAGAACGGAATGATTGCATTTACGACCGCTGCTAAAGAGCAAATCTGATGGTATTTACCACTGTTTTTAAAGAACAGATTTGATGGTATTTACTAGCGCCTTTAAATTACAGATTTGATGGTATTTACTAGCGCCTTTAAATTACAGATTTGATGGTACCTACCACCGCTGTCATGGAAGAGTTATTTTCCCAATCATCTGTACCACAGACTTAGTGAATTTAGTATCGTTATGAATCAACATATACGATGTCCTGGTAGTCTACGGTATTACATTCACTCTGTATCGTTTCACCGTAGCATTCATATATGTCCATGCAATATTCTAGCAAGAAGACTAGAAAGGATCATTATTTATTTAGGAGGTAAACAACAAACATAGTTAGCTAATTCGACAACTAAAATAAACGCCTAGAATATAACACAAATACCATATATATACACAATTATAATCATAAACTCTGTACGCAAAATGATGAGATGAAAATAAATATAAACGAGTTAATATATTACATTCCACATCAAGATATCAATTCTGGAATAGAAGAAAATGTGCCTGTTTAACTACACTTAGAAGCTAAACATCAAAAATTACTTTTATCTTAATAAATGTGCATGTAAATTTGATTATTTTGGTATAATCTAGTTGTCAATTGCTCCGTCTAGACATTATTGATATTCTATTATTTCTAAGTGAATGATTTTTTAAAAATCGAACACCTCACTTTAGTGTTTAACGGATGTATTCATACATATGTATACTGTCTTTAAAGCCTTTTCAAGCCTAGATACGTATATTTATTATGTAATATTTCGAAAGATATTCATATGAAAACTTCTCCCTTTTATAAATACATCACAACAATGCTTTATTTCTTGGAAATTCACGGGAAATGGGGAAAAGAACTTTAAATGTATATGAAGATATTCCGCTACAATACAATTTGTTTTTAAATTTAAAAAAGTAATTATAAAGGGTAAGTATAAATTGTACATAATAGATATCGATTAATATATACTATTGTGAAATCTTTTAAATGTTATTATTATTTTTATATTAATTTTTGTTTATAATTTCTTAATATATATATGTATATCATAATTTAATTTCAAAGATCATAGTCTTTTGTGAGTTAAATATTTATTTTTGACTCGTGCTTTAGATGTTGTACAAAATTTCGAATATCACGTGAGAACGCCCTTAGAGCCTTAGAATAATTTTTAACGCCTTGCTATATGTTTTAATTTTTGTTTGCTTCTGACGAGGACAAAAGCTTTTTGTCGAAACGTCGAGGTAATAAAAAGATTTATACTGGCCGAAGTATCTTTTTTCAAGAAATATGAATGCCGGCCAGGCAGCCTCTATCTTCACGACAACAATGCTTTAGTATATCATTCCAATACAAAACGTACAGTTGATAACAAAGAATATGAAACAACACTACTAGTATTCTATCTTAAGATCGGCCCAATCGTATCACCAGTTAAATCACCTCTTCGGAAAATTCGACCGATTTTATAACTATTCTTGTTCGATATCAAGAAATCGCCTATCCTTCAAATTAAGACAACAACAACAACATCTGCTTTATTAAGAAATTTCCGTCCTGTAATTGACTCGCCATACATCATTTTCATGAAGAAAGGAGGGAAAAAAACAAATTAAGAAAGATTTCTAACATAGACAGCATGGCAATATAACCTGGGACATCTACTTTGATAGCCATCAAACGCCTTTACTCTTCTCATTAAAATAGATACTAATTTGAAAAAGAAATAACAGAATGACACGAACTTCGTCAAAGTCAGCGCGGAAATCTTAGTTGAAAACTATGAAAACAATTTGGGACAAACCCTTGTACCCTAATTATCTAACCAAATACGGCTCGAAGTTGAAATGAATCACTACTTGAAGGTAAAATATAGAGAAAGTCCGAAATCCCACTAACATCAGTGAGGTAGAAGTATTGTTATCAAAATACCTTGCGCAATAGGTTTATTTATTAGTAAAGAAACATTGCGCAAGGTTTTTTGATATTTCATAATTGTTATCCTTACCAAATAAAAATCTCTAGGAATAGACCAAATGCCAAATGAGGTCAGTAAGCTTGTGCCAAATCATTTAAATCAATTCCTCAAAGAAATATTCGATTTCCCGGACTAGGGAAGACATTAAACGATAAAAGCCCATCAGACCGGAAGCTTGGCTTCCAGCCAAAAATGCCTTCAATTATCTGTCGTCACAAAGATAAGAGAAGCATGGCTTCTGATCAAATAGCTGGAGAGCTCGATATTTCCAAGACATTTGACAGAGTGTTACATGAATATTATATAACCCAAATAAATATACCCGTAGACATTTTAAGAACAACAATGGACTTCTTAAAAATGAAATTTAGAGTTAAATCAAAGATGTCCCCTCTTTAGAACAAGTGGAATTTAAGGATTCCCCAAGGTTAGGTCAATAGTGCTAACATTTTGTGTTTGTGTGCTGAAGTTACCACACTTCTCCTTTTTGTTGATAAACGGCCATCCTAGCCATTGCATATACCACAGAAACAAGTTACAAGGAATTGCACGAGGCTCAAATAAGGAAGAAAGAGAGAGAAAGTGTAATTCCTCGACAATTTATGGGACAGGTGAAATATAGCATACACATTGGGAGAGTAGTTTATATTTCCTTAGGACACTTTGTTGAAAATAGAGTGAAAAAGAAATGCGATTTCATTCTGAACACGGCCACTTGTTGAACAGTTCTTGTACTTGCGGAAGAACATTGCTCGATACATTATTTTGGGATTACATAAGTCGATGTCCATAGGATTATCTTGCGGTGAATTCCTTCCAATTGTTCTATCCAGCGAAATACGACAGTAGAACGGACCAGTAATGGTGCGCTACATCAGGCCTTTCCTGAATATCCTCTCCTCACAGCAGGAAATGTAGAGATTTAATTAGTGGAACACACTGTATTCTGTATTCCAATCACTGGCTGGTGTAATACAACACCTAGCCTCCCGTACAATGTCTTGTTAGACTTGTTCAGTTTTAACGATGTTGATACATATACAACGAGACCTCCCATAGGCGACCATCTATGAAAACCTAACAAAAAAGAGCGAAACTGAAAGCATCTCCAGAAGAGGGTTATCATATATATTTAAAGAGAACTCCCACGGGAGGTTCTATTGTACATATTAAAGGAATTGTGTTTAATTGGTAAGCGATCTAACATAATAAGCACACACACTACTAAAATTACTTTTTACATACTTATGAACATAAAAGAGTTTTGATTAAATGAATAAAAGCAAAGAATAGGCGCATTATAGATATGTTTAAGCATGTCACCAAGATCTTACAGCCCTCATGTTCAAAGTAGATCACCTCGTATATTCCAATAGTAATTCAGTTCCTGGGAAAATAGGACTGTTGGATGCTCTACGTAGCTTACATGTCGGTAGTAGAACAAGAGGTTAAACTCTTTGGTCTCATTCAATGTTTACGTCAATGATTTTATTTTTAGGTTAGTTTAGTTTCAGATAAAGTCGTATTTTCTGTGAACAATGTGGGAAACTGGAATCAATTAGCTGCCGGGAGTGAAGAATGTTTTCCTGAAAGTTCCCAAATGAGGAAAATCATAGAGAGAGAAAGTAGGGGGTCCAACATGTGGACGTTACAATACCTCAGCTCCTGCGGCGGAGAGACGGCCGGCGACTGGCAAGGCGCCAAGCCGCCTAAATTAAGCCTTTCTGTAACACGTGGCGCCTCACTGCTCCGTAACATCTAACCCCCGTCTCTGAGCTTATCTTATCTCTGGACTTCTCAACGGGCAGGTCTAACACACACACCTCCTACATTACTGTACACGAGAGGAATTGAATATTTACTATATATTTTAGGTAATACTATTTTTTCATAAAAAAAAAACCAATAGAAATAAATATATATTAATTAAATATGTTGTTAATATAATCCCTTCGGCATAATTATAAATAAAAGACAATTCGCTGGGGAAACATATGCCCATAATACCTTTCCATGGATTTCATTTTTTCCTCCTCTACTCTAATAAAAAAATATTACAAAAATATAATATATTTTTGTATGAATTTGTGATGCAAGGCTGGTATAAATTTTGTCTCTTAAATAGACGTTGGGATAATCGAATAGTTGCAAGAGAATCAGTAACAAAGAGTACTTGTCCCTTAAATAGACGTTTGTATAAAGGAGTAGATGCGATAGAATTTGTAACCAAGACTACTTGTCTCTTAAATAGACGTTGGGATAAACGAATAGTTGCAAGAGAATTAGTAACAAAGAGTACTTGTTCCTTAAATAGACGTTTGTATAAAGGAGTAGATGCGATAGAATTTGTAACCAAGACTACTTGTCTCTTAAATAGACGTTGGGATAAACGAATAGTTGCAAGAGAATCAGTAACAAAGAGTACTTGTTCCTTAAATAGACGTTTGTATAAAGGAGTAGATGCGATAGAATTTGTAACCAAGACTACTTGTATCTTAAATGGACGTTGGAATAAACGAATAGTTGCAAGAGAATCGGTAACAAAGAGTACTTGTTCCTTAAATAGACGTTTGTATAAAGGAGTAGATGCGATAGAATTTGTAACCAAGACTACTTGTCTCTTAAATAGACGTTGGGATAAACGAATAGTTGCAAGAGAATCAGTAACAAAGAGTACTTGTTCCTTAAATAGACGTTTGTATAAAGGAGTAGATGCGATAGAATTTGTAACCAAGACTACTTGTCTCTTAAATGGACGTTGGGATAAACGAATAGTTGCAAGAGAATCAGTGACAAAGAGTACTTGTCCCTTAAATAGACGTTTGTATAAAGGAATAGATGCGATAGAATTTGTAACCAAGACTACTTGTCCCTTAAATAGACGTTTGTATAAAGGAGTAGATGAAATAGAATTTGTAACCAAGACTACTTGTCTCTTAAATAGACGTTGGGATAAACAATTAGATGCACAATAGAATTTGTAACCAAGACAGTCGAGTAGATGCAATGAATTTTGTAACCAAGACAGCCTTGTCATATAAATGAACGTGGCCAATGCTTGCCAAAGCCATTTCATTCTACCTTCTATTCTTGGAATCCAAATGTAGTCAGGCGGTGTATAATCGGGACTGTGGCTAGATAGGGCAGTGTTGCCACCTTATGCTAGACAAGGTATTGGCTTACGATGAAATTGGATAGTCGAGGTGTAGTCTCCATTTGCAGTGACCTCCTTTCTAAATCTTTGTGCTAATTTCTGCAGCTTTCGAGGACTACCACATCAAATTTACCTTTATGTCTATTATATATCTCTGCAGACCTATAATCTTATGTCTCCATAGGTTTCCTAACATCTCTAAGATGCCTTCTTTAGTAAAATAAAATACACCGTATATAGGTAAATCAATTTAATACATTAGTAAAGAAGTCGGGAGAATAACTTCCATTAAATATAGGTTAAATAAAGGTTAATTAAAGCTGGTATTTTTCTTTTCAAATAAAAACACGCCTTCAACTATGCTTAAATGTGATGAAAACTATTATTAAGATACTTGCTCATCAGTAGCGAAACCCTTTAAGCGTCACTGATGCTCAAGGCCCTTCAAATATATTTCATTCAATTTTCAGTATGAAGACGGCTTTATTTTAAAATATATATTATTTTATAGTTTTATGTCTTGAATATAGATGGTCGCGTTATTGCCTTGTGTTTAATATAGGAGTTAAGCGGCAATAAAGGATAAAGAAGAAGGAAATAACGTTTTCCCATCCTCTATCATTTCCTTTTTCCTCAGTGTTTACCTTTTCCTTACTTAGTATTGTGGTAAACCGGTAGTAACTGGGATAGAAACATTGAGAAACTGTTTATAAATACATTGCTTCAATGGCTTTACAAGAACAGTCTAGAGATAACTTATAAATGCAAAAGTCGAACTCCTTCTACAAGTTATTTTGTGCAATTACCTGGAAAATAAATTTTAGGCCCCATATATATTTTTTTTGCTTATCCCTAGAACACGTGGTACAGGCCATGATAATCATGGTGGGTAGAAGAAGGCGACTGCTTTTACTGTAAGTGCACCACATGTCTACACATGTGAAAAGCAGTTTGACTTTGCACTTACAAATGTACCAGAGCCCCGTTTGCTTACTTGCACTCGCTGGTGGGGTTGGACTTTTGCAAGAATCGGGGGTCATTGGAATTTTTTTTTATCAGAAAAAAGTGCCCAATGCGGGAATCGAACCCGGGTCGTAGTAGTCGAAAAGCGATGGTTTAGACCACCCTTCCACCAACCCCCGTTATCTATTATGATTTATATACGTATAATAACCAATAGTAATAATATTGTCTCGTGGAAAATTAAGAAAGACAAACTTCAGGATGACACAGGTGAACCATCAAAAGTCTCAAGCTACAAGCTCGATACCTTAATATGATTGTTGAGTGGAGATAAAAAAAGAGAAGAAGTGGATGGCATGGCAATTTATTCAAGGCAAGAACAAACTATAATTGATAAAAATACAAGATACGCAATGAGGAAAGTTTACAGAGTATCAAAATTGATAATCTGTTAATAAAATAATAAATATTTTACTACAATATTCTACTTTCATTATTGTTCAGAAGGTTAGCATATACATTTGAAAATTTAGCGTATTATACCGTGTATTTGTATTATATAGGAGATGTGGTTTATTCATATATTGATTTTCCCTCTTGTATATGCCTTTTCTTCTCTTTGATAAGCGAAGTATTGAACTTATTGTATAACTTAATTACTAAATAAATGTGTAAATTATGTTTATTTTTATCTTTCATAATAAAAATATGTGTAAACATAATTATGCCATATATATATAAAATCATTTTCTTTGAAATATTTATCATTTTATTGAAAATATGAAAATTGACGATCAGTGTTTGAAAGTGAGTTATCGTAGTGTCATTAATAATGGTAGAGAATATATTTTCTCGCGTGTTTGCATACAATTTTTTCACTTTACTCCTTATAAAAATTTCGTAAAACGTTTAAAAACACGGTTTTTATTAAAGGAGAAAAGGAATACTTACATTTACTTATTATTATGGGTTAGTGCAGGATTAAACCATAACAGTATTGTTAACGGACTAAAGCTGACAGAGCCCTAATTGTCATTGAAATCAGTTATCGAGGGACCCGTATGGAGACAATTGAAGAATTCAAAACTGTCACAAACAAGCTTTGAAGGAAAAAAACAAATAAAGACATTAAGACACGATTTTTATCCCACAAATAAATCAAGAAGGTAAGACGCCCGAGATAAACTACAATTCCAATCTTTATTCATCGAAATTTATCCTTTTATCCATACCTATTTTACATATCTTTCGTACATTGAACAAAATAAAACAAACGCAAAACAAAATATTTACATAACACCTGTGTCCGATACTCTCTCTACAAAAGGTAATTATAACAAATTTACAATAGAAAATATTCTAATCTTATACAAGGATCATTGCCTCCGAGTCTAAAATGAACTGAGAAACCACAAAGACTTTCTTTAAATACTCCGTGTTTTCTATTTCCAGATTTCTTTCAACG
>CP092875.1:53551635-53590591 GCA_030710605.1 Cordylochernes scorpioides
GCGTAGAGGGAATCTCTCTCACAAAATATCTGAATCGGCTGAATTTAGACAAAAGAAATACGACCGCAATCACACCTGAATAGAAATCCAAATTGGAAGAGAAACAATTTTAATACCAGGTTCCTGCTAATTAAAGTATCTCTCAATATGAATTGCCTGATAGATTTATAAGACAAATCAGTTTCCACTTTGGGGCAAATGTATGTCGGCTCTCTGTTAGCAACAAGTTGGAAAGTGTAAAAATACATAACTTCTTGAAAATATATGAAATACTTCGACTTTAGCCAAAATGTTAAATATTACCTTTGTGTGTAATATGCACATAAATAGAGCTTAAAGAAATATATTTTCATAAGTATACATACAGAAACTAGCTCCCAAATGATTTTATCATTTTATATATTTTTAATCGAATTTTATTCTTTTATTTCTGTCGTGTATTACATAATAAAATTACAATGATTATACTTGTGAAAATCATCTATTTGGAACGAAAAACAAAATTTTATTTGAAATTATTCATAGGCAATTATTCATCAAAATATAATTAGAGAAAAAGAACATATTTATAATACATTATTTATAAAGTCGTCATAAAATGAATATTCCAGAAGTTGGCCTTCTAATGTGTGGTAAATAATTAATTAATAATTATCGTCTAGAGACGTCGTTAATAAATCATCTTTAAATAACCCATGGCACAGTTTCTACGCTGCGATATCACCACACAGAATTAGCCAGTCCATTTCTCACGTGTCGATGTGAGGACAGGAATTTAGATAAATGGAGAGAATAGACGACAAGGTTGATGTTTCTTTGGTTTTTTAGATAATAAAAGGTATACCAAAAGGTAAAATATTGAATTATAATACAATATAATATAATGCGGCCCGTGATTGTAAAACGACATTCGAAAATTATCCCGCATGTGTTTCTTTTTAAAATTTAAATTTATTTTAAGGAGAAATAACGATTATTTCTAACCTTAAGGATAAGGTATGAAAGGATGAATTGTGAAGTGTAATGATAAACGAAAAAATAAAATCCCATCCCTGAACACTTTTATTTTTCTGTTTATCATTACTCTTCACAATTCATCTTTTCATACTTCATCCCTAAGGTTAGAAATAATCGTTATTTCTCCTTAAAATAAATTTTGATTTTTCGTTGAAAAGAAACACATGCGGGATAATTTTCGAATGTCGTTTTACAATATTGGATTAATCAAATACAAATCTCCGAGAATAGTGTTTGTGGGGGCCAAGAAACTTCCTTCCAGCCTGCTGGGATGACGGACAACGGCAAACATACAAGCGGAGCCATGAAATAGGAGATGACCACCGCTGCGCGGCGCGGCAGATCAGCGGAAGTCAATGAGAACCCAATAGACATTCTAGGGTGTTGTCCTTTTTGTCTTCCTCTAAAAATGTAGCTAATAAGTAATACCAATAAAACACTAACTTTGAAATACTTTCTGGGTCATCGCTGGAGTAATAAATCGACACACTATTGACAAAAGTTACTATTACGGGTTATCACACAAAAAACAATAAACTAGGGCCTACAGTAAGAGTAACTTAAACACAGAAAGAGTATTTTCAAGAATACAACACCAACAACAAAATAGGGGTAAATAAAAAAGCACGATTTGTTAAATAAAATAAAAACAGTACTTATTGCAATAACTTTAGTGAAACGAAGAAAGAAAACTTTTATTGTTATATATATTTATTATTATATTTATTTATATATATTTGAATATTTAATCAAAAGAAATAAACACAAAAATATTAAATTAAATGAAGGCAATAAAGAAGAATATAATGCGAATTATATAAATTCAAAACAACTATGATGATTTCACGCTGATATATTACACTTATCTTTTATTTGCAGCGTTGATAAGGAGCGGACTGGGGTTTCACAGGAATGCGAGGAGAATTACCAGACAAGCACACAGAGAATGCTTTAAGCGTCTCCACTCGAACACCACTCCTCGACTCCTCGCATTCCGTTTCAACCCTCTTTAATGTACAAACATGGCCACATTCGTCCAATGAGAAGACGTGGGAGATCAGTTCACTTAACAAATAAAAACATTCTTCCCACATAACTGAGAAGATTAAAACTGCTATGTTTGTCAAATAATTTGACACTATAGTTTCTTTATTATACTTTTAATGAGTTTACAAGATTTCGGGTTTTAAACAACCCTTCTA
Source organism: Cordylochernes scorpioides (assembly GCA_030710605.1). Taxonomy (NCBI): domain Eukaryota; kingdom Metazoa; phylum Arthropoda; class Arachnida; order Pseudoscorpiones; family Chernetidae; genus Cordylochernes; species Cordylochernes scorpioides. The sequence continues at coordinate 53,553,855 of CP092875.1, forward strand.
CAGGTAAAGCCCGTTTAAAAACCCGAAAGCTTGTAAACACGTTAAAAGTGTAATAAACAAAGTTATCATCGGAGATTTGATTAATCTAATTGGTACAGAGGATTATAATTCTAATATTATATTGGATTGAATAAAAAAACTATTTGCCAATACACCCATACCTCGCTTTGCGTCGGGGTTACGTTCCAAAAAACACGACGTAAATTGAAAAGACGCCAAGTGAAAATATGTGAAGGCGCAATCAAAAACAAAGGTGTTGCCATATTTTAGGGAAAAAAAAATTAAAGACTCGAATCCAAAATAACGCAACTTCGAAAATCTAACGACGCACAGTGAAAATCAGTAAAAATTAAGGAGCGACGCAACTTCGAAAAAAACGCAAAACGAAACGACGCAAAGCGAGGTATTGGTGTATTTGGGTTGGCTGAACGTCAACCTTCGTCAAGGCTTTACAAGACGTTCAGCAAACTGAAATATTGGCAAATAAATCTTTTATTCAATCTAATATATGACTCTTTATTATCTAAAGTTTTAAATGTGAATTGCTCTATTTTTAGAACGATTTAATTTTTTCACATAGAATTTTATCCTTGTACAATTTACTAAGAGAATCCTAGCATTTATGTAAATAGTTGTTGATCAATAATTATTGATATGATAACTATTTTCCTGAAAAAATTTAAGCTTTTAAGTGTAAAACTCAATATAAACAAACTTAGTTTAGCATCTAGATATTTTAAGAAATTCATACAAACCAAGAATGAAAATTTAATAAGTCAAATAAGTTAAATTGAAGAAGTTTATTTGATTATAACAAATCAAATATTCTTCAATGTATCAATCAGGGGTTCAATTTAGTACAATATAGTAAATCATGATATACAATTTTTATATGGAACATATGGTCACACAAATTAAACTGAATACTTTTCTAAGAATTAGTTAAAATGTTTATATCAGAGATTTCTCAAAATATTCTGTAGGAACTTCACAAATAGCTTTTGTATGTTATTATCATATCTAAAACTTTATATGAACACGTGTGGTTTATATTATTCCAAAGTTATTCCTATATCTTAGAACAAAGTAGAGCCATCATTAGAAAATTTAGCCTGAAGCTGTCTAGACAGGCTCGCAGTACTCAACGACTGTTATATATAGTTACAATATGTGTATACAGAAATATCTTATGATCCATTATATTTATATATATATTTATAAATGTATGTAATTCTGCTGTCATCAAAGCTTATGTCCATAGTTCATCTAAAATACCCATTCCAAGAGTCTAACAACAGTATCACTATAAAAGGAAGATCGAAAAATGCAATATAACAGCGGTATGGTAGATTAAACTGGTGAAACTGCTGTGAGGGTTCACCACTGATTAGTGGGCCCTCCGCATTGCAGTAAAGGCAGTAGAAATCATTTAATTTTTAAAAGAATCATACAGGTCTATAATAATTTCGAATTTACATAAATATATGGCAACTCAAAATGAAAACAATAGGAGTATAATAAAATATAGAATTGCTCTAGCACGATGCTATATTAATTGGCTCTATATAAAGGCTGTAACTATATTAAATACAGTGTACTCCGCTTATAACGAAGTCGCATTATCCATGACAATCACTTTGTTATATCCGAAGTTTGTTATATCCGCAGTTGGAAAAAAAAAATGTTTTGTACCAATAATTTTATTTACTATTCAACTCAAAAGAGCAACACAAAGATCAATAACAACCTCATCAGGTGTTTTTGGAGAAGTAGTTTGTGATTTTCTTTTGACATTTAGAAGTCAGTAACAAGTGCTGAACACTCTTTTCGATGTTGTCCAAGTCTGACAGATGCCTATGAAGAGACTTGGACTCATCCTGACATTGAAGAAACAATCGCAGAGTTTGAATGCTCTCCAAGACCTCTTTTGGATGCGGAATGTGGACAATTGGGTCTACTTCTTCATCAACTTGGTCCGTTTCTTCTTCTTCTTTTGCTTGAAGAATGCTCTCGACAATTTCTACATCGGATAACATGGCATTTGCATAACATTGGCAAAATATAAGCGTTTATTAAACAATTTAATTTTGTTTAAATAATGTAAAAAAAATACTTATAATATGTTTGCATATTTTAAAATTGTATATTATTAACTTATTTGTTGTGTATCATTAAATTTGTGTCATTCACACGTTGTAATTTGATATACACTGCGTGACATTGAAAATGGAACACCAAGAAATAGTGGCCAGAAAGTGATGAAACTCGGCAGACAGAGAGAGACAGGGACGAACAATAAGTGATCTTTATTTCAAAATGATAGTCATAATACAGAGCGAGAACGGCGTCGGCTTAGTAGCAAGTAGGACCACCGCGGATGGCGATGCACGCAGCAACACGTCTAGGTAGAGAGTCAATCAGAGTATGGATGGCGTCCTGAGGGATGGCTCTCCATTCCCTCTCAACCATTTGCCACAGTTCGTCTTCTGAACGCGGCTGTGGCAAGGCATGCAAACGGCGTCCAATGATGTCCCAGACTTGCTCGATTGGTGAGAAATCAGGAGAGTACGGTGACCAAGGAAGCATCTGTACATCTTGCAGAGCTTGTTGGCTAATGCGAGCAGTGTGCGGTCGGGCGTTATCCTGCTGATAAAGGGCATTGGGTACCCCCTGAAGGTAGGGGAGTGTCACCGGTCGCAGCACATCATCAACGTATCGTTGGGCCGTCATAGTGCCCTGAATACGAAGTAAAGGTGACCTGGAATCATACGCGATTGCGCCCCAAACCATGATTCCACGTTGTCGCACGGTGGGGCGTTTCACAATTGCTGCCGGATGGACCTTTCTCCACGTCGACGCCACACGCGTACACGGCGACTATCACTGGACAAGCAGAAACGCGACTCATCTGAGAACACGACCCTGTGCCATTCCGTCATCCACGTCGATCTAGCCCGGCACCATTCCAAACGTTGGCGTCTATTCGGTGGGGTCAATGGCAGTCTTCTTAGCGGACGGCATGAGTGCAAGCCATTAGCAACCAATCGACGGGAAATGGTTCTGGTCGAGATGGAATGATCTAGGGTGTCTTGCACATGTTGCAGGATGGCGGTACAAGTGGCTTGTGGGGCCGCCACTGCTTGTCGAAGGATACGCCGATCCACACGTGCTGACGTCACTCTGGTTGCACCGACATTCCTATAAATTGCCACATTTCCTTGTTCCAACCATCTTCTCCACAGTCGGTGCACCGTGGACGCACCAAGGTGTGTATCAGCTGCGATTTGACGTATGGACCAACCTGCCCTTTCCAGTCCGATCACCATGCCCCTCGTAAAAGCGTCTGTCTGCTTGAACTGCCTCTGTTTACGATGACCTGGCATTCTCTGTTATTACACGTGTCTTTTGACACAAGAACAAAATTTCTACAATGATTTTCCTTGAAGAAATAACGACACGAATACTGTCCTTTCTGCAAGTTCCTTCCCTTATATCTTACTCCATGTGCGCACGAGAGCTGCGCATTTTACATCATTTGCATAACTCGGTTAGGCGTGTCTACCCTGAAATTTGCATAATTTTCTGGCCACTATTTCTTGATGTTCCATTTTCAATGCCACGCAGTGTATATTATGCATAATATATTAGTCAATTATAATGGTAAATAAGAAAACTTCGTTATAAACGGATAAAATAAAAATTTATACATGCAAATCACTTCGTTATAAGCGAAAATTCTTTATATCCGACTTCGCAATATCCAGAGTTCTTTTAATGGTTAAAGCCCTTCTTTTCTTTCGTGCAGACAATTTCATTCGCTATATGCGGAATTTCGCTATAACCGACTTTGTTATAAGCGGAGTACACTGTATACCACACTCGCCTGTGTTCAGTGATAGGCTAACCTTGACGTATGCACGAAGGAACGTGTGGACATGCGTCGGACCCGGAAGCTGTTGTTAGGTGCTGCGCTGTATCGAATACAGGAGCTCCATCTATTCTTCCTTTCTTCCTGTGGTGAATCTATATAAGACCGGTTTTCTTAATAAAGCTGTGTGTGTTTAACTATATTAAATATATATATATATGTAGTATATTTTTGATGTTTATTGTAATCCCATCCCTATATAAAATATGTATCAACCTTGTAAGATGTATCACAATAAAGCAAAGAGGGAGGTAGACCATCGACGCCATAGATCAAACGAACAGGTGTTATGATTTTGAGTCGCATCCACCAGGTAGCCGGCCAAGGTCAGACTATAAAAACCAAAACCAATCTATCGAAACCAAAACCTAAGATGAAAGGCTAGACACCGAGGCGCGCCGTCACGCCTGAGCAAACAAACAGCTTGACCAGCAGCCAATGAGATTCAAGGCCAGGTAGACGGTTGAGGGTGGCTATATATTGAGGTCGTTTAAAAGTTTCGTCAGTTGGAGAGTTAGTTAGTTTGATAGACAGAGAGTTCAGTAGCTGTTTTCAGAGCGACCCCGTTACAGTCGGTCGGATCCCTCACCGCGATGTAGGGCATCCGTGGCGTCCGGGTCCGCTGTCTTCGTCCGTGGTCTACCTTCCTCTTGGAATTACCATCTAGACCTGCCTCTGTCTCCTTGTTGTCCCAGTGTGGAAATCCCATCACGCACCCACTACCACGACTGCACCCAGCACATTCCACATCGGGTTTACTACATATACGTGTATATAGTTTGAAAATAGAGCAATCCATATATTAAATTATTTAATAATGCTTATTTTGGATCATAAAATTTTAATTTCCAATATTTCGTAAAGCAACTCGCCAAACCTCTTCGGGGAACAAGAAGGGGAGCATCTCAAAACAATCTTGTTCTCCGAAGAGGTTTGGCGAGTTGCCTTACGAAATATTGGAAATTAAAACTTTATGATCCAAAATAAGCATTTTTGAATAATATATATGAGTAATATAGGGTAAAGGTAAAATAGAAACCCGTATAAAGATACGACATAGTCTACCAAGGTGTTGTGGTAACACCATAGGAATAGCCACAAATTAGATTGAGGTCACCATCTCTGGTTAGTGCTTGTAAGTATGTGGGTCGCGGGAGTTCCTCGGGGCGTTCGTTAAAATAGAACCCATGTTGAATATTAATATATAAGAAAACCTAGAATATGTAAATAATGCTTCAATCATTTTGAAATCTTTATTTTGGTTCTATATTTATTGTAGCAATTTAGAACATATCTCAATTCCCAAACAAAAGTAAAACTTGAGGAATATTTATGGAAAAGAAGAGAAACTAATCTACATTCTTAACAAGCCTTCAAGAGTTGCCTCTGAAACTGTGTGTTGGTAAATATGTTCTCTCTCGTCCACAAGTCTTTCTAAATGACTTGAGATGACAAAGAGAATAGATAGAAATCTATTCATTAAGGATCTCTCACAATATTCTTAATTTCAAAGATAAAACTGTTAGGAGCTAAGACTTTCCTATTCTTCCATCGAGCAGAGTAATCACCAACACCTCTAAGAAATTAACTTTTAATTTCCTTTCATAACTAACTAATTTACATCATTTAAAACCAAATATATACAGTGGTACCTCGACATACGAGTTTAATTTGTTCCGCAACTTTGCTCGTATCTTGAATTACTCGTATCTCGAAGCAAATTTCCCCATACAAAATTCCCATTTAAAATCACAGATTAATATCTTCAACACTACCGAACCGAACTCGTATCTCGAATTTCGCTCGTAACTCAAAGCAAAAAATCATTTGCTCGTCGGCTCGTATCTCGAAAAACTCGTATGTTGGGGCGCTCGTATGTCGAGGTACCACTATACATGTAAAGTCGTCCGGTCATCTGGTCAAAATATAAATATATTAATCTATGAAAAACAACTTATAAAAATGCTAACAAAAACCTAGATAGGTACAGAAAAGCAGGTACGTTAAGTCTATTAGTGGAACATTCAGTCTCATACATACTTTTTAAAGCTTTTTATGTGAAACTTTAATAAAGCTCAGAACTGGTTGTCATTCTAGACCCGTTCGTAAAAGTTAATGTTTCAGCATTATATAAAACCCGTCGCATATTCGAAGAAAAATTTGTTGAATGATTAAATCTAGAATATTGATAGTCAATGTCTCTGAGAAACACTGTTCAGTGATTGGCTAATGATCTCAACGCTGATTGACTGAATAAGATCACGTGACGGTGCACTACCAATCAGAGCTCGAATAAAACACATGACATTTAGGCCTACCTACAAATAATAAGACTTATAGTTGAATATTTGACACTCGGGATAAGTAAATATATTCAACATAAAAACTAGCTTCTTTTAAAAATATTTTTTATTTAAAAATCTCTCAAACTTTCGAGCATGAAAGCCCTTCTACGGGAGAAAATATTTTACATTATTAATGCGCCAATAAAATAAGATTTAAAATTAAATAAAATGCTTTGGTTGTTTACCTTTATTTCAATGCATAATCAACGCGGGCTTCTGTTGCCCGCCTTGGAATAGCAAACTCGAAAGCACGCGCAACAGAAGCCCGCGTTGATTATACATTGAAACAAATGCAAACAACCAAAGAACTTTATTTAATTTTATATCTTATTTTATTGGCGTTTTAATGATGTAAAATATTTTCTCCCGTAGAAGGGCTTACTTTCCCGAAAGCTTGAGAAATAAAAACTAGCATAAATAGTTTAAGCAGAGTTTCAGATAATATATATTGTTGGTGCAAACATGAATGTTTCTTGGTGAGGCCCTCAGTGTCTTCAATCGGCTGTATTCGGCGATGCTCTTCTTTCTACACTATCTACTTCCAAGTTAGTCCAAACCTCAAAGATGATTTGTGAAGAAGCACCTGTCATATCAATTGTCTGTTGTCGTATTCCAAATGTCGCGGAATATCATTAGAAGATATACAATTGAACATATCACTGATGCACAAGTTCAAACCTTATTAATGAATGCAATTTACCAAACGGGTCCTTGTGAATTTGTGATCGCAAAGTCAAATTGCGGATTAACATTTAGAGGCATGTTAACGATAAAATCAATTAACGTGAATTTTCCAAATATTTATGCAAAAAAATAATATTCATAAATAATATACAGTAAATGGTAATATAAATAACTGAAACATATCATATAGACTCATTAATTAGATAATAAAAGGCATATATTGGATTTGAAAAAATATTTATTTTGCCAATATTTCGGCTGGCTGAACGCCAACCTTTATCGAGGCATTACATTTTTGTATACACAAACTCAGCGCCGCATAGTGTTATAATATCACAGTTGAAATCAATTAAAATACAGAGTAGGTGGGAGAAATTTGTGCATGAAAAAATTATTATAAAAAATAAAAAATGCAACTAAAAATGTAAAATATCTTTAAAAATAAAAGGAAAAAAAGTTCTATCTTATATTTTAAAAAATTGTAATAAAAGTACATAAAAATAATTCATTAATAACTCATAAAGAGATAAATGTAAAAAATGTATGTATCTATTAAAACATTTGAAAATAAATTTAAAATGATTTAAACAATAAACTGTAAGAACCTTATAAAAAGTTTTAAAAATGTGGGTATTAAAAAAATTCATTTAAAAATTTAGGAGATCGATTTAAAAATAAGTAAAAAATATTTTATAAAAATGCATTAAAATGGAAGTTAAAACAATTTAGGATGAATAAATGAGAAAATGATTTAAAAATGAAAACTAAAAAGTTTAAATTATTGCATGTAAAATGTTATATATTTAATGTATCAATACATTTGCGTTTTGAAGCGATAAATGTAAAAATAATTAAACAAGTGGTATGTATTAATTACAGGTAATTACTAATGTGTGAAAATATAATTTAAGAAATCGCGGGTATTACAACAAAATATAAAGTAAAGTTAAAGCAAAAAATAAAAATAAAAAAGCAAAGTTATGAAATTTAAAAAACGGCACCTCTCCCTTTAAAATAGTACATAATAAGTCAATTAAAAAATAAAAATTAACTAATTGAAATTAAAATAATTAGACAAAAATATTAAGAAGATCTAAATGGTGTGTAGATGTCTGGTAAATCAATTTTCCTATTTATGCTTTCTTTGTCTTCTACAGAGGCCCAGCTTTCTAAGAACAATCGGCAGTGTTTTTCTTTAATGTTCTGGTATAAAATAGCTGTATTTTCGAAATCCGGAGTGTGGTTGTTTTTTAGTGCATGATCAACAAGGAGAGATAGTGGGTTGTAATTCCTTAGTCCTGATTTGTGTTGATTTATACGATCTTTGAGTGGTTTGCTGGTTTCCCCTATATAATTAGCTTGGCAATTGTTACAAGGTATTTTGTAAATTACGTTGATTTTGTTTTCCATTTTGTTAATTTGTTTAGTGTCTGGATGGCGTAGGGCCTCATTAGACTCATTAATGTGTAATCAGAGCTCAACCAGTTCTCAATCTTCCAGACCATATCAATTAATACATGGTTGCTCATAACATCGAGTGTTTAGAGAGATAAACTTTGGTAGAATTTGTTTACAATTTTTCCTTCAAGCTTAATCCATGAGTTTAAGGGCCAAGGTAACAAAAACCTTTTCACCTTTTTCAGCGTTAACAAGTCAGTCGTAAAGTGCTTTTGTCTTAGATAGCGTGCTATTGTTTAGATTTTTAATAAAAGCTACGCACATTGCTAGTAACATTAGAAAACCTTGTCTAAAAAAGAATGGAACAATGTCAAACCTGTATTATAGAATAGATTTCTTCTTCAGGCTTTTTGGAGGATGAATTAAGTTTGTGATCAAGTCTACCTCGTCTTATAAACGGAGGTTTGAGTTTCCGAGCATGCTATAGATTTTGTATCTGAGGCCACTTTGTCGTTTTTAAATAGAAGCTTGAGTTTTCGAGAATGATACAGAATTTTTATCTAAGGTCACTCTATCTTGTGGATCTAATGGAAACCTGAGTTTCTGAGCATGGTTTAGAATTTGTATCTGAGGCCACTTTGTTTTTTTTTTAAATAGAAGCTTGAGTTCACGAGCATGCTGTGGAATTTTTTATCTGAGGCCACTTTATCTTTTGTAAATGGAATCTTGAGTTTTCGAAAATGCTATATAATTTGTATCTGAGGCCATTTTGCCTCTTGTAAATGTAAGTTTGAGTTTCCGAGCATGCCTTAGAATTTGTATCTGAGTTATTTTGTCTTATAAAAGAAAGTTCGAATGTTTGAGCATGCTTTAGAAATTTTGATTGTGATTATATTTTGTCTCAGAAATTGAAGTTCGGGTTTCTCCTCAAGCTACAGAATTTGCGGCCGAAACTTCCTTGTCACATGAGCAAAGTTTAAAGATTCGGGTTATGAGCTATAATTAGGATCCGAGAAAAGTTTGTTCCAAGTTGTAAGTGGGAACTTCCAAGGGTGAAATATAATTTGTAGCTGTATATTATCATATAGATTGTTTATAAATGTTTCTTATTGTAGCCATGGCTACCAATTCTCAACATAGGTTATAAGAATTTTTCAACAAGCGTTCTCCCAGCTTAAGTCACAACACTTTTTCTACATTCACACACACACAAAATAATATAAATTTAACAGTTTATTTTTCAGGAGAAATAGAGTATTCAAATTTAAATAAAATATATTTACTGTCATATTTTATCGGAATGATAATTAGGGGTTTGTTGAACCCCAGGTTTACAAACCTTACCTATATGATTGTTACTTGATTAATAATAGACTTCAAGTGAAAAACTCAATTTGAAATAACATTGAACTATACAAATTCGTAAATATTCTTGTTTTCTTCTCTCTTTGTTCATCTTATATTAAAATATTTTTAGATTTGACCCATATTGTGTCAAATTTACGTTTTAAAAAATAAAAATATGTTTAAACTATTTAATATATATATTTAATTAAAAAGGCATATATTGTATCAAAAAATCATTTATTTTACCATTATTTCAGTTGGCTGAACGCCAACCTTTATCAAAGTATCCAATATATGCCTTTTTAATTAAAGGTTTATTGATGGATTGCTCTATTTAGAATAATAAATATATATATAATAAATAGAGAAGATCATATATAAAAGGTATTAACACAAAGCAATAACGCGCCATCTATATATATATAAAATAAAAGGATTTAAAAGCGCGAATATTTCTTTTATACATAATCCTATAAGCTTATGTCCATAGTTTACTTGAAAACCATTTCTAAGATTCCATCCTTCAGTGTAGCATATAAAAGCAGAATGATCCAATGCAGTATTAGAGCTCTGAGAAGCGGTCTGGTGGATTAAATTGGCGAAACCGCTGGGAGGGTTCACCACTGATGAGCCAAGCCCTCCCAATATATTTTTTCATCGCAGTAAGGACAGTAGAAGTTCGTTTTATGTATAAAAGAAACATTCGCGCTTTTAAATCCTTTTATTTTATATATAAAAGGTATATTCAATATATAATGGCTATATAGTCATATAATAAGATTTTATTAATCTGTTTATTGTCTACCTGCCTAACTTTCCAAAAGAAAAGTTTTAAAAACCGAAAATAGCATATATGCTTAAATATATTTATTTTACCATTTTTAGTTAGGATTCAGGTGTGATTTAAAGTAAACCATAATTGTAACCTTGTGTCGGTATCAGCACTTAACTGTGCCTTCACAAAGCTTCCTTTTTAACATACTCCGTTATTACAGCTTTGGTCATGAGACATGGACATGAGACAAGGTATGTTAAGGTATAAGAGGTCAAATTAAAGAAACCTCCTTTAACATATAAAAACTTTTACCCAAAGTCTTGATATTGTTTGGGCTGCCTCGGGTGATCAAGCAAGAAAGAAAATAAGGAAGACAAGACCAGCGGCTACACCTGTAAAGCTCTTCTGCTCTACTAAAAAACTCTTTATTTAAACAACACGGCTAATTTATATACATTCAAAAGGAAATTTACATAATAATTTATACATTCAATAGAAATCTACATTCCTAGTCATACATTCAAAAAGATATTTACATACTATATGTCATGACTTTTAACAAGGTAGGCTCAAATAAAAGCAAAACACATTAATGGAGACCCAAACTACAACAAATGAGACATGGTCGTCTCAGATACAAACTAAAATGGTGATTGGAACCTGAAAATCTATTTGAGATGTCTGAGACTTCTTTAGAACAATGGAACATCAGAAAATCCAGTTCATTCAGTAATATAATGAGCTAGGCCTAAGGCTGTTGTAGGACAATGCGATATCAAACAAATACACTTAATTTATAAAGGAATTTCAAATATAAACTAAGGAAGAAGCATTAGCGCGCCATCTGTTATCGAAAATGTAAACTATTTTACAATGCGTATTATTTTATTGGAAATTATTTATTAATTGTGGAAGAGCAAAGCTAGAAGCAAATATATAAAAAACTGTATTTAAATGTATTTCAATTATCCTCAAAGCTTATGTCAATAGCTCAATTGAGGTACTCTTTCGAAGAGATCCTCATTAGCACCGTATATAAAAGAAAACAGCCAAATTCAATACTAGAGCGGTATGGTATATTAAAATGGAGAAACCGCTGGAAGGGTTCACAACTGATGAAATAATCATTCCCATTATTTTTATCATTGCAGTAAGGGCAGTATATATTTATAATTATATGTAATTCTGCTGTCCTAAAAGCTTATGTCCATAGTTCATCTAAAATACCTATTCGAAGAGTCAAGCATCTCAGTATCACTATAAGAGGAAGTTCCAAAAATGCAATATAACAGCGGTATGGTAGATTAAACTGGCGAAACCGCTGGGAGGGTTCACCACTGATGAGCCAGGCCCTTCCTTTAATTTTTCCATTACAGTAAGGGCAGTAGAAATTGTTTTATTTTAAAAAGAATATTACGCGTCTAAAATAGTTTCGTAATTTGATAAAATTGTTTGATTTAGAAAGAAACATGCGCGCTGGGAAATATAGTTTCTTTATCGATAACAGTTCAATTCTGGTGCAGCAAAGCAGTAGGACATCAGAGAGGACCTACCTGTCGACAGTGGCATCCACTAATTGCGACAGGAAATGACGCGACATCGTCGAATGTCAAGCGGTTACTCCTCCTCATTAGACCACGATGTCGCAGGGCTGGTGGTACAACTGCTTAGTCACCACGTTTCGTTCGTCATTGTTCTATGTATAAAAGTATATTTCCCCTCGTGTACTGTCTTCAATGTCCCTTGTGCCCTGTCGTCAATTGTCCCTCGTGTACTGTCGTCAATGTCCCTCGTGCCCTGTCGTCAATGTCCCTCGTGTACTGTCGTCAATGTCCATCGTGTACTGTCGTCAATGTTCCTCGTGCATTGTCGTCAATATCCCTCGTGTACTGTCGTCAATATCCCTCGTGCACTGCCGTCAATGTCCCTCGTGTACTGTCGTCAATGTCCCTCGTGCCCTGTCGTCAATGTCCCTCGTGTACTGTCGTCAATGTCCCTCGTGTACTGTCGTCAATGTCCCTCGTGACTCTCGTCAATATTCCTCGTGCATTGTCGTCAATGCCCCTCGTGTCCTGTCGTCAATGTTCCTCGTGCATTGTCTTCAATTGCCCCTCGTGCACTGTCGTCAATGTCCCTCGTGCACTGTCGTCGATTGTCCCTCGTGCACTGTCATCAATTGTCCCTCGTGCACTGTCGTCAATGTCCCTCGTGTACTGTCGTCAATGTCCCTCGTGCCCTGTCGTCAATGTCCCTCGTGTACTGTCGTCAATGTTCCTCGTGCACTGTCGTCAATGTCCCTCGTGTACTGTCGTCAATGTTCCTCGTGCACTGTCGTCAATGTCCCTCGTGTACTGTCGTCAATGTCCCTCGTGCACTGTCGTCAATGTCCCTCGTGTACTGTCGTCAATGTTCCTCGTGCACTGTCGTCAATGTCCCTCGTGTACTGTCGTCAATGTTCCTCGTGCACTGTCGTCAATGTCCCTCGTGTACTGTCGTCAATGTCCCTCGTGCACTGTCGTCAATGTCCCTCGTGTACTGTCGTCAATGTCCCTCGTGCCCTGTCGTCAATGTCCCTCGTGTACTGTCGTCAATGTTCCTCGTGCACTGTCGTCAATGTCCTTCGTGTACTGTCGTCAATTTTCCTCGTGCACTGTCGTCAATGTCCCTCGTGTACTGTCGTCAATGTCCCTCGTGTACTGTCGTTAATGTCCCTCGTGCACTGCTGTCAATGTCCCTCGTGTACTGTCGTCAATGTCCCTCGTGCACTGTCGTCAATGTCCCTCGTGTACTGTCGTCAATGTCCCTCGTGCCCTGTCGTCAATGTCCCTCGTGTACTGTCGTCAATGTTCCTCGTGCACTGTCGTCAATGTCCTTCGTGTACTGTCGTCAATTTTCCTCGTGCACTGTCGTCAATGTCCCTCGTGTACTGTCGTCAATGTTCCTCGTGCACTGTCGTCAATGTCCCTCGTGTACTGTCGTCAATGTTCCTCGTGCACTGTCGTCAATGTCCTTCGTGTACTGTCGTCAATGTCCCTCGTGACTCTCGTCAATATTCCTCGTGCATTGTCGTCAATGTCCCTCTTGCCCTGTCGTCAATGTCCCTCGTGCCCTGTCGTAAATGTCCTTCGTGTACTGTCGTCAATTGTCTCTCGTGCACTGTCGTCAATTGTCCCTCGTGCACTGTCGTCAATGTCCTTCGTGTACTGTCGTCAATTGTCTCTCGTGCACTGTCGTCAATTGTCCCTCGTGCACTGTCGTCAATTGTCCCTCGTGCACTGTCGTCAATGTTCCTCGTGCACTGTCGTCAATGTCCTTCGTGACTCTCGTCAATATTCCTCGTGACTCTCGTCAATATTCCTCGTGCATTGTCGTCAATGTCCCTCTTGCCCTGTCGTCAATGTCCCTCGTTCCCTGTCGTAAATGTCCTTCGTGTACTGTCGTCAATTGTCCCTCGTGCCCTGTCGTCAATTGTCCCTCGTGCACTGTCGTCAATGTCCCTCGTGCACAATGTATCAGCGGAAGAAATTGATTTCTCGAGATCTCCACAGAATCACTGTCAAAGACCCGAGTCCGCGACGAGACGGTCAATAGATGGCGTTTAGGTTTAGCGCTTGTTTAGACGGGAGAGGTACTTTTATAGATCAATACCCTTCCAAAATTTCCATCACACTAAAAGACATGATGTAAAGTAAATCTTCAAGAAAACCAAATTATGTTTTTTCAGTCTTCAGATTACTATAGAGAATCTCGTTGTTTTCCACCTCGATATATATATATTACACACGACTAAACGAATATCACGACAAAATACAGTTGTAGAAGCAAGGGACCCCTGTAGATTCCAAACATGGCTACCATCTCTCGATTGACTCACAGGGCTGGAAACTTGAGCAGGCAAACATCAGCTGTCGACATCTCGACATCTTATCTTCAGGTTCTAATTACTTTTCTCGTGTATTGCAGCGTAGACGGCTGCAAGGATAGACGCTATAATGGTAGGAGTTGAGCAAATTGAGGATAAATAACCAAAATATGGACGAAGGATTCTATGCTGTTTCACCCACACCTCCGCAACCATCTCTAGTGCTGGATAGAAAATAGTGATAACCCCCCACACAAACGTCCCTTCCGAAGAAAGATCTATAAAGTGAATGGAATGTTTCTGAAGTCAACACTATATATTACATATTTTAAATAAACATTTTATTTAAACCCCAATATTCAATTAAAATTTATATTCTAGATTATTCAATAAATTTAATAAAGATAATTATTTCAGAATATATTCTGTTTAGGATTCATTTTCCTAGGTCACGAGACTGCAATACGTTCAGTTAGCCAAAGGCCTGGCTAAGATACTAGTACTTTACCTAGTCCGCTCAAGCCACCGCGGTTTAATTGGACCTAAATGTCTTATTTTTGCCATAGGAGTGGAATAGTACTAAATGTATTCTATATACAGTAACGAGCGTCATGCGTTCTTAATCAATTCTTCAGTTTTCATCTCTGTCACCGTTTGCTTTTTTTTTGGAATGGCGCTCTCCTATTGGTTGGCTACGATCACGCCACCTTTGCCCCCCTCCCCCCCATCATGCCCCCCCCCCCCCCCACTCGCTTTTCGTTTTTGTAACTATTGTGTTGGAGCGGGTCGCTCCTTAAATAAATGCATATATTAGTTAATAACTAAATGGAATCCTCTCTTTCTTTTTTCCAGTAAGAGACGCCTACGGAAACCAACAGTACATAGACAGATAAAGCACATAGGCTATAGTTATTAACTAATATATGCATTTATTCAAGGCGCCAATTTATAATTGTAACAAATAGTATTTGAATAAAATAATTCAATCGGGTAAAACACGGGCGTTGCCCGGGTCATTCGGCTAGTGTATATATAAATGTGTGTGTATTCAACACAGAAAATTCCACAGAAAATTATTATCAACTTCTAAAGTCATAGAAATAGCTTTTATCGATCTATATTTATTGCACGCCTTTAAGGATCCATCGGCCTGGTGAAGACCGCATGAGAACTCATCATTTTAAATGATTAAAAAACACTTTGAAAATCATTTATACTCGTATATATGCGTGTTTTGAAAATAGAGTAATTCATATTTAATTCATTAGATAATAAAAAGGCATATATTGATTTTAATAAAATATTCATTTTGCCAATATTTCGGCTGGCTGAACGCCAACCTTTATCGAGGCATTACATTTTTGTATACACAAACTCAGCGCCGCCTAGTGTTATAATATCACAGTTGAAATCACTTAAAATACAAAGTAGGTGAGGGAAATTTGTGCATGAAAAATTTATTATAAAATTATAAAATATGTTGAATATCTTAAAATATTTGACTGTAAATTTTATAATGATTTTTTCATGCACAAATTTCCCTCACCTACTTTGTATTTTAAATGATTTCAACTGTGATATTATAACACTAGGCGGCGCTGAGTTTGTGTATACAAAAATGTAATGCCTCGATAAAGGTTGGCGTTCAGCCACCCGAAATATTGGCAAAATAAATCTTTTATTAAATCTAATATATGCCTTTTTATTATCTAATATATATTTGTGTGTGGTGATAGGTTTATCCTGTCGGATGATTGTAGTGGTATGATTGGCCAGTCGTGATGGCCACAATGGCTATTGTGGTTTCAGACGTCAATGGGATAGTACAAAAGGACGAGGCAGGTTGGATGTCGCCTCATAGGGAGAGTGAGCGGGTGGCCGGCGCCGATCGAGGAGTGTCTGATCAATTTCATAGCAAGAAGAGAACTGTCTGTAATCCGACTGCTTTTCAGACCGACTGTGTAATCAGAGACCTTTCTCCTGTCTGGCTCCGGCTGGCTCTCAATCTAATTTTATTATTTCGTTTTGTATTACATGATGGCCAAACTGGTGAATTGTATTGTATCTACAATTTTGGCTGTTACACTATAACTATATTACATATAAATATCAAGTTTATATTGAAATATATTACAACATATATGGCCGTTGCAATAAAAGAGTGGAGCCGACAAGGTCACAGTGGGCTCCTAATCCAACATGCAGTCAGGGCCGGAAGTGGAGGCGCACTAGTCTGAAGACAGATGAAGACCACACGCATAGGAACATGGTTAACTCGGGGTGGTTCCAGGGAAGGGGGGTCTAAGGAACGCTTTGGTTAATCGGGAAGCATGGCGTCTTTAACTACATGACTACTCTTCGGGTAAGCCGGTATGACTACCTCCTTCTGTCTTCCTGTCTGGTTCTTGAGATTCCGGGCTAATTGGCCTATCAAATGTGGTCTTCTAGCCCTACTATGGCTGCAGAACGCGAACTGGTGGCAAGGGATCCTGGGATCTGGCAGTGGAGGTGTCATCGCAGGGGTGGAGGAAGCTGGAGAGGTCAGGGAAACAGCGCCTTGATGCGGTGAGAAGCCTTGATGGAGGCCAGTTGAGGAGGCAGGAGGTCCTGGAAGCCTAGAACTTGAGGGCTCTAGACTTCAAGATGGGGCAGCTTGAGGCTCTCGCCTCGTGCTTGTCTGGGTGCAGAACGGTGCGCCACGCGCACCACCTTGTCCCCAGGGAGTTGGCTGACAGCAGGGGTTTCCAGGAGCGTCTCTTCAATGGTGGAGTTCGATGTTTCCTCATCCACTTTGAAGAGGTAGATGCGAGGCAGGATCTCCTTCTGTTGGCGGACCTTCATGCCATCCAGCTTGTTGGCCAGGGAGGTGGTAACAGCTGGGATGGTATCGGGGTTGCTGGATTGGAGGACAAGCTTCCCTTTGGTTCGCAGGGAGGCTCAAACGCCTTGGGGTAGAGTGTGGGCAGCGCGGACAGCTTTAAGCATTTCCCTTGGATCAGCCTGTGGGTCATCAGAGATGACCACTGTGTGGGCCGCCGATTTTTCTCCATGGAGGACCACTTGGGCGGCCGCAGGCTTGGAGACGCGGGATTGCGCAGGTTTTGCGGGACCTTTCAGGTTAGTCCTCTTTGCGGGCGGGTTGGGAGCCTCAGGCTGCTTCCTCTTTGAGGGAGCAGGAGCGGGCACGATGGGGGCAGGCGTCTTAATTGGGAGAGCAGCAGGAACAGGGGTGGCGGGCTTTATTGGGTCGGTTTGGGAACTGGCTTCCATGCAAGAAGGAGCTGGGCTGGTTTGGGTGTTGTGACTGGCAGTTGGGGTGATGACGTCCGGCTCCGCGAAGGCACTGAGCGTGTCAGTAAGGCTCTCCACTTCAGCGCAAAGGGCCTTAATCTGCTTATTCCGCGTTGCGATATATCTAATCATGTCTTCGTGCAGGGGCTTGAGGGCGGGATGGCCAATGCCGATCAGGACCTGGAGGTGGCGGGGGAGCACCATTTCGTCCTCCTTATCCAGGGCAGCGACGTCCACGATGGGCTTCTGGGCATTATTCTTCTTTTTCTTGGCAGGGTTCATGGCAAGAGCAGGAGAGCGACCTGACTGTCCAAAAGGAGGGCGGGGAGTCGACTCCTGAGTCTTCCTGTCTGGGTTCAGGGCCAGCTTATATGCTATTGGTGACGTCAGAGGGGGAGGACGTCCAATCAGGGGCCACCACGACCGATGTTTATAAATATCTCTTGTTTATATTATCCTTCTCCCAGCTCACCGTCCCTTTTTCTCCCGGGTATGCGTTTTATTGATACCATTTTGTAGTTACATATGAGTTTGAAATATATGTACAACATATACAATACGACAGATATATATTACTTATCTTTAATTGCAATTAATCTTTAATTACTCTTTAGTGTGCCAATATTTCACCAGAATACATTGAATTTTGTATAATGCGGAATATGTTAGTTATCCTTTTATCAGACTTATTTTAACATTCTACGATTGAGGCTACGGCCTTGCTTACTCTATCGTGTTATAATAGTGTCTGAATAGGTTCACTATTGTGGTAACCTTTAGAGACAAACCTGAAATTTTCTGTTTAGCCTGCTCTTGGACTAATTTTGGGGTTGAAGCAGTGATATTTTATAGATTTGAATATATTGTATATAATTGTACAAATTTACGTTCATGTAGGTCGAATATTATGAAAATGTAAGAATAATATGCAAATCAGTCAGTTTTCTGACCTATCTGAATATCGCTAAGTATAGCGCTGAATATTTCCAGAGGTAACTATCGTGCCCTAATTGGATCCGAATAGGTTGAATATTGTGAAAACCTATTCACATATAGTGTGTAATAATTGCGGTTCCAGAAAGGCTGACTAGGGGGGTAAAGAAATACAAAAACAAATAATAATAAGAATATTATTTAAAGTTCATCACAATAATTACTATCTATATACTTGTTCAATTTTCAGATATCAAAATGTCCCTGAAATTTCTCTTCTTTCCGATTTCTCAAAATATGTTTCATCGTGATTGCTTTTTACGACTTTTATTTTAAGAAGAGAGAGAAATTTATAGACATCGGTCGTGACGGTCCCCGATTGGACGCGGACGTCCCCCTCTGACGTCACCAATATGATATAAGCTGGGGCCCAGAACCTAGACAAGTGAGACCCAGATGAGGAGGTTCCCAGACAGACACACCAAGAAAGTAGTCATGTAGTCCAGAGCGGTCCCAGTCTCACCCTTCCAGGAAACCACCCCTAAACCAAGGTAACCATCTTCCTATGCGTGTGGTCTTCATTTGTCTCCAGGCTTGTGCCACAATTTGACTGAGACGGGAAAGAAATTCCAGTTTCTCTTAAGCATCGCACTATATGACTATAGTAATATTGATAAATGGTCTAATCCTTGAGCATGTACTATAGAGTACCAATTTCTTTACAAAAAACAAGGTGTTTTTAAAAATGAAATTATTTCTTGAATCTTAAGTTTTCTAGGTTCTATATATTTTGGCATTTTCCCCTCTCAGTCTCTGTGTTATACCATATTCACATACCGTGTTTCATCTCCCTGGGTAACATTTCGAACCAATGAGAAGCAGAGTAATAGATAACAATCTTGTTTCCTTCGCTGTAATTCATTTATTTGACATATCGGACGCGATATCCCAGCTCGGGATACTTGCGCCTAAATACATTTTAGTAGATTATATACAATTCATTTTATATACAGTTCAATAAACAAGACTAAAAACGATATTAAAACTGAAAAATTGGTTTTCTCAAACAGAAAAGAAAATCTAAAATGAATATATTTACAAAAATTATTGAATTTTATCTTCATTTTCAAGAAAAATTATTGAATTTTAGATAGGTGTCTTTGTTATATACAAATTCGCATATTTCTTCAATGGGATACAAATTATTACTTCTGTAGCTGTGAAAGTTTGAACATTCTATCAATAAATGTAATGAATTTTGGTTTTCCTTTCCATTAAAGCAGCTAGGATCATCCGCTGCCCCGATTTTCGCCAGAAATTCTCCAAATTCATGCTCAGTCGTTAAGAGAGGTGAAAACAATGTAGCTGATATCCTTTGATATGAAGGTTTGACGTGTCTCAAAAATCAGTTTTTAGTTTATGATAGCTATAAGATCTTGAAGATAGAGGTTGCTTGGTCGGCATTCATAGTTATTTGAAATAAAATACACTTCTGCTAGAAATTATTTTTATTTTCTTTAAGTTCCGACAAAAATCTTTTTGAAAAAATTATTTCGAAATGTATTTCAGTTTAAAAAGCTATGATAATTATCTTTAGGATTTCTTCAAATTGTTTATTTGATTTCGAGTCCATTTCGGGGTTTTTATTATCGATAAAGTCAATGTATCCATGACGCTTAGTTGACAAACTTTAAATCATGCAAACCATTCGAATGTTACTGATTGTGATAGGGATTATCATTCAATATATCTTATTAAAGATTAGTAATTATTCAGAAGCTGTGTTCCCTAATTCAAAGCAAAATCTCAACTCATGTTTCTCAATACGATAAGGCATACTGAAGCTACAAATATATTTAATATACGTGAGCTAATATATTCGGTAAAAAATACGAGTCTGTGTGATCAATATTTTCTAGGTGTTGACAAATGTTTTATCTAAGGTCCTATAAAATATATTTCAAGATTCTGAATATTTTATGGGATTCGATCGCACACTCCAGGAAGTATTGACCCATTCGTAGATGTTTGAATGTTTCCCGACCTCTCCCGGAATTCAACCGAGACAAAATCTCCACGAGTGAAATTTGATGTTTTAATTTTAATAGAAGTAGTAATGTACACTCTCAAAGGGACAAAACTTAAGGAAGTTGTTTGTGTTTTAGTAAAAACACAAACATCCTCGATAAAGATAGGCGAGTTGCCCCTCGAAATATTGGAACAATAAAATAATTATAAATCCAATATATGCATCTTTTTTGAATATATATATATATTAGATTATAGAAGCAATGGGCGCCTCTTCCGTCAAAATAAACGTCAAAACCTGACGCCATCTATATATTAGATTGAATAAAAAAAATATTAATCATTATTTTGGTTGGCTGAACGCCATTTCATTCTATAATATTCCTTAAAACTTTCTTGAATCTGTAAATTGTTTTCCTCGAATACACACAATACAATTTGATATCATTTAACTAAATTTGCATACCAACCCTTTGTACATATTTCAATTGTGTTGATATATTTTTTTCTCTTTTCATCTAACTAACTTGCATACTAATTCTTGTACATATTTCTAATATCTTTCTTTTCTTTCAATGTTTTGTTTATCTTTAAAGTGCAAGTGTCCCTGGGGGGACATAGCGCTCTAAGTCGAAATAAAAAAATAAATAAACGCCATTCTTTGTCAAGGCATTACAATTTATACAAAAAAAATTCAGCGCCTCATTTAATAGATATATGTTGTAATATATTCCAATATATACCAAATGATGTTAACCAGTGCCCAAACAAGCAGACTAGTTGCTCAGGCCCTATATAATTTTTACAAGGCAGTAGGTGTAAAGAGGGAGAAAAGAGATCTTGGAAGCTATTGTTCTTACACCTCAGAATGATGACGAAACATCTAGGGGTCGACCTTTCATATTAAATCTTACTTTTCCTTATTACTAATAATTGTATATAGTTGCGGAACTACTGGTTTCCTGTGCTGCTCTTTTCCTGATATTGCACCTTGTACGGAGAATCTGTATAAGACTAATGTCTTAATAAAGGCTTTGTGTGTGTGTATATTCCAATATATACTATATCCCTATGTGTTGTAATGTTGTTGTTGTTGTCGTGTCCAAAGAAGAGTCTCAGATGTCTGTCTCCATGCATCTCCATCACAGCAGCAGCAATATCCACTATCTTGGGTGTGTAAAGCTGCTGCTCTGGGTCTATGTCAATTTTCTGCAAGGCTGCGGCCATTGCTGGGCATGAGAATATGTGAGTAGGTGTTAGTTCCACACCAGGACAGTTGTTGCATGCTTTATAAGTTCTTGTGCCATATGGATGTATTGTCATTCCTTTATAGTGTTTTGTTCTAAGTCTTGTTATAGTTTTTGTCAGTTTTCTCTCAGAGTTTATTTCACATATTTGATCTTTTCTTATTTTTTGTTTGATTATCTTGTATTTTTCCAAAGCATCAGCGTCAAATACTGACATTTGTTCTTTCCTTTGGCTCAGCTTTCTGGCTTCCTTTGCCAATTCATCTGCCATTTCATTACCCTCGATCCCAACATGGGCAGGAATCCATTGTAGAATGCAGTTCTTCTCCAATGTTTCCAGTTGGGTAAGTAATGAGTGTATTTTCTGCGTGATTCTAGTATTGCCCTTCTGAATTGCTTCTAGAGCGGATCTGGAGTCACTGTATATTATGATTCCTTCTGATTGATGCAGGGATGGTTGGTTCAGGCATACATCAAGGGCTTTCCAGATAGCTGTCAGTTCACAAGTGAAGTTTGACGAAATCTTTCCTGCTCCTTCTTTGATTTTGATGTGTGTTCCATCTTGGAGTATTATGTTAATTCCGGCCCCTCCATTACTCAGGGTAAGGTCTGATGATCCATCTGTGTATGCGAATAAATAATGTGTTGTAATGGTTAAGGTTATAATATAATTTCCAAGTTGGCAGAAATAAAATTTCGAGTGAGTGACAGCCGGCACCAGAGGAGGAAAAAGGTCCGAAAAACAAGTCGGGTTCCCAGGTGTGGCCCTTTCTTGCTCAAACAGATCAGTCCGCTTTGAGACACGATGATAGACAGACCCTTCTCGACAGATCTGTCCTGACCGGTGTCGGCTTCACTTACTCTCTTGCCATCTCTATGAGGACATCCAACATTGCTCGTCCTTTTGTGCAATCCCAATTCCACGCCTGAAACCACTCTGAACATTGTGGCCACCACGACTGCAACCAACATGCCACACTACAGTCATCCAACAGAATAAACTACATTACTACATATATATACCCAATTTGCTTGTCTCAAAGCTCGATCTTCGTGTAGAATGAGGACCGAAAACCTGAACAAAAATTCTGTCTCCCAGAAGAAAGAGGTAAACATCAAGCCATATTGGATTTGAATAAACAACTATTGATCCAAGATGAGCCAATTTATTGTTAATCTATTTCTTATTGATTGCCCCATTATTTACCCCTTTATATGAAACTAGCCGAATGACCCGGGCAACGCCCGGGTTTTACCCGATTAAATGCTTTTATTCAAATACTATTCGTTACAATTATAAATTGTCGCCGTGGATGTCATTCTTGTATAATATATAAATGAGTTTTAAAAATTGTAAAAAAAAATGCATCGGCCGGGAATCGAACCCGGGGCGCCCGCCACTATAATATATAAATGAGTTTTAAAAATTGAAAAAAAAAAAATGCATCGGCCGGGAATCGAACCAGGGGCGCCCGCGTGGCAGGCGAGCATTCTACCACTGAACCAAAAGCAAACGGTGACAGAATTAAGAACGCATGACGCTGATAACTGTATATATAGCTAATAAACAAAAATAATCTAGAGAAAAAATGTAATTATTTAAAAATAAATAAATCTAACCAGCCACTGACAAATCCCCAATCCACTGTAAATAAAAATACTTATGGGCAAACTACTGTAAATAGACAATCTTGTTTTTCGTTCAAAGACGACACACAAGTGCTGTGTTGGAATGTTAATGGTTTGGAAAGGATGTTGCTGCAATTCGACCTATTCACACATTTAGAAAAGTGCAGCATTTTTGCACTCACAGAAACATGGAAGGATCAACATCTGAAGAATAAACCAACAGGATTTCATTTGTATGAATCACTTGCTCAGAGAGACCACAAGAAGGGTAGATCATCGGGGGAAATTATTGTTGGAATTCGAGAAGCTATAAAAGACAAGATTGAAAGGACTGAAATTGAAAAACAATGGATTATGATCTGTCTGAGGTTGGACGGTGAGATGCGAGTGTGTATGATCTTTGCTTACTTGCCACCAAACGAACACTATTTGACCAACTGCAAAAATTTACTCGACCAAATAGAAGGGAAAATAGTTGAAGGATATGAAGTTTTACTGGCTGGTGACTTGAATACACGAACGGGTGCAATGGGGTTTCTTCATAATACATTATACCTTCCTTACTACTTAACTACTAGACGCACTTCTAAAGATCCTGTAATATCTACGCATTCAGAACAATTCATAGACAGATTGGATAATAATACTCTCACAATTTTGAACGGCAGAACAAGGGGTGACAGAAGTGGTAACTACACATACATATCAGCACGGGGATCCTCGGTGGTAGACTACTGTATTGTCTCCCATGGGCTGTTGGGTTACGTACATGACCTATACATCGAGATTACCACATTCAGATCACTTACCTCTAATTATAAAAATGGATATGAGTTGGGGACCGAAACAAGTGACGAACCCGACTTCACGGGTAAAGAAAAAATATATATGGTTACCCGAAAGAGTAACGCTATTTGTAGAGGACTTAGGAGGAACTTATGGATTTTGGAATAACTCGATTGAGAATATAATGAACAACATGGTTAATCAGATCAAAAGCGCAATGGTACAAAATGGTATGCAAATTGAAATAAAAGCGAATAACTCACTGTCGAAGCCCTGGTTTGATCATGAGTGCTACATAGCGAAAAAGATTATGAAAGCGACTCTGACAAAATATATTAAATCTAATAGGGATCTAGATCGTTTGGAATATGTTAAAACAAGGAACAAATTTACATCGATTATTAACAATACAAAGAAAAAATACTTTTGTGAAATACAAGAAATATTAAATAATACATACGATTCAAGTGAATTCTGGAAAACAATAGCTCGCTTCAGAAAAATAAACTATACACAGGGCAATATCTCAATTTCGGACTGGCAGCAATTTTACAATAAACTCCTGGATACAGAATCAATACCAGATTACGAACCCGTTACTATGACCTTCCTAAAAACAGATAATGAGCTAACTAAATGCATAACTCTTAATGAAATAAGCAGAGAAATTTCTCGAATAAGGCATGGCAAGGCGGCTGGTTTTGACGACATAATGAATGAAGCAATAAAGGCCCTCCCAAAAGATTATCTAATTTCCTTAAAGGATATATTCAATAGAATTTTGAGAACGTCTGAATTTCCGACAACATGGTTGAAATCAGTTATTCAACCAATTTTTAAGAATGGTGATCCAGACGACCCCTCTAACTATCGAGGCATAGCGCTCTTAAGCAATATAGCAAAATTATTCACATCAATACTCAAATCTCGTCTAGGCAGTTGGATCGAAAGGAGAAATATAGTTCCTGAGAACCAGGCGGGATTCAGGGCCGGCCACTCTTGTCAGGACCATATATTCACTCTATTATCCCTGATTCAAATGACTCTAAGCCGAAAGAGAAGGAAATGCTACATGTTCTTCGTGGATTTGAAAAAAGCCTTCGACTCAGTGCCCCACTCATTATTATGGAGAAAACTGGTAGATGCAGGTCTCAACCACCGTTTTGTTAACTTAATTAAAGATTATTACACAAATATGACAGCGGTAGTGCGATGGAACAATTCATTCACTGCGCCAATAAAGGTGCGTTCGGGAGTTTAACAAGGGGAGCCGATGTCACCTTATTTATTTATACTTTTTATAAATGATTTAATCGGTCTCTACAATAATTCAGATTTACCGGGAATATATCTCCCAAATTATGGATATGTTCATATTCTACTATACGCAGACGATATTGTCTTGATTGGAGAATCCAAAAATAACCTTCAAATAAAAATCAATATGCTAAGAAAATATTTTGAAAAAAATTTATTAACCCTGAATGAAAATAAGTCAAAAATTGTATTTTTCATAAACGGCGGTCGATTAGCACAAAATGACAAATGGTTTTGGGGTGAGCGGCAACTGTCTGTTACTACGAAATATCTATACTTGGGATATCCGCTTACAAGTGCAAATTCACTAAACAAGGTAGCGTCACACTACAAGGGCAAAGCCCTGGCAGCAATTGGCGCTGTGTGGCAAGTTCTGATAAAATCCAAGATGAACTCTCTAAATGCGGCAATGAGATTACTTGATTCGACGGTCTTGCCTCACATGCTATACGCCGCACCCTGCTGGGCACTCAACCAAGTAAAGGTAGTTGACCAGGTTCAGAATATTTTCCTAAGACGCTACCTAAATTTACCAAAGTATACTCCGGGCTTTATGCTAAGAATGGAGTGTGGACGAGTATCACAGGAAGTTATCATAACTAAACAGGTCCTGAGATTTTGGGTGAGGATTATGAAAATGGAGGAGAGTAGGTTGCCCCGAGCATGTTTGTCACACCTCTGGACATTACACAGCAATCAAAGGGCTGGTTTAATCTTTGTCGAAAACCTGTCAACCATTTTAGACTCAAACGGTTTTTCGTTCCTGAAGGGTTGTTCGGATTACACTGCAATATTGACTGAAATCCCTGCTATTATTCGAATAGCAACCGAACAAAGCATCCAAAGCGACATGGCGAAAATCCTAAATACTTCACATTACAGTCACTTCAAATACCTAAAAAATTCAATAACAGCAGAACGATATTTATTCACAACTATTCCTCTAGCTATTAAAAGATTTTTTGCACAACTGAGACTCCTATGGACGATCTTCCCAGAAAATCGTTCAAAGCGCTGGAAGATTGATTTGACTCTAACTTGCGATCTGTGTAAAAACAGAATCCAAGACGAAATTATGCATATAATATTTGGATGCTCTTGCTTAGAGAAACAGAGGAAAGAAATTTTGGGTGACTTACCCTGGTCTCAACCTGACTGCCAACAAATTTGCAGCTGGATGAACACACTGATGGTTGATCAGGGTCTCTCCCTCGGTTTATATAAATTCTACAAGGCCGCAGTCAATGTCCGTTGGAGAATAATGGATTCGCCGAATGTCGTGGTTTGCTTGGAGGAAGAAGGCGAAGATTGAACGCGGCTGATTCCACACTAGCCCTCTCAATGATATCCTAACCTTGACATATCCTAAACATTGGTACTTTAATTTAAATATTTAATCATGTATGGTTCTTTTTGCTCTGTATGTTTATTTTTTGTATATATGGTTATATTTATTTTTGTTTGTTTTTTCTTTATTCTCTCTTTTCTTTTTCCTTATTACTTCTTGTATTCTAGTTTTTACTTTTGAAATATCTTCCTTTGCTAAATCCTGTAGAGGGGAATCATGTATAGGGCTGGATGCCCCAATAAAAAGGTGTGTGTGTGTGTGTGATAACTGTATATATTAATATAAATATTTACTTATGAAAATATAAATATTTACTACATATAACGAATGAAGACAATAAGACGCGAAGGTTTCTTTTTAAAAATTAATCAAACTTCCACTGTCCTTACTGCGATGAAAAAATATTGGGAGGGTTTGGCTCATCAGTGGTTTCACCAATTTAATCAAACAGACCGCTTCTATAGAGCTCTAATACTATATTGGATCATTCTGCTTTTATATGCTACACTGAAGGGTGGAATCTTAGATTTTTTCATCGCAGTAAGGACAGTAGAAGTTTGATTTATTTGTGAAAAGAAACATTCGCGTCTTAATGTCTTCATTCGTTGTATATAGATGGTGCGTTATTGCTTTGTATTAAGATATACTACATAAATATTTAATTATAAGCTATTAACCTGTCATTGTGAATACGAATAACAATAATTTAGCGAGAGTTACTATTTCATATCACAAAATCCCCTACTTCCTATATACTGCAATGGATGGACGCAGATGTCTATCATAGATTTTTCATTATTTGTTCTTTGACTATTGACCATTAGGCTTTTCTATGTAAATATTATCACCTAATTATGTAAATAGAGGTAGAAATTCCTAAAGGAAACAATTAAAAGTTAAATAATGTGAGTTTGAATCTTAAATGGTTCACATAAATTACACGTAATCTCCCTTATTTTTCATAGTTTTACCTGGATAGTGACAGCTATAAATAGATATTCCTAAAATAAATTGACAAATATTTTATTTATATGAAAAAAGCGCATCTGGATCTCTGTAAAGAGAAATATTGCTTCCTCTTTATCAATTTATTACACAGTAAACTTAATTTACAAATTCAAGTTTACTGTACAATAAATTGATAAAGAAAGAGCAATCTCTCGAAATATTTTGAGAAAAAAAATTTTTTTTTCTTTACAGAGATCCAACTACGCCCTTTTTTATATAAACTTATTTAATGGATCGCCTTGTGACTCAAATATTTATTGTTTTATGAATATTAACAATAGAGTAAATATAGAGACCTCACCTAAACACAAAGGATTATCAGACGTGAATCCATCCAATGGCTTCGATAGTTCAATCTCTACCACAACCTAAACCTATGTTTAACTTTTCTGGCTATACAGACAGCTACTTGGATGAATTCCTGCTGAGGTTATTCAAGGAATTTGTCTACACGGGATTAGGATAGAATAGAAATCTATACGAATACATGTATTGAGCATTGATCATCCGCTAATTATTCTCTTAAAAAGAGTGTGTTGGTAACCGTGAAGGCCTACAGGGAACTCTGAAATGTGGCTGACATACGGGACAATGGCATCCCTCCTTTCCATAGAGGGGCAAGACACCATCACCAATCTACTTATATAATTGCCTTATTCTGAAGCTCACGGATAGAATGCGCGCCCATTGGCTGCCGCCGGCGAACACGTGTCCTCCCTGCCCCCCTCTAGACAACCCTGTTATCAGCTGTGTGATACATACACCTGTCTATAGCGGCCATTCTAGACAACCCTGTTATCAGCAGTGTGTTACATCCACCTGTCTATACAGACCACCCTGTCTATAGCGGACCACCCTGTCTATAGCGGACACTTTAGGCAACCCTGTAATCAGCAGTGTGTTACATCCACCTGTCTATACAGACCACCCTGTATATAGCGGCCATTCTAGAATACCCTGTTATCAGCTGTGTGATACATACACCTGTCTATAGCGGCCACTCTAGACAACCCTGTTATCAGCTGTGTGATACATCCACCTGTCTATACAGACCACCCTGCCTATAGCGGTCACCTTAGGCAACCCTGTTATCATTAGTGTGTTACATTCACCTGTCTATACAGACCACCCTGTCTATAGCGGACACTTTAGGCAACCCTGTAATCAGCAGTGTGTTACATCCACCTGTCTATACAGACCACCCTGTATATAGCGGCCATTCTAGAAAACCCTGTTATCAGCTGTGTGATACATACACCTGTCTATAGCGGCCACTCTAGACAACCCTGTTATCAGCTGTGTGATACATCCACCTGTCTATACAGACCACCCTGTCTATAGCGGTCACCTTAGGCAACCCTGTTATCATTAGTGTGTTACATTCACCTGTCTATACAGACCACCCTGTCTATAGCGGTCACCTTAGGCAACCCTGTTATCAGCAGTGTGATACATACACCTGTCTATATAGACCACCCTGTCTATAGCGGCCACTCTAGACAACCCTGTTATCGGCTGTGTGATACATACACCTGTCTATACAGACCACCCTGTCTATAGCGGCCACTCTAGACAACCCTGTTATCGGCTGTGTGATACATACACCTGTCTATACAGACCACCCTGTCTATAGCGGCCACTCTAGACAACCCTGTTATCGGCTGTGTGATACATACACCTGTCTATACAGACCACCCTGTCTATAGCGACCACCTAAGACAACGTTTTTAAAATATATTCGCACTCGGGTAAAACCCGGGCGTTGCCCGGGCCATTAGTCTAGTCACCAATAAAAGTGTATTGGAAAACGAAATTTGAAAATTATCCCGCATGAGTTTCTTTTCTCAACGAAAAATCAAAATTTATTTCAAGGAGAAATACCGATAATTTCTAACCTTTTCCGTTTATCATTACTCTTCATAATTCATCCTTTCATACCTCATCCCTATAGTTAGAAATTATCGTTATTTCTCCTTGAAATAAATTTTGATTTTTCGTTGAAAAGAAACTCATGCGGGAAAATTTTCAAATTTCGTTTTACAATCACAAGCCGCATTATATTGTATTGCAATAAGAGTGTATGTCAGGCATTAATTAAATAATTGACTTATTAATATATAAAATAGGGACAAAACTATTTTTGAGATTGAGTTGAAATTTCTTGATTTTTCCTATTTCTATATACTAAATGCGTCAAAATGTGATTCAGTAAAATCTTAGATTCCCTTTAAAAATCATCTTAAATTTGATAAATGCACCTCTCTCTAGCAGGATTTACTTCTCCATGCATGAAACAGTAGTGTAAAATATCATAATTAACTTAGTGCCAATGTCAATGATAATTATAAACATATTTTAACGCTCCTTTTAAATGATACATAATTAGAATTATAATAAATTTGAACTAATTTTGACACTTATGATTATTTTTAAAATATATCAATTTTCTACTGCCCTTACTGCAATAATAAAATAATGGGAGGGCCTGGCTCATTATTGGTGAACCCTCCGAGCTGTTTCCTCAGTTTCCTCACTTTCTTACTGCTACTCTTTTTGTGTTGTTTTTCTTGCTTCCCTCTTTCTCTTTCTTGTTTTTTTTTTTTCTTCTTTTTTTTTTCTTTTTCTTCTGTCTATATTGTTGTTTCCTTTGTCTCCCTACTTTGTTCTTATGCATACCTCTGGTGAATCCTGTATAGGGTCAGTGACCCTAAATAAAGGCTTTTTGTTGTTGTTGTTTGTTGTTTCCTCAGTTTAATATACCAAAGAATGATACGCGTCAAAAATGGTTCAAATTTCTTATAATACAGGTGGCGAGCTAATGCATTATATAATTGAAATCATATCTACAGCCTATATCCTGCTATGATTAGAATTTGAAAGAAGAATGGCATGGCTGATAGCTGGTTAACCCTCCCAGTGGTTTTGTCATTTTTACCTCCAGACTCTTCACAAGCTTGATAGCTTAATATGATTGAGCGGAGATAAGAAAGAAGAAGACCTCCAGACTGCTTCAATATTGTATTAGACTGCGTTCATACGAGTGTATTTTAATCTATCTTCAACAGATAGAGGAGATTCTTTTTTGCTTATCCCTAGTACACGTGGTACAGGCCATGATAATCATGGTTGTAGTTAGCGACTGATTTTAATGTAAGCGCACCACATGTTTACAAATGTGAAAAGCAGTTCGACTTTGCACTTTACAAATGTGACAGAGCCCCGTTTGGTTACTTGCACTCGCTGGTGGGGTTGGATTTTTGCAAGAATCGGGGGCCATTGGAGCATTTTTTTTTAACAGAAAAAAGTGTCCAATGCGGGAATCGAACCCGGGTCGTAGTGGTCGAAAAACAAACGGTTTAACCAGCTTTCCACCGACCCCCCCCCCCCCCCCCCCAGAGGAGATTCTAATGAGAATTAATAAAATAATTCTCTCAGAAAGAATTACAAGAGAGAACATAGACGTCAAGAGCCTTCAAACAAATCGATACGGAGTGCGTGAGGGGAAATATACCAGAATGACTGTACACACAGGGCTGCTACATCAATATTGAAGGAGAGCGGGGTGTAAATGAATACTCCAGGCGGATTGATTGACCTTTCCGTCAGCCCTTCCTTCTTCTGTCGTCCTGAACATCAATGCTTCCGTAGTTGCATAGCGACATGTCTCGATATAGCGACATGTCTTGATATCGCGTCATAGTTCATCTAATCTTGTTGTATAGGTGGCCCGACCTTGAACTTAGATAGAGCCGAATCTCTTGTTTACTCACTTGACTCTTCGCTCTTAAACTACCTTTAAAATAAGAATGCAAACAGTAGCAATGCGTTTCTTTATTTGTGTAAAGTGCAAGTTTTCGGATCTTTATAATCCTTCCACAGAAATACCTAAGGGTTGAGAGAATGAGGATATATATCTATATAAATATACAATATATCCTAATTTTCTCAACTTATAGCTATGCCTGTAGAAGGATTATAAAGATCTGAAAGCTTGCACTTTGCGCGAATAAAAAAACGCATTGTTACTGTATATATCTTTATAATCCTCCCACAGACATATCTATAAGTTGAGAGAATTATATAAATTTATATATCCTCATTTTCTCAACTTATAGCTATGCCTGTAGAAGGATTATAAAGATCTGAAAGCTTGAACTTTGCACGAAAAGAGCAACGCATTGCTACTGTTTATTTCTTTATAATCCTTCTATCGACACAGCTATAAGTTGAGATAATGAGGATATATATAAATCTATATAAACATACAATATATCCTTATTATCTCAACTTATAGAAGGATTATAAAGATCCGAAAGCTTGAACTTTGCACGAATAAATACATTGCTACTGTTTATATTCTTATTTTATACTTTATAGCAATTTTCTCTTCTAATTGAACTACCTTTATAAAACTGCCCATTTAAGTCTAAGGTCCTACAGGAAGGATCATACTCGATAAAATAATCCATTGTATCAATATTAAGTAAAATCAATCATTCCTCCAGGGAAAAGTGTCTTTTCAAAACATTTTTATTGTTCTCTAGCTTTCGGACATAAACATCCTTCTATAGGAGAAAACTTGGTTACAACTTCATTATACCAAGTTTCTCCTGTAGTAGAGCCTCCGTGCCCGAAATCTAGAGAATAAAAAGGTTTTGAAAAGATACTTTTCCCTGAAGGCCTGATTAATTTTATTCAAGGAACAAACTGTTCGTCTCATCACCATCTTGATTACTACAGTTACAAAATATTTATCAGAGGAATGTCATCAACGTGGATCATTATCACTTTTATTATGGAATATACTGTTGAATGATTTGTTGATCAACTTCGTGGGTCCCCTAATGTTGAAATAATCTGTTATACGGATGTTGTTTCTATTATTTGTTGGCACAATTCCATAGAAGGGTTCAAAAATGTAACCGAAAATACACTAAAATTCTGGGTGTATAGTTAAACTTAAAAAATAAATCAGATAATCAAATAATCCCATCAAGGCTGAAGTGAGGAAGCACACACTATCGCAATGTGACTGATATGAAACCGTGTATCACTGACAGATTTAAAATATTAGAGCTTATAATTTCGTACTATTTTTTAGAATACAAATATTTACGCGATAAAACAGAATAAGAGAAGAAAAGTTTCTTTATTAGACAAATTATAACGGTGCGAGCTTTCGGGTAAAAACCCCTTCTACAGGCGTGGTAGACGTGACACTATAACATAGGTAATGTGGCTAGAATGAGAATATATACACATGATTATTTACATATTAGCGGAATATGCTATGCAAATGGGGATTTTTCATTTGTTATGACTATTGTAATTAAAGAGATAGTAGGCAAATAGGGCATTTGTATATTTGGAGTTTTGAGTCTATAGAGGAATATGTTAACGTAAATTACTGGATATGTGATATTTCAAAGAATTTTAGGAAATGATGCTATTACTGTAAGGCCAGGAGAGCACGATAGGCATCAGGAAGATCTATTTTGCGGTTGATGCTATTATGTCTGTGAGATTCTATGGATTCGAGAACTAATCGCTGGTGCTGGTTATGAATGCGTCTGTAATGTATGGTGGGGTGGTTGGTGTTGAATGTATGGCCGGTATTGAGTGTGTACTGGTAAAGGAGGAACCTGGTGTCTTGGTTGGAGGTATTTCTAGAATGCTCAGACATTCTGATGGCGACGGATCTGCCTGTCTCGCCAACGTATGTGGCAGAGCATTGCTCACACGAGACAGAGTAGACCGCGCCAACAGAATGGAGGGGATCAGGGGGGGCATGCGATTTAGTATATGGGTGACGGAGGGATGTGAGCAGGTTGGGGGAGTTTTTATATAAGGTGCGGATACCGTATGCTTTAAGGCTTCTGGCTATGTCGGCTGAGGAGGGGGAGTAGGGAAGGAAACATAAGGATTTGTAAATTTTAGGGTGGTTGGGGGGGCCAGGTGTATATGAATGTCTGTTGATGAATTCAAGCGGAAACGATGCTATGGAGAGGTGCGATATGATGAGATTTTTCTCTATTTCTTTAAATATATCGAGCGAACAGTGGGTATAGATTCTTTTGGTGAGAGTTTTTACTATGTTGATTTTGTGGGAAATGGGGCAGTGTGAATTGAAATGGGTATAACTGGGGGGACACTGTTTTTTGTAGTAGACTGTGGTGTGGAATGAGGATGCGGTACGTATTATTAGGATGTCTAGGAATGGGATGACCTGGTTTGATTCTATTTCCAAAGTGAAGGAGATGTTGGGGTTAAAACTATTGAGGGCTGCAAGTATGGTGCTCTCCTGGCCGTGTCTGCATAAGCAAAAGACGTCATCAATATAACGGCGCCATATTTGTATATCTATGGGGAGGGTACGGGTGATCCAGTTGTCTATTTCGGACATAGCGACTTCTGCGACAATAGAGGAAAGAGGGCTACCCATTGGAGTGCCCTTAATTTGTCTGTAATGATTTTCTTGGAATGTGAAACAGTTCATGCTCAAGCAGAGCTTGGTAAGTTGTACTATGGATGAAGCTGTATGGGAATCTGCACTCTGTGAGTCAAGGAACCGCTCCAGACTATCTATGATGAGATTGTGGGGAAGACTGAGGTAGAGGGAGGTTACATCGAAGGAACACATTGTAAAATGTGGGGCGGGTTTTAAGGCAGTTAACTCATTGATAAAGTGGGGGGTGCTTCGTATGGAGTATATATTCCTGTGGTTTTGTAACAGAGGGGAAAGGTAGTTAGAGAGGAATTTGGCCAATGGATAAGCGGGTGAATGATGGTAGGCGATAATCGGACGGAGTGGTACGTCAGGTTTATGGATTTTTGGCAGGCCGTAGATGTATGCGCTATTGGAAAGGTTGGAAATAAATATCTTGTAATCGTCGGGGGTAATATGTTTAGATTTTTTCAACTGTAGTAGGGAGGTTCTGAAAACTTTAACTAGGGAGAGGCTAACCTTGTCTGAGATGGGGGAGAAGGTGGTATCATCTCCGAGTAGATCGTGCATCTTGGCTCGGTAATTCTCTTGGTTCATGATGACGGTGTTTGAGCCCTTGTCGGATCGGGTGATGACTATGGATTTACTCTGCTTAAGTCTTTGAAGTGTTCTTAGGTCTGCACGGTAGTTGGGAGGAGGGGTATAAGGTTTAGTTAGAGTCTTGGCAACCAATGTTCTCACGGAATGTTTGTCTTGCAGGCTGTACTGTTTGATGGTAGATTCGACGGAGCTGAAAAAAATAATCTCATCATATCGCACCTCTCCATAGCATCGTTTCCGCTTGAATTCATCAACAGACATTCATATACACCTGGCCCCCCCAACCACCCTAAAATTTACAGATCCTTATGTTTCCTTCCCTACTCCCCCTCCTCAGCCGACATAGCCAGAAGCCTTAAAGCATACGGTATCCGCACCTTATATAAAAACTCCCCCAACCTGCTCACATCCCTCCGTCACCCATATACTAAATCGCATGCCCCCCCTGATCATCTCCATTCTGTTGGCGCGGTCTACTCTGTCTCGTGTGAGCAATGCTCTGCCACATACGTTGGCGAGACAGGCAGATCCGTCGCCATCAGAATGTCTGAGCATTCTAGAAATATCTCCAACCAAGACACCAGGTCCCTCCTTTACCAGCACACACTCAATACCGGCCATACATTCAACACCAACCACCCCACCATACATTACAGACGCATTCATAACCAGCACCAGCGATTAGTTCTCGAATCCATAGAATCTCACAGACATAATAGCATCAACCGCAAAATAGATCTTCCTGATGCCTATCGTGCTCTCCTGGCCTTACAGTAATAGCATCATTTCCTAAAATTCTTTGAAATATCACATATCCAGTAATTTACGTTAACATATTCCTCTATAGACTCAAAACTCCAAATATACAAATGCCCTATTTGCCTACTATCTCTTTAATAACAATAGTCATAACAAATGAAAAATCCCCATTTGCATAGCATATTCCGCTAATATGTAAATAATCATGTGTATATATTCTCCTTCTAGCCACATTACCTATGTTATAGTGTCACGTCTACCACGCCTGTTGAAGGGGTTTTCACCCGAAAGCTCGCACCGTTATAATTTGTCTAATAAAGAAACTTTTCTTCTCTTATTCTGTTTTATCGCATAAACAATACCGAGAGGATTATCACTGTCGTTATTCACAAATATTTACAGAAATAAAATTATATTCACAATAGTTAATCTAAACAACATTTTTCCAATGATGAAGAAAAGAGTTGTGGCGACCACACTTTGCTTCAGCGAGCGCGAACTGGGACAAAGCTTCACTAAACATACGGGCAGTAGTGTGACGGCCTCGGCAACCGTGTGCTAAAAACACCTCATTACGCATGCGCGGGGGCATCCGAGACTCTCTGGCCATGCGTGTCGTCAACAACAAGGCTTGCTTCCAACGGCCGTTACTTCTTTTCTCTTTATATATTTCTGGCTTTAAATAAATAAATAGTAATAGCGGTCTGGGTGATCGAATTGGCTAAACTGCTTGGAGGGTAAGTACCATTAATGAGCCAATCCCTTCCAATATTTCCTTTACTCCTTTAATGGCTGTAGACATTTTTATTTTATAAAATAGAACAAAATAATATTATCGCGGAAAGTTAACGATGGTAAATATACACTTTTCATTGAAAAATGGCGCTTTGTGCTATATTTTTATTGAAAATGTTGGCCTTTTAATGTGTTTCGTTGTTGTTAGAAAAGGTACTTTGGAATTGCAAATATTTAGAATTCACTATTTTTTCCTTTTGTTATGAAAGCGA
>CP092875.1:53590691-53842208 GCA_030710605.1 Cordylochernes scorpioides
TTTTTTCCAATTATTTAAAGG
Source organism: Cordylochernes scorpioides (assembly GCA_030710605.1). Classification (NCBI taxonomy): domain Eukaryota; kingdom Metazoa; phylum Arthropoda; class Arachnida; order Pseudoscorpiones; family Chernetidae; genus Cordylochernes; species Cordylochernes scorpioides. The sequence continues at coordinate 53,590,713 of CP092875.1, forward strand.
GGATTATTAAAGATATATAAGCGGGTCTATCCCAATAGTTTGAAAAGTTTAATCATCCAGACATTTTCAACTATTACCCTGTCTTCTTTGATATCTGAAATTTGAACCAGGAAATTGAGGCTTATTTAAACTATGATGATATATTTGTGAAGGCAAAAATATTCTCGAGAAAATGTTAGCTTCGAGCAGAGATTTTCACCTGGAAATATGTGTTTAGAAATAAAACAGAAATTGTATGGCAGAAACCCGAGACCCCGGTCTGGCAGATTGGATAAAAGCTCCAGAGATTATAGGTCAGATCTGATATTGGATCCCTTCGATCCCGCCCACCAGTCAGAATTTGTCTCTCAGTTCGATATTTCTCTGAACTCTTACCTTCACCGCTTCGGGACGAATTGCCATCGTACAACTTCAAATATACATGATATGTAAAATTCTGTGTGCAGTCAAATTTGTAGGCTGAATGTTGATATTAGGTGTTGTAAGCTAATGTCTCTTCAGTGTAGGCTATGTCTTTATTATAGGTTAAATTCCTCTTATAGCAGGCTAAATTACTCTAAATAGCAGGCTAAATTCCTCCATAGCAGGCTATATTCCTCTTACAGTAGGTTAATGTCTTTATTGTAGGCTAATGCCATTACTTTAGAGTTTAATAAAATTAATTATTCTAGTAGTTGTATTTGACTGCAGTCTGACTTTTCAAACACCCATTGTATGGTTTCCTTGAGCTCTATTACTTTGTCGTCAATTTGGTTTTGTTGTGAATTTTAACTTATTGTGAATAAAATACAAAGCCTAAAGTGTGACAGAGGTATAGAGAAGCAAAGGACCTAACATCTATGAAATAATCTAAACCTCAGACATATCAATACAGATAACTTGTTCAGATGACTACAACAAGTGTAGGGTGGTGGATTTAACCTGAAGTTTTCACCTTACAGGACTGAGGAGCGAATAATACAGTAATATGCTTCAATTCCTCCCTCGGATGTGTTTATACATGTGAGTGAGTATTTGGAATTCTTTCAATAGACGTAGCCGTAAACCCTACTCACCATGTGTTGAAAAAAAAAGAAAAGATAGAACAAAAAAGAAAAAAAAAAAGAGAAATAAGTAAATAAATGTAGATGGAAATTTTGCCGGGAGGAAATTGATCTAAAGAGACAAGGGTCGCCTCTCCTGTCAAAATAGACGTCTAAAAACAGACGCCATCTATTGTGTGTATCTAACTATTGTATTTACAGTAGCGATAGGCTGGTGATATTCTCGGGAGGTAGTGAGCGACAAGATTTGATGAAATTAACATAATGAGCTTTATTCCACTATGATAATATAATAGTCCAACCCAACTAGCGAGTGCAAGTAACCAAACGGGGCTCTGGCACATTTGTAAGTGCAAAGTCGAACTGCTTTTCACAAGTGTAGACATGTGTGGCACTTACAGTAAAAGCAGTCGCCTATTTCTACCCACCATGATTAACATGGACTGTACCACGTGTACTAAGGATAAGCAAAAATAAATATGATAATATGATACTTAAAAAATAAACTCTCTTCAATCGGAATCCTGAAGTATTCTGCTGATCACCAACCTTTTTATCGCCGAGAAGATCCGCTTCTTCTTTACCTCTTTGCTGGAATTTCTAGTCTTTCTTTTTCCAGGCTGGCTTATCCAATTCTTAAATTTCTTCTACCTGAAACTCTGAAATGGGACCAGTTCTCTTCCTCATGTGGTTCCACTGACTAATCCTTTTATAACTAGCCAAATCCTTATAAACTAAAACAATCCTCTCCCGACTATCCCGCCGTACCTTTTATACCTTGCTGGCGCAAAGTCTCATCCTATTGGCTCTCTTTGTCACGTGATCAGCAAATAATATTATACAAATTAATTATTTTAGCACCATGATTGTTATAGTAGGTACCATGTACAGAGGGTGTTCACACTTATAGGAAACGAGCGCCCGGTGTAAAAAAGGAACTATTACTTTATTTTAAAAAATCAACAAGGTGGAATTCGAAAAGGCTTAAGCTAATTCTAACACGCAATACATTTCTTTTGTTATTAAAAAAAAAGCCCTTCAAATACAATAATTTCATAAGAGGTTATATTTTAGGAATTTCCAGAGCTAATCTTACCTATTTGGACATGAATAAAATATGCAAACAAGATGATATCAACATTTCTAAAAAAGGTACTTATAATATTATTCACGACAAAAATATCAAGTTTTTATTCAAAGCACCTACGGAGAAATAGACAAAAGATTATCACCCTATATCTGTGAGAACTCCTGCAACTGTCAAAAAAGTGAAAAAATATATTACAAAAGAAAATTCTATGCCACAAAGAGATATAGCAAAATTAATAGGAACATCAGTGTCAACAATAAATAAAATAATAAATAAAGATTTAGGCCTAAAAGCTACAAAAAAAAAACATGCGGTTCACAAATTGTTTCAGAGCCATATTCGTCAGCGACACACTATCAGCAGATATTTTTATGAAAATTTCTTGGCTGCTGATAGATGGAAATTTATTGTTACATATGACGAAGCATGGATATATTTAACCGATTGCGACAGAAAAATAGCTATATACTATCAAAAAAGGGTAGAAAAATCTAGGCCAATTTGGTTGAAGGAATGTGCCGAAAGTCACCCCAAAGGATTTATGGTGGCATGCGGTATATCATATGAAGGAAAATTAAAAATAAGAAAAGTTGAAAGAAATGCCAAAATGAACTCGGAGTACTATCAAAACAACATTTTAGAACCTATATTTTTAAATGATATTCCCTCTATCTATGGAAAACAGAGCAACAAAGTCTGGGTTCACCATGATAACGCCACAAGTCATACCTCATCTTCAACCCAAGCTTATTTGGAAGATCTAAGGCAAAGAACAGGAATCAACACTATTACAAAGAACAGAACCCCTGTAAAATCTCTTGATTTAGCCCCGATGGATTTTTGCATTTTTGGATGCCTTAAAAGAGCACTTGGAAAGAGACACCCTAGCACAATTGAAGGTCTCTGGAAAGTGGTAAAGGAAGAATGGGATCTTTTGAGTATGACCATGATCAGAAAGTGTCTGCTATCGTGGAAAATCAGGTGCCGTTCTGTAAATAAACAAAAAGGCTTTCAAATAGAACATTTGAAAATTTTAAAATATGGTGTTAATTTTTAATATTTTATAATAAAACCTGTTTCCTATAAGTGTGAACACCCTCTGTACATTGGGTTAAAATAAGCACTGAGAATAAAATGCTCTATTGACATACTACTCTGATCAGAAAGTTTCGACACTTTGCTCATAAAATCCTGAAAACTCAATATATTTTCTCCCGGTTTGGGGCAAACGCAAGTGTCGCCATTGGCTTTGAGACCTGCCAATTTTCAAAAATCACCCGCGATAACAGCGCGAGCAGCGGCTGTTCGAAGTGAAGCCATTTTGCCCGTGCTTCGATTTCGTTAGTCACCGAAATGGATGATCAACGAATTTGCATCAAGTTCTGTGTGAAAAACAGATTCAAGGGTGCCGAAATTTTTTGGATGTTGCAAACAGCCTACGGGGATGCCGTCATGAGCCGAAGACGAGTTTTCGAGTGGTACAAGCGCTTCAAGGAGGGTCGGGAAGAGACCACCGACAACGAGCGTTCCGGGAGACCGTCCACATCAACCACGCCTGAAAAAGTGGACGAGGTGTTGGAACTGGTGCGTGAAGACCGACGAATAACTGTCAGGGAGGTCGCCGAAGAAGCAGAGATATCATTCGGGTCGACTCAATCGATAATGAAGGACATTTTGGGAGTGAGAAGACTCAACGCCGTTCTCGTTCCCAAAGATTTGACTTTTGATCAAAAGAACGCCCGGAAAGAAACGGCCAGTCTCAATCTCGAAGCGACGACCCCGAATTGCTGAAGAGAGTCATTACTGGAAACGAAACATGGATTAACGGCTTTGATTCGGAAACTACCCAACAGGCATCGGAGTGGCGCTTCAAAAATGAGCCGAGACCAAAGAAAGCGAGGAAGGCTCCCAGCAAAGTCAAGGTCATGTTGACGGTGTTCTTCGACTACCAGGGCATCGTTCATCATGAATTTTAACAACAAGGCTCTACAATAACTGCTGACTCCTACCTGGGAGTTTTGAGGCGATTGAGGGTAGCGATCAGGCAAAAACGGCCGGAGCTGTGGAGGAGCAAGTCGTGGATCCTCCACCACGATAACGCGCCGGCGCACAAAGCCCTCAAAATCTCGAAGTTCCTCTCCACTCAACCTCTGTGTTCCCCCAACCCCCCTACAGTCCCGATTTGGCCCCCTGCGACTTCTTCCTTTTTGGAAAGCTCAAAAAAAAGTTAAAGGATCGGAAATTTCAGAGCATAGAAGAGATCAAAGTGGAATCGAAGAAGGCCATGAAGGCGATCCCGAAAACAGACTACCATAGGTGTTTTGCCGACTGGAAAAAAAGGTGGCGGAAGTGCATCGAGGCCAACGGGGACTACTTTGAAGGGGTCAATTTGAATTTGGTAGAATAATAAAGTTTTTTTTTTTTAACTTATGAGCAAAGTGTCGAAACTTTTTGAGTAGTAAATTCCGCTCTTCACCCGTATATTAAGTCTGCATTCTAAAATATTTATATAACTTCCATGAATTCCATAGTCACAAATATAACTAAAATCCGTTTTCTATCAATCATCGTGTTTTAGAAATGCCCTGATCCTAGAGGTTCAAGACAACACAACATTGCCCCGCAGTATGGAGACAGCACTTCAGCCAGCATGACTGTTGCTTGATCAGCTTTCTTGATTTTAACAACAGATTTCTCTCACTACAACTTTATAGATAGATTATGTAGTTGAAAACTACCATAGTTGCTTTTAGATAAGAGTGCAAAAAAAAAATAGACCATATTTTTCGAAGGAAAACCATTTCCATGTGTTCCTTTTGAATCTGAGTTGTTTCAAATTTTCACTACATTACGAATATTCAATAATTAATTTTTCAACTTTTCTTAAAACTGATAGACAAGAAGCACCTACAGTATCTGAAGAACCTACTGTACCTGTTAGGCAAGAAGCATCTACACTGCCTTATAGACAAGAAGCACCTACAGTACCTGATAGACAAGAAGCACATACAGTACCCGATAGACAAGAAGCACCTACAGTAACTGATAGACAAGAAGCACCTACAGTACCTGATAGACAAGAAGCACCTACAGTACCTGATAGACAAGAAGCACCTACAGTATCTGAAAAACCTACTGTTCCTGATAGACAAGAAGCACCTACAGTATCTGAAAAACCTACTGTACCTGATAGACAAGAAGCAGCTACAGTTCCTGATAGACAAGAGGCATCTACAGAACCTGATAGACAAGAAGCACCTACAGTACCTGATAGACAAGAAGCACCTACAGTACCTAATAGACAAGAATCATCTACAGTACCTGTTAGACAAGAAGCACCTGAATCATCTACAGTACCTGTTAGACAAGAAGCACCTACAGTACCTGTCAGACAAGAAGCACCTACTGTAGCTGATAGACAAGAAGCATCTACAGTACCTGTTAGACAGGAAGCACCTGAATCATCTACAGTACCTGTTAGACAAGAAGCACCTACAGTACCTGTCAGACAAGAAGCACCTGAAGCACCTACTGTAGCTGATAGACAAGAAGCATCTACAGTACCTGTTAGACAAGAAGCACCTGAATCATCTACAGTACCTGTTAGACAAGAAGCACCTGAATCATCTACAGTACCTGTTAGACAAGAAGCACCTACAGTACCTGTCAGACAAGAAGCACCTGAATCTTCTACAGTACCTGTTAGACAAGAAGCACCTGAATGATCTACAGTACCTGTTAGACAAGAAGCACCTGAATCATCTACAGTACCTGTTAGACAAGAAGCACCTACAGTACCTGTCAGACAAGAAGCACCTGAATCATCTACAGTACCTGTTGGACAAGAAGCACCTGAATCATCTACAGCACCTGTTAGACAAGAAGCACCTGAATCATCTACAGTACCTGTTAGACAAGAAGCACCTACAGTACCTGTCAGACAAGAAGCACCTGAAGCACCTACTGTAGCTGATAGACAAGAAGCATCTACAGTACCTGTTAGACAAGAAGCACCTGAATCATCTACAGTACCTGTCAGACAAGAAGCACCTACAGTACCTGTCAGACAAGAAGCACCTGAAGCACCTACTGTAGCTGGTAGACAAGAAGCACCTACAGTACCTGTCAGACAAGAAGCACCTGAAGCACCTACTGTAGCTGATAGACAAGAAGCATCTACAGTACCTGTTAGACAAGAAGCACCTGAATCATCTACAGTACCTGTTAGACAAGAAGCACCTGAATCATCTACAGTACCTGTTAGACAAGAAGCACCTGAATCATCTACAGTACCTGTTAGACAAGAAGCACCTGAATCATCTACAGTACCTGTTAGACAAGAAGCACCTGAATCATCTACAGTACCTGTTAGACAAGAAGCACCTGAATCATCTACAGTACCTGGTAGACAAGAAGCACCTGAAGCACCTACTGTAGCTGATAGACAAGAAGCACATACAGTACCTGTCAGACAAGAAGCACCTGAAGCACCTACTGTAGCTGATAGACAAGAAGCATCTACAGTACCTGTTAGACAAGAAGCACCTGAATCATCTACAGTACCTGTTAGACAAGAAGCACCTGAATCATCTACAGTACCTGTTAGACAAGAAGCACCTGAATCATCTACAGTACCTGTTAGACAAGAAGCACCTGAATCATCTACAGTACCTGTTAGACAAGAAGCACCTGAATCATCTACAGTACCTGTTAGACAAGAAGCACCTGAATCATCTACAGTACCTGGTAGACAAGAAGCACCTGAAGCACCTACTGTAGCTGATAGACAAGAAGCACATACAGTACCTGTCAGACAAGAAGCACCTGAAGCACCTACTGTAGCTGATAGAGAAGAAGCACCTACAGTACCTGTCAGACAAGAAGCACCTGAATCATCTACAGTACCTGTTAGACAAGAAGCACCTGAATCATCTACAGTACCTGTTAGACAAGAAGCACCTACAGTACCTGTCAGACAAGAAGCACCTGAAGCACCTACTGTAGCTGAGAGACAAGAAGCATCTACAGTACCTGTTAGACAAGAAGCACCTGAAGCACCTACTGTAGCTGTTAGACAAGAAGCACCTGAAGCACCTACAGTACCTGTTAGACAAGAAGCATCTACAGTACCTGTTAGACAAGAAGCATCTACAGTACCTGTCAGAAAAGAAGCACCTAAAGCACCTGTCCTGTTGCGTTGACAACCGCAATTAATACTCCAGCCGTCAATAGTGACATCGATACCTGTCAGACCGAGACGGACGCTGGTCCCTCGACAAAAATACTATTTTTTTATAACTAATAATTTCTAATATATGCGATTTGATAGTTGTTTCACTTTCACTATATCCGTTTTAAAAGATATATGATGATACTCCATTCTAATTACAAATGTAAATTGTTTCATCAATTTTATTTTTAGGTAGAAAAATATAGCTTATTCTCTCTGTCTATACTGCAATCAGTAATATATATATAAAAGGTAAAAGGTCGCCTTTCCCGTCAAAATTGACGTCAAAACTAGATGCAATCTATTGACCGTCGCCGCCAACTAGTGGCCTCTGGTCGGTGACAAAGCCACAACACCAGCTTAGGCAAACTGTGGCTTTGTCACCGACTTTAGGCCGCTATTTTGCGGCGACGGACAATATATAGCGTCTAGCTTTGACGTATATTTTGACGGGAGAGATGATCTTTGTCTTTTTTAGATCATTATCCTCCCGGAAACATTTTCATATATATATATATAAATATGTGGCGTAAATAAAAAATAATATATATAATATCGAGCTTGAATATTTCCTACACTATACAGCTATAATGTTATATACAATTCTGGACATTAAAATTGCTGAACTTAGAGAGCGATACGCTGCATACTTGAGATCTACATGATAGTAAGTAGATGCTGTGATAGGCAACTGATTCTAAACGCAATAATCCCAAATATGCGCCGGTAGTGAAACTTCAATGTGTTGAAGATAATGTACAGCATGTTTCTCACATAGAAATTGTATTTGAAATGTTCCTCCGCTGTTAAAGGTTGTAGTGATGCCTCAATTAAAAAGGATAAATGCACACTAACACCTTAGTATGATAGAGGTATATTGATAGCCTAAAAATATTGCAGTTTATCGTACAGCAGTGTTACTCCTCGGTCGAGATTCCATGATTGTTAGCGGAATATGGATTATATGGGTTCAGGACGGTCAGCGACCTCGTATCACCAAAGCCGTGCAGACTGACATATTCCTCGCATGGCCTTAATGTACATGCAACCAAATCGAGAGCTAAGAGTCAAGAAATAGAGTCGTTTTTAAGCCAAAAAGCGTGTTCACAAAAATTCAACGACGTTTGCAGCAGCCTGTACTATCATTGACATCCATGGCTTTGGCTACCCTTGACGCTACATTACAAACAGGAGCGCCATGGTATGATCAAAAACTAACATGGACACAGGAATGACGTGACAACGTTTTTTCATACCAGGCCAGGTTCTGTTTGCAGAACCTTGATGGTCGCTACCGTGTTTGGCCCCAACGTGGAGAAGGCACATTACCAGCGTGCATTCGACATCGTCATACTGCCCCATCACCTTGAGTGATGATATGGGGTGCTATTGGATACACGTCTCGGTCATCTCTTGTTCGTACTCCCGGCACTTTGAACAGTCCCCGTTACATTTATGATATAATAAGGCCCGTGGCAGTATCCTTTAGTCAAGGCCTGGGAAACGCTACAATTCAGCAGGGTAATGCATGACCGCATTTTACCGTCATTGTACAGACCTTCTTACATACAGAAAATGTTCAACAGATGACCTGAACAGCACGTTCTCCTTATCTGTCACCAATAGAAAACGTCTGGTCAGTGGTCCGAGCGACTGGCTATCCACCACATACCAGTCTCTACTGTCGATGACCTGTATTGAAGCTGTATGGGAAACTGTACCGTACATGTGCCATACAATCTCTGTGTGATTCAATGCCCAGGTGTATAAGTGCTGTTATTGCTGTTACAGATGATTCTTCCGGGTATTGCGGTTTCAGGCTCCATATCTTCAAATTTCTTGAAAATAAAATAACTTGTTATTCTCAGTTTATTGTATTTGTTCAATAAATATCACTTTGTTATTTGCATTTCTTTCTGGTCTAGCAATTTATTGGCCATTAGTGTAGATTGTTCTTTTCTATCTCAATACATTTCAGTATATACTGGGAAGTGGCATCTTCAATTTTATATTTTGTGTATTTAGGAAAGGTTTTTCTCATTTTTAAATGATAAACTGACGTAAGTGACCTAATAGAAATATGGGTAATGGTATGGATTATTATCTATTTATTTGGAGAGTTCCCCTGTTTGGGATTTCTATTTTTGTGGATGCCATTACTATTAGGACTATTCATTAAGAATGTTATCCTCATATCTTCAATGTTTGGCACAATTAAAGCAAGAAACGCCTTCCAAATTATTGCTCCGAAGAAACAAACCTGGATACAATATTTAAAAAATACAAAAGTGAAATTGTAATGGGATCAAGTGGATAAATAAATAAAAAGGCATCTTCTGATCGTGAATTATTATAATCATGGCTTGCGCCATAGTTTCCCGTTCAGGAGATGCCTTTTTATGGATACATAATAGTTGAAATAAAAATAAAGAATTTCATTTATAAATAATTTTATTTTTCTCAAATTACAAAAATGCCGATTTTTCCAAGGTATGAAATCAACAGTATCCAAAATGTGATGAGCCTTTGGGCTTCCACAAGAGTGATGATGGGGTGTATTGACATCGTGGAAATGAAGGTGTGTTTACACGATGGTTCATTAACATTCAAAATGAGGGAAGTTGCAATGGTGGCCCAAAAATCCTGGGGTAGGTTTAGGTCAAAGTGTGGAAGGAAGGCTAGAAGCTCGTTTACATGTAGGACTGTCAACCATCTCTGTTTTTACTTTGTAAATAATTCAATTGGGAGACGTGAGATTTGTAGACTATGATTATAATAATAAAATATAGGTACAGTTAAACCTGTCTATAGCACCCCCTCTTGGCACTCACCAAATGCTATAGAGTGCTATAGAGAGGGGGTGCTATAGACAGGTCACTTTTAATGTAAAATGTTTACATTTTAATGTTTAAAATCGGGCGCTATAGAGAGGAAGGCGCTATTTAGAGGGGGCGCTATAGACAGGTTTAACTGTAATTGGTTTGAAAAATATAAATATAGAGAGAGCGAAATCCATACTATTAAATCCATATTATCAATAGATAATAAAAAGGCACATATTGGATTGAATAAAAATATTTATTTGTCAATATTTAAGAAGGCTGAAAGCCAACCTTTGTCAATGCATTACATTTTGTATAAAATAAACTTAGCGCAGCATAGCGTTATAGTGTCTAATGACTATGTGGCGCTGAGTTTGTTTATACAAAATGTAATGCATTGACAAAGGTTGGCGTTCAGACAACCGAAATATTGGCAAATAAATATTTCTATTCAATTCAATATGTGCCTTTTTATTATCTAATAAACAATTCTGTTCAAAATATTTCATTAATTATGTATATTTCATCAAGATCGCTTAGAGTTTTCACAATCCAATGTTTTATTTAAAAGTTATGTATCTGAGACAAACCGAATTCTGCCTTCAAAGCTCCCTTCAGCGCAATGTTGATGACCATCTGCAATATTGTAATGCCTATATATTGATATTCAACACAGATTAGATGTGTGGAATTAGCAATGTGTGTCTGTTAAAACGTCTCACATTAGGTACTAATACAGTAGAACTTCCCTGTAAAGGAAACCTAATTGCAGAGCCAAAGTGCCCTTTAGAGAGAGGTGTTGCTATATAGTAAAAATGGTAATTTTGCAAATGAAAATTGTCCTTTGTGGAGAGGTGTCTGCTAGCGGGGTATCTGCTAAAGGGAGGTTCTACTGTATTTAAAAAATAATATGGTGTGAGTATAAAAGCGTAGTCTATGGACGACTGCCTTATCTTATTGAAGCAAAATATGGTCAGATTGATGAATACATTCTATTCGCTTCCTTGAACTCCCTCATTTCAAGATATATCTCAAACGTCTATTCTGTTCCTCAAGCTTCCTTACTTTTGTTCCTCATTGCATATATCTAACAAATGTTTTCTTTATCAATCTTCTCTACGTCGCTTCAAATCTCTCTAAGATATATTTACGTCCTCAACTCCTTCATTCCAAAACACATAGAATTTCGAAACCTAATGTGCTGAGAACATGTACGAGAACATCTACTTATGTTTTCCCACGTGACGCAGTGGAGCGTGACCTCGGCTGCACGGGTGAGTCAGTGGTTGTTTGGCTCTCCGTATCGATGGACATTAAAACATGGTGGCAGCGATAACTGGATAAAATACGAACCCGTATATTGCAAAATATCGATTTTTGTGTACCTTGGAAGATAATTCAACATGGCTCAGATTCAACCTCCAGAAACTTTCGACTTCTCGACTCCCAACGAATGGCCCAAATGGAGGAAGAGATTCGAACGATACCTCGTGGTCAGTGGAATGAAGAAGAAAGAGGAGGCGGACAAGATCGATTTGTTCATGTACTTGATGGGCGACCGCGCGGATGACATATTCAGGACCTTCAAGTTCGAAAAGGAGGAAGAGGCAACGAAAATTGATTCCGTCCTCAAGGCGTTCGACAGCCACTTCTGTGTCAGAAAGAATATTATCTACGAACGCGCGAAATTTAATTCAAGAATCCAAGAGGATCGGGAGCCAGTGGACGAATTCATCACTTCATTGTACAAATTGGCTGATAGTTGCGAATTTGAGGGTCTTCATGAGCAGTTGATCCGTGACCGAATAGTGGTTGGAGTGAGGGACAAAGCTTTATCTGAAAGAATGCAGTTGGACAGCGAACTGACTTTGGAAAAGGCGGTGAAAATGGTTCGACAGCAGGAAGCCGTTCGACAGCAGCAAGTCGACCTGCAGCGTCCCTCAACAAGCCAAAAGGTCAATCAGGTGAAGTTCAACTCGAAGAAACAATCAAGACCCATCGCTTGGACTCCTGGAGTATCGATCGACCCCTTTGGAGAACGGTTACAGCCCTGCTGAGCTTCTCATGGGGCGTAAACTCCGAACGACCTTGCCAATTGCACCAGGGAATCTTAATCCAAAGTTGGTGGACTCTCAGACTCTGAAAAGAAAGGAGGGGAGAAGGAGAAAGGATATGAAATCCAGATATGATCGACGCTGCGGAGCTACGGACATGGAGGAGCTATCCGAAGGTGACACGGTTTGGATTACAGATATGCGAACCTGGGGGATTGTAAAGCAGAAAGCATCGACACCAAGGTCATATATGGTTGATACTCCAGTTGGGACTTTACGTCGAAACAGGTTCCATCTACGAAAAGGAGTTGCAGTGCAATATCCAGCCGACCCATCGACGCCGACCTTTTCGGAGGAGGACCTGGCTGAAAATGAAAAGACCCCAGTTGTGGATTATCCCTCTAACGACTCAGAAGACGGCCAGATAAGAACCCGGAGTGGACGAATTGTTAAACCTGTGGATCGCCTTCATTATTAATTATATTATGCATTTAAAGTTTGTAATGTATATATATATTTCAAGTCTTAAAAAGGGGGATGTGCTGAGAACATGTACGAGAACATCTACTTATGTTTTCCCACGTGACGCAGTGGAGCGTGACCTCGGCTGCACGGGTGAGTCAGTGGTTGTTTGGCTCTCCGTATCGATGGACATTAAAACACCTAAATTCTTCTTCCTCAATCCACTTCATCGCACATTTCTAACGTCTATTCCCGAACCGCAATTTTTCTTATGAAGAAAACTATTTTAAAATTATATTCCTTGATTTTTTTATTGCGCGCGCCTGCAAAAGAATAAACTTGTAAAGAGAAAATGAACTCCAATGCGCTTATATATATATATATATTTTTTTTTTTCGTGTGTGTGCTATAAATATTGATCTAAAAAATTGAGTAAAAAAATCAAGGTTATTTTATAATTTAATTTAAATTAGGTTATGATGTTTTCTTAGGTCTCTAAACATAATATTTTGATACATGTGACGGATAAATTGTTATCAAGATATTTTGACTATCCTTTAAAAAAAGCTAAAGCCATACTGAGTATGCCTTTTTGATCATTAAATTTCTTGAAAATCTTGTTTTTATTCAAGAAGAATAAATATTTTATACTTTATATAAATACAAATATATCTTTAAAATAATATTAAATCATTTTTATATATTCGCGCACACTTGACAAATAATATTATGTTAAAATAGTACCAATGTGATATTGTACTGGGTTAAGGTGAATAAAATAAGATAAGAATTGCACGATAAGGAGATGCTTCCTTATTTTTTCTTAAATAATATTATAAGGAATGTGAAGACATTAAGACGCGAATGCTTCTTTTCACAAATAAATCAAACTTCTATTATCCTTAATGTGACCATTGATGAGCCAAGCTCTCCCAATATTTTCCATCGCAGTAAGTACAGTAGAAGTTTGATTTATTTGTGAAAAGAAACATTCGCGTCTTAATGTCTTCATTCCTTATATATAGATAGCACGTTATTGCTTTGTATTAAATAATATTATGTTAAATTTTCAAAATCCATTTTACAATCTTTAAATATTTGCTAACAGAAATCATTACCTTAACATTCATATAAGATTTAGTGGACTATTGATAGCGGTTTCATATCATGTTGCATAAATACAATAGTAGTAAAGGAATATGCATATCTGTGACTGCAATGAACGTAATGGTGTGACGAAAAATTGAATTGAAATCTTTGGGGTGTCTTGTCCATCCATGGAAAGGAAGGGTGCCATTGCCTCGTTATTCAGCCACATTTCAGAGTTCCCTTTACGCTTACTGTAGCGTCTCGGGGCTCATGAAGTCCCCACCGTGCGTTGTAATCTTTAATATTAAAAAAAAAAGAGTCATAATAGGCAAATTTTAAACCTAGGCTGGTATATAATAGAGAATTCTTTGAATCTGCCTCAATTGAAAAAATCAGAAGTCCATTTATTATTGAACATCTTTATTTTGAGGTGTCATATTTTATAGAAATTTTATAAATTGTATCAAAATACATATCTTCTATGTTTATAATATTTATATACACGAAATTATAATAAGAACTCCCCAGGATTTTTGGACACAAAATTCAAAATATTCAATTCCTATTTAATAAAACTATACACAGTCATTTTTATAAATATCTTTCAAACTCAACTTTATAATTTTAAAAATATAACAAATGTATTTTTTGAGAAAATATAACAAATGAATGGCACAAGGAAATATTTCCCAAACTCATAAAAGTTGTGTGTATATAACCACACAGATGAATATAATTACATATACCACATATACATATATACAGAAATATATTTTAGTTTGTCAATAAAGTAAAATATTAAAATAGGGATTGATTTTGAGAGATTACATTCTCAGACTTTATGGGTAAGTGGAGGGCTGGGTGTAGTGCATGACAAAATTAATGATAAATTTATGTGAATATGAAACAAGAGAAGCTTCAATGTTATCCTACATAAATTAGAAATACGTTAGACAAATAAAAAACAGTATACAACGCCATTTTTCACAATACCTTACCATCAATACCGCGATGTTAAAGATATTTGTATTTTGTCCATCAGTAATACACTCTTCCGATTATCTTTGGAACAAATTTAAAAATTTTAAATTGACTTTTTCTGCCTGTTTAATCGGTGTTTAAAGGGAAATGCTTAGATTTTAATCTTTTATGGTAATTAGCATCAGTGGTGAATTCCATTGGTAATACACCCTTCCAATTACCTTTTGAAAAAATTTAAAAATTTTAAATTGACTTTTTAAACAGGTAGACTGTTTAATCGGTGTTTAAAGGGAAATGCTTAAGTTTTCATCTTTTATGGTAATTAGCATTAGTGTGAAGTCCTTTGGTAATAACACCTACGAATTACCTTTGGAACAGATTTAGACTTTAAATTGACTTTTTATACCTGTTTAATCGGCATTTAAAGAGAAATGCTTAAATTTTCACCTTTTATGGTAATTAGTATCAGTGGAGAAGTCCATTGGTAATACACCCTTCCAATTATCTTTTGAACAGATTTAAAGATTTGAAATTGACTTTTTCTACCTGTTTAATCGGTGTTTAAAGGGAAATGGTTAAATTTTCATCTTTTATGGTAATTATAAACAGTGTGATGTGAAGTAGATAAAATATAAATAGTACTGACAGGACCTGTCCTTTAACATTGTATTAAGGATAGTAGGCTGTTAAAAATAGGTTTACGGTCTGTTTTGTTCATTTTTAGATGGAATATAAGTGAATTCCCTTTGATACTGTCGAATTATCCCCACGCCAAAACGCATTAGCCATAAGCCACTTCAATTTAAAGACCGTATTCGCTCCGCTATATACCTGACTTACACGTGACTTTATATGTGACTAGGCTGCGGGTGAACTGATAGTCCCTTACTTTGTATAGATAACATCGAAGCTTCGCTTTGTACAATGGTGCAATAGGGATATATCACAGGTCCTGCCCGCTAGTTGAGTTGCTGGTAGCCGCGACAATAGCAGTATTTCCGCAGCCGCGAGTCGTCCACACAGTACGACTGGTTGCCATATCGATCTAGGCGGCTGACATCGTCTAGCACATGGAAGTTGTCCGTGAGGGAGTCGTGCCGCACCGTGCCTTCCAGCAGTGCGCCGCCTGGCTTGGTGCGTAGGGTGAGGAGGTAGTCTACAGGTGCGTGCACCTTGTCCCCGAACACCGGGTGCCTGTTGATCACATCGTTGATGTGTCGCACAAATGTCAGCACTTTGTCGTTGGGGGAGCCTACACGGGCATCTAGGATAGAATCGATATCCAAATGCACACAGTCTTCCTCTCCTGATAACCAATCATTAACCGTCTCTACTAGCGCTTGCGCGGCGTTCACTACATTCTTGTCGTCTTTCTTCACGGGCATATGAACATGACATGTACACCAGTGAGGCAGGATCGAAGCTTCCTCGCACGTCCTTGTATCAGGGATAGGTTTGAATAGACTGATCCCCTTGTCTACTTGCGACATGAGGCTGGCGTCGCCTGTAACCATCTTCAGATAGTCTACGAAGGTGGCGTGAATGTCGAAAGGTGTCGTTAAACGATGCTCGTTTTTCTTCATATTAAGGTACAAGTCCGGATATTTCTCGTAGAACCATGGTGGGAAGATTAAATATGCCATAGGTAATCTTTCTTCAAATTTACCTATATACGTTTTTCGAATATCACCAAATCGGATACCATGATCACTATAAAAGAATAAGATGCTATTGTTAAGAACACCTGAGTGATGTAAATCTTTTAGGATTTTTAGTGAAGGCTTATCAGCATAGCCGGCATTGTTGACATAATCGTGAGTCAGTCTGGCCACGAAGGTGAAGGCAAAGTAGAGGCTGGAGCCGTGCAGCGCATGCACAAAGTTCCGTAGATAGTCGAAGAGTACATTTATCTCAAGCTTACTGTTGAAACAATGGGGCTTGCTTTTCTTTTTCATGTCAGACCGCTCCATAGCAATGCTCATGGGCCGATAGTAATAGTCCGTAGGTGGTTCCTTGAATCCAGGCTTCAAGTAGTTGTAGGTTGCGATATTTGGCGAGTCTTCGGCTAACATGGTGACATAGCTGCGATTGGAGTAGAGTTTCCATACGAAGTCCAGGTTGTCGAAGAAATAGGATGAACGCACTGATTCGTTCCAGTAGTACTCGACGAACTGGCCGGTTAGGAGCGGAGTGAGATTGGGGAAAGTATTATCCCCAACTTTATTGTAGCCGTGAAGTTCAATCGGCTTCAAGGTCTCTGATAGAAACTTTCTTGTCTTAGGGAAATGGCGATAGAAATTTAATTTTGATATGGAATCGATACCTAAAAATATGATATTCAAAGGTTCTGTTACAAAAGTATTATTTTTTTGTTGATCCTGTTTTTCTTGTACTATAGTTTTATTGGTTATTAAGGAAATAAATTCTGTGAGGATCCTTTCACCATTCTCACGAAAACAATGCACATAAATGAATTCTGTGTCTAAGGATACGCCAAATATAAGTATTTCTGATTTCCCAATAGTGACTTTGCTATCACTGGGTTTGGAAGGTGGACCAGCATCCCTCACTATCACTTGATATGAGCAATTAAGGTGTTCTGGGGTGACATCGTAGCAGTTTTTCAGAATGTATTGATCTACTTGAAGTGTGGCGTGTGGAAGAACTCTGATGAAGGAAGGTAAGCCTGGACAATTGTAATCTTCTGTTTTCCTTTTGTAAAATTTATTCACTGAAGGGTCGAAAGGATCCCAGAAAGGGATTCGACACCCAGGCGTGTTGATCACTGAGGCATTCTGCTGGAGTGTGGTCCGTTTGAGGATGGAAGGTGGTTTGGGTCCCGAGACATTCTCACCCGAATAGGACATGAACACAAGAAGGAAGCCAAAAGCAGAAATGGCCACAACAAGGAAGACCCTTTTAATGTTGATCATGTTGTCATATCAGAACTTTTGGACTGAACCTGGAACACACAGACCGACATTAACGAAGATGGAATGTAACCAATGGAACAAGATAAACTACTGATTGTCTAAAGAACCAGAAGATTGAATTGAATGAGACAAATCCTCTTCTAATCTCTAAACAATTTCAAAAGTACACAAAACATATTTATGTCACTTTCAAATTTCCTGAAGAGAATTCAATATATGAAGAAAAAATATATTCACAATAGAAATAAAATATAGCAATACTTCATTTTTACTTTGGAAAATAGAGAAATTCATAATTGAAACTTCATCATAAAGCATATATCGAATTATCTTTTTCTTTATTTCATTTCTCCATTTTTTTAATTGGAAGAACGATTAACTTTTTATCAAGGTACAACAAAATTGACCTCTTTCCAATCGATATATTGAGAAAATAAACAAGTTCAATGATCCAATATATGTTTTATTTATTCTAAATTTCTTTATTTTCTATTTTCAAAAATGTTTTATCAATTAACTCTATATCAATATGTATATAAGAAGCATTTAACAATGGATCTTTTGTCTTCAAGATTACTGACAAAGTTTCAAAAACTGACAAACCCACATTCCACCCTCAAAATTATTGATCGATATCTATCAAAAGTTTTCTCACAAAGATGGCCACGTAGTACAAGACCTTAAAACATTCGTATAAACGGGATAGCTCGAACTGTAAGAACACGATAATATTATGTAATTTGTATGTGGCAGAGACAACTGACAATTAAAAATAGTTTATTGACATCTAGTCAACAGTTAAGAGAGAGTTAACAGAGTTTAAAAAGTAGAGAAAAATATATACACCAGACGATGCCTTCTCCGAAGATACGTCTGGATCCTATCAGGAGCTTAGGATCGTCTTGAGTTCAGACAGGCCCCTGCGAGTTATGGAATCCGTATCCCCAGCATGCTCGATGACTGTGTTGAGGAACTTGACAAGAATAATCTTGTGTTTAAGTAAGCATGTGGCAGAGTTTGAAACATATTAAACATTTCAAGGCTTTTTTTTTCTAATAGCCCATAATCTTGATGTTAAGATGGCAGCTTGTTGACATGAATTGTCATTTTCGCTAACCAAGATCAATGTTCTAAACTTGCAGTGAGGTAGATTTTAAAGATAAGTGAAAGCGTTCCAATGCTTCCAGTTATTTCATAAGTTCAATTCCACTAACAGGTGAAAAATGTAAGTGTATGTTGAATTGATTCTACAGGTTGTGGCAGTAAAACCGTTTCGAGCCGCCATCATAATGGCCCCCATCATTACCCCGCCGGGGTAATTGAAATCAGATGAATCAAGGGACAATATCATTGGTATAGTTCTCATACCTTTGAGTCAGAACTCAAATCTTCCACAAACGACTTTAACTTCAGAAGCAAATACAGATTTCTATGCTTGGGAGAGTTTTAGCAAATGATGTCTAACGGAAATTTATTCGAAAGTGGAATGATGGAAATATAAAGGAACTTTAACATGTAATTTTACATACTATGCAAATATGAAAGAAAGGTCACATGTCTTGTCAAAAATAGAGTTTAAATATATAAGCGCCATATTTTAACCATCTCAGAAAACTAACGAACTCAGGTCGATGACAAGGCCACGACACCAGCCCTGTCAAATTCATAACACCCACCTGAAGACCATGGTTCCTGGCTAATGGCTCTCATTTAATCGATGGTGGGCTTTGGTTTAATAGAATCCATAGAGGATTCAAAAATATGATTTTTCCAAAGAAGTGTTTAGCTAGCGGGAGTGGCTAGGCCAATTATTTAACAAATTATGAAGATTTCATAAATCCCCCGTGTAGATCTCAGGAAATAAAGGCCGGCCGTGTGAACTGACGAGGACTATTAATACGAAACCCTCCACGTTCTGAATTCGCCAAAGTTTGTGCTGTAGATTTGTCACCGACCCAAGTTCTTCAGTCTGGGGAGACAGTCAATAGATAATGCTGAGATATAGCCTCTATTTTTACGGTAGAGATAAGTGACCTTTCTTTTTATAAATTATAAAAAATATCTTACCGGAAACCATCTATAATATTCAACGTATAAGCAATGGAAACACCATAATGGTTTACCATGAAATTTTATGCTTTTTTTATGTAATACCATTTATAACATGATTTTATGGCTCTGGATGATAAAATTCACAGATTTCTATGAAAAATAGACACTTCGGCCAGTTAGAGTTTTTTTATTTTCTCAATTTTTCGACAAAAATATTTTGTCTTCGTCACACAGGAGAAGTAAATAAAAATAAAGAATTTGGCAAGGCGTTAAAAATTGTTTTACGAAAATTCTCATACTAATTGTAGAATCATTGTAGGGTTATAAATGAAAAGAAGATAAACGGGTATCTAAAGCTTTGTTTTGGAGATCAAACAGATCCTTCTATTTTGCTGAGTTTGACACCAACATTAATAGGATCAGTGAAATTCTTTGGAACACGGCATGAAATTACTTTGTTGGACAGTTTTGAATCAATAGATAGATTCCAACACACATTTCAAGTACAGATTCCAGCTAGAAAATAGGCAGAAGGAGGTCATATTGTCCTCTTCATTTTTTGTTCTTTATTTCGACTTAGAGCGCTATGTCCCCCTAGGGACACTTGCACTTTAAAGGTAAACAAAAATTTTGAAAGAAAAGAAAGAAATATATTTTAAATATGTACAGAATTAGTATGCAAGTTAGTTGGATGAGAAACTATAAATATATATATATATATATATATATATATATATATATATATATATATATATCCTCTTCCAATTACCATTCAATTCAACAACTACAAAAATCTTTATTAAGACCTTTTAGTCTTATACAGATTCTCCAAGTAAAAATGTATGATACATGCAGGAAAATTATATTAAGGAATTGATATAATGATATTGATATAATGGAATTTATACACAAGAAAACCTAGTTAAGACAATTGAGCTCATAAACAGATTTGTAAGGGTAAATCCGAGGAAAAGAAAAAATGATACAAAATAAGTATAAGAATTAAAGAACCACTGAAATTTACGTATAAATAAATCTGCACTTAGATTTTTCGTCTTAATTAATACTTGTATTATTTTTATGCATGCCATTTGTGTAAGATATATTTAAAAGCTTTTCAGAACAGATATCCAAAGCAAAATATATCATCGAAAGATGGCGCTTTCGTCTATTTCCCGTCTGGAGCTAGTGTGGATATCGCTGACTGCTGTGGTCCTGTTTCCTGGGGCAAATATTTGTAAATACACGTTTATATTGGCCCTAGGAGGTAACGTAATGTAAATACGCGTTGATTGTTATTCTAGTTATATTTAATGTGTAGTAGAAATGACAATAAAAAAAAAAGGAGTGTTAGAAGTCTTGTGCCGGTTGCTGTCATGACTCTCTCGCCGACATCGCTGCTGCTACTCTTCTGGTAAGTCTCTCGTGTCCCCCAACCATTGGTAAGGCCGAGAGATACTGCCAGAGGAAAGGAGATCCACTTTAGTGGTTTCTCAGAAAGACTTTGGGTGGTCTGCAGGGTAGGACTGCAGAGGGAGAGCAACGGGAGCCCAGGGTAGGTAATCCACGAAGAAGGAAGCGGCGTAGTCGCGAAGAATCGGAGGGGTCAAGAGCGCGACAATATATATAACAAGCAGACAATTTTATATTTTCAAAATATTTATACAAATTCTGAGTTCAAATACTAAAATATTTAATTTAATACAAATTGAACTTCTTCTTTTGACAATGTATATTATCAAATAAATAAAGCCTTCAGGGCTAAGTTTCTTGTTTAACTTTTTATTTTCAAGCTTTCGGAGTTGTCAGTCCTTCAACAGGAGTATTACGTTAATAAATAAATATATATTGTAGTGTAGAAATCAAGTCTTGGACTATCTTAAGATGTCAAAGTATTTATTGATGACGTCAGTACGACTAGTCGACAATTATCAACAAACCAACAATATACATCTAGAGAATATTGAACAAGCAAGCTAAGGATCATGTATGATGATTTTACAAATATAGAGTGATCCGTTTTAAATATTTTCATTGAATAATTAAATTAAAAATAAAATATAAATTATTTCTTCACCACAATATTTTTTTTACCCTGATTGTAAAAAGAAATATTAGAGTCGTATTGGTTCAACGTGTATTTATATGATAGTATATTTTGTTCAAAAATATCTCTCGCGTAGAAATAAAAGGATTAACAAAACTTTATTTAAGGTCAAAATACAACATTCAATTAAGTAAAACCTTTTAAGGAAACGCTTTGTATAAAAATGCACTTAGAATAAGAAAATAATTCTTTCAGATACCACGCCATTAAACAATTACAGATTTAAGTAGATTTAAGTTTGATATATACATTTATATTAAATAAAGAGATTATTATATATTGGATTATAGAACTTTTTTATTGGAAGGCGGATCGTCTTACTTCTACAGAGTTTTGTTTACTTTTGATGTTTGGATTTTTTCTTTGATTGCGCCGGTTTGATCATACATGACTTAAACTTTTGTGTGTGTGGGGGGATAACAGTATTTAAACTGGATATATGTTTGGGGGATGTGTCTAATTTTATCTTTATGCTTTTGCTATCATTCATATATTCACAATTTCCCAATAGGAATCTTTAGTGTATAATGAATTTTTGTTGTAAATATGTTGTAAATTTTAAATAAAGTTAAATAAAGTAATAAACGTATCCTCTGAGGCTGTTTTATTATTATTTCTATTGTTGTAATTATTGGCTTTATCTCAGAATTTGTTTTGTTTCATTGCATAAAGAAGGGAGGTGATAATGGAGATCCCTTGCTTGTCAAGTTGTGCCAGTTTCACCAGTATAGGTTGAAGAACATCAAGCTAAAAAGAAAGATTTCGCCATCCTAACACAACAAACATGTCTACACAATAAAGAATTATAATCCAATATACCGAATCCCTTGCCTGCCAATTATTGCCTGCTACATCCTATATTGGTAAAACTTTAGAACAGGGGTCGGCAAACTTTTGAGTCGGAAAAGTCAAAAATTACAATTTACAAAATTTCAACTTTTTTTAGAGAGCCACAATTTTTTTTCTTGTCAACAATAAATAGTACTTGCATGAATAATATTTACGTATGGAACTATATAAAGAGACGCAGCTTCACATCCAAAGATCCGCATGTTGGTCGCGAGCCGCAGTTTGCGGAACCTTACTTTAGACGGAATAGTGAGTCAACCTAAGGCCGCCTTTAACACTAAAGTCCATTTTTCCATGAGTTTATTCAAAATTTCTTTTTTACTGTATTTACAAATTGAAATAACCCGGGTAGTTGGCGCTCTGCTCGTATATCTCTATTGTGATAATTTAAAATAAAATGTATTATCAACAATTTTACAGAAACACATTGATGAATATGTTTTGTAACATAATTTTAATAAATGTTCGTGAAAATACGTTAAAACGATGCCAGAAGAGCTTCAGCTAATGGCAACGGATAAGGTAAAAGATGTTACAAGTTGTCAGAGTGCAGCTTCGAAAACTTCAAGGAAACATTCCGCCGTTGATTTTAAAGAAAAAGAAGAAGCTGAAAAGTAATAATATACAAGGTGTGTCCCATAAGTTCCCCGACTGGGTCCATAAAAAAAAAAAGGTAAGATATTTTTTTTTTAAATTATTAAAACTTTTTAAAGTAATCCCCCTTGCTTCAACGCACCAGCGCCATCGTTTCCCCAAATTGTCGAAACAATTTTTATAGAGCTCTTTTGGAATGCTCTTCAATGTCAACAGCGATTTTTCTATTATGTCATCCCTGGTGTCAAAATGTCTTCCTTTTAGAACTGCTTCAAGTTTGGGGAACAGGAAAAAGTCATTTGGTGCGATGTCTGGGGAATAGGGTGGTTGAGGTAGGATTTCTGTCCCGTTTTTAGCCAAAAAAACTCGTCACCAAGTGCGCTGTGTGAGGGCGGGCATTGTTATGGTGTAGGATCCAGTCACCATTAGGCCATTTTTCTGGCATTTTTTTTTCGAATCGCTTCCCTTAGATGGCGAAGAATGTCCAAATACATTTCCTTAATAACCGTTTGGCCTGCAGGAAGATACTCGTGATGAACAATGCCCTTGTTATCCAAAAAAGCGACCAGCAACACCTTGTTTCTGGATTTCAATATCCTGGATTTTTTTGGTCTAGGCTCACCCTGACCTCTCCACTCGGCATATTGACGCTTGGTTTCAGGGTCATAGTCATAGACCCATGTCTCGTCGCCTGTGATTATCTTGTCTTTCCATTCCGGATCCGTTCTTGTCATTTCCAACATGTTCTCACAGGTTGCAAGCCGACACAGTTTTTGCTCATTAGTGAGGAATCTTGGGATGAATTTTGCAGGAGTCTTTTTGAGCTTCAAATCTTTGGTTACGATCCTTCCAATCGTTGTTTTAGAGATGCCTGTGTCTTGCTCTAGCTCCAGCAAAGTGGTTCGAGGATTTTCTTTTTCAAATCGGTGATTTTTTGCACATTTTGGGCGTTCTTGCCGAGGATCATCTTCAATAGAAATTCTGCCAGCTTTAAATCTAGAATGTCATTCAAAAACAGTTGTTCTTTTTGGGGGGTCATTGGGGAATGCTTTATTAGGCATTTTAAAAGTTTCGGTTGCTGATATTTGAAGTTTCACACAAATTTCTATGCAAATCCTCTGCTTCAATTTTTGTTCCATCGTAAAATCGCCGCAGCGCTAGGTGTGACCTTTAAATAAATTAGAATGACCTTGGCGCGCGCTAATGTACCGCCTCGATATTGGTACCACCGTGTTCCCAGATATTTTTTCTATAATAAACAGTCAAATTTATTTACATTTTTCATTTATTTATTTTTTTATGGACCCAGTCCGGGAACTTATGGGACATACCTTGTAAATCAACATTTTCCAAGGAGGAAAGATATTAAAAAATATTGATGCAGGGTGAGTTCGACCAAATGTGTTCATCCCCAAGAATAGCTGAGGAGGACCGACGGACCAGTCAAGAAGGAGAAGTCCAGCTGACGGCCAGAGGTGAAGTCGCCCTCTTCGGCTGTATGATGATGCTCCCTGTCTATGTTATTTACTACAGCAGTAACACCATGACATCATGGAGTTAGACCATAAAGGCGGGCGCGAGGGACCATACTAAATGACCGCTCGGTGCATGGAGAATGCCCAAGTTCCTACTGGCTGGAAAACTGAAGGGCAGGAGTGCAGCTTCGGCTGCAAGCCTTCAAGTAGTACTAGCTTAGGTAGTCATTCCATCATCTGATGTATGTTACTTGCTTTGTTCTTCATGAATGCACAAAGGTAAAAAAGGAAGAGTGTCGAACTGAGATCCTTACCGATCCCGCGTTCTAATTTGGCCATCCTATGACACGATAGCGTAACAATACGAAATTAGTCTTTTAATAAAGCATACACACATACAGCTTTATTAAGACCACCGATCTTATACAGATTCATCACAGGAAGGAAGCATAGATGGAACTCCTATACTCCAGGCAGCACAGAACCCAACAATAGACTCCAGGTCCGACACATGTCTAGTGGCCACAGATTCCACCGCTGTTTCACACTCAACAACAACCCGGCGTTCAAATGAAATGGAGTTAGGCTCTAAGATACCAGAAAAAAAAACTCATTTTACTGAGAGACAAAAACTGTAAAAACCAGGATGTGTGACCAATAACATGGACATCAGTTGGAGCGATGGATCCAGATTCTCAGTCGGAGACACAGGTCCCATAGTTTTCTTGGTGTAGGATTTGTGCAGGCTGTAGATACGAGTAAAAAAGTCTTGTCCTTACGTAAAAATATTGTAATAAGAATCTCCATATAATCCAATTATGTGTATCTCTTTATTAATTAGAATTATATGACTTAAAATGGAAGCGGCGGGGAGCGCTCATTATAGCGAAACACTAAAGAACGGTAGTAAAAGGTAATTAAGGTTATTTCCTTGGAAAATACAACCGAGAGAAGCAGGAAAGCCAAATACTAGAAATTTCTGAAATAAATTATTTATTTAATTACACACACTCTTTCTATCTTTGTGTTGAACACAAGGACATAGCGCGCCATCTGTTAACGGATTTTAAAACTATTTGAACTCTTTTTTTTTTTTCGAAATAAAACAAATTCCTATACTGTCTTTTATACGATAAAAAAATTATTGGAAAAGCCTGGGTCATCAGTGGTGAACTCTCATAGTGATTTCGCCAGTTTTTTTTTTTTTTAATCCCATTGTATAATTATAAAAGATCATGGAGTTAAATTCATAGATAAAATTCAGAATCTTGGTAGGGTTGGAATATAGATCCTGTCATTTAGTCCATAAGTCTCCATGATGGAAGCTGCTGTCGTTGGTTGGTTATCCACCATATGACAGTTAGACTTTGTCCCCTCACCAGTTTAATCTACCGCTTTAATATTGTATTAAGCTGTTTTGTTTCTATTAAAACCGTATGTTTATATGAAAAATAGACACTTCGGCCAGTTAGAGTTTTTTATTTTCTCAAACGTTTCGACAAAAATATATTGTCTTCGTCAGGAGAAGTAAATAAAAAAGAACAATTTTTAAAGCCTTGCCAAATGCTTTATTTTTATTTACTTCTCCTGACGAAGACAAAAGATTTTTGTCGAAACGTTGAGAAAATAAAAAACTCCAACTGGCCGAAGTGTCTATTTTTCATATAAATATGAATGCCGGCCAGGCAGCCTCTATCTTTACGATAAAGCGGTATGGTTGATTAAACTGACGAAACCGCTGGAAGGGTTAACCAATGATGAGTCAGGCCCTTTCAATATTTTAATATTTGCAAAGAAGTCAGTAGAATTTGCATATTTTTAATGCAGATGGCGTGCTAATGCATCATCTCATATTTCTTACTTATCATATATATTGAGAAAACAGGTAAGGAATTCAGTGTAACATAATAACTTGCTTATCAGTTTCCTTCACCTTATCATTTGCATTACATATATTTCGATATATGAGAAACACAACAATTTTACATATTTAATTAAAAAGGTTTATATTGTATCAAATTATCATTTATTTTACCAATATTTCAGTTGGCTGAACGCCAACTTTTTTCAAGGTATTATAACATATAAAACATGTTTAACAATTAGTGTTCTCTGAAAAAAAAAGAATAGTATAAAAGAGAGTGAAATATATTTATTGTACTGTAATCACGTGGATAAATTAAGAACAAGGTATCTCTTGATCAGGAAACTAAAAGTTGCTGATGGCTTGCGACAGCTGTCAGAAAAAAATCAACTAATCGTTGCTTTTTGAAATATCCCAGAATTGATTAATTAAGAATGGGTATTTGGCCCATTCTAGAATAATTTTAAAAAACGATTATTTGATATTTATTAAAACAGATGGCGCAAGCCATCAGCAAATTTTATTTGAACGATCAGGAGATGCCATTTTCTTAATTTAGTGTATTATTAAGGTAAAGTTTTAATACAGTTTACCCCCCCTGGAGTGTTGGCGTTTCAGGCTTCATCTACTTTCTCTCTTATGCAATTTAAGACTAGCTGTAAACTCGTTCCTTCAATGAACTAATGAGCGGACAAATTGAGATGATTTAAGGATTCCCCCTGTAACCCCGCGGAAATATGGAGCTGCCTTGGACTGACGAGGGGTCATAGCTTGGAACCTTGGTCTGAAGTGGATCTCTTCGAATTCACACATTCTCCGATATGATTCAGTTACATGGTAGAGGCGGTCGCTAGTGGTAAATTATCTTTACGTCTTTTTCAAAGCGGAATTACTTTATTTTTTAACTATGGCTATAACTGAAATGTAGGCTGACCCAGAAATAAGATGCTATATGTACCTAACTTACGTCAACTTAAGCTATAGCTGAGGTGTAGGTCCGACCCACAATAAAGACGTTATATGTTCCTAGCTTACGTCAACAAAGGCTATAACTAGGGTGTAGGTCCACAAAGAAGATGCTATATGTCTCCAGTTTACGTCAACAAAGGCTATAACTAAGGTGTAGGTCAACAAATAAGATGCTATATGTCCCCAGCTTACGTCAACAAAGGCTATAACTAAAGTGTAGGCCCACAAAGAACTTGCTATATGTCCCCAGTTTACGTCAACAAAGGCTATAACTAAGGTGTAAGTCCACAAAGAAGATGCTATATGTCCCCAGCTTACGTCAACAAAGGCTATAACTAGGGTGTAGGTCCACAAAGAAGATGCTATATGTCCCCAGCTTACGTCAACAAAGGCTATAACTAGGGTGTAGGTCAACAAATAAGATGCTATATGTCCCAGCTTACGTCAGCAAAGGCTATAACTAAGGTGTAGTTCCACAAAGAATATGCTATATGTCTCCAGCTTACGTCAACAAAGGCTATAACTAAGGTGTAGTTCCACAAAGAAGATGCTATATATCCCCAGCTTACGTCAACAAAGGCTATAACTAGGGTGTAGGTCCACAAAGAAGATGCTATATGTCCTCAGGTTACGTCAACAAAGGCTATAACTAAGGTGTAGTTCCACAAAGAAGATGCTATATGTCTCCGGCTTACGTCAACAAAGGCTATAACTAAGGTGTAGTTCCACAAAGAAGATGCTATATGTCTCCAGCTTACGTCAACATAGGCTATAACTAAGGTGTGGTTCCACAAAGAAGATGCTATATGTTTCCGGCTTACGTCAACAAAGGCTATAACTAAGGTGTAGTTCCACAAAGAAGATGCTATATGTCTCCAGCTTACGTCAACAAAGGCTATAACTAGGGTGTAGGTCCACAAAGAAGATGCTATATGTCCCCAGCCAAGTGCTGCGTGTCCCTCTGAGATGGACTCTATATTGTCCGACCTTGTGGCGCCGGTGAAATATTTATGAGCTGCAGCAAGTCACGAACCTCGCCGCTACCGTGGGCTAATTGGATCCGCTCTTCTAGGATGGAACTTTTAATGGACGCTTTGTGTTTGGTGATGTTCTGTTTGACAGGATGCTAGTTGTATGGGAGAGAGGAGAATTATAATCTTCTTGCCATATATATATTGCAGAATGTATTCGACTTTATCCTAAAATTTGCATAGTTTGAAGTTTGTAACATGCTTCCTTCTTGGCGAGAAAACTTCAATGTCCTAGAGAATCCAATATCAAGACATGAGCGATGATGTGGAATACTAAACTAGTATTACTGAAATATATTTATTTAGAAGGATAAATATATTGTCCTATACTCATATGTACATACTATATATGTACTCTATACTGGTAGGTACCACGTGTAATTTAATGACTAGGTACTTTATACTCAATTTAATCGCACTTTATTCTTACTTTCAATCAATTTAATATTTCGAAAGTATATATGCATACGAGGGTGAGGTGTAAAGTACTCAGCCTGACACACAATAAAAGACTGATTTTAAGTTTAAGACATTATTTTTCTACATAATCCCCCTTGACTTCAACACACTTGGCTCAGCGTTTTCCCAAAATCAGTATTCCTTCCCACAAATAAGAAAGATAGTCTGGAAGGCTCTTAAAATATTCATCTACAGCCCTCTCAACTTCTTTATTGGACGCAAAGCACTTTCCAGAAACAAATTTCTTGTGATGTGAAAATAATGGAAGTCTGAGGGTGCCAAATCAGCAAAATTTAGGGATGCCCCAGAAAATCGTACCTTAAATTCCGCAGTTTTCCCAATGCCAACACACTTTTGTGAGCAGGTGCGTTGACCTGGTAAATGATGATATTTTATTCCTCAAGGCAATTTTGATATCCAGATGATCAAGATGGTTAGAGTACCATTCACCTGTAATAGTTCTGCCTTTTCAAGTAATTGAATCAACAGGATCCCTTTGGCATTTCAAAGCACACTGGCCGTGACCTTTCCGACAGATCGATTGACTTCGCTTTCTTTGGCGCTGAACCACCAGCTTCCACTCACTGCTTCGACTGCTGTTTAGTTTTTGGCTTGTAGTGATCGACCCATGTCTCATCTA
Organism: Cordylochernes scorpioides; assembly: GCA_030710605.1. Taxonomy (NCBI): domain Eukaryota; kingdom Metazoa; phylum Arthropoda; class Arachnida; order Pseudoscorpiones; family Chernetidae; genus Cordylochernes; species Cordylochernes scorpioides. The sequence goes on from CP092875.1 coordinate 53,620,457, forward strand.
TGGTGACAAATCGCTGCACAAGATCGGTCGGATCCCTCTTGAATCGGTCCGAACATTGCTGTGAATGTCGTTTGCGCATTTGCTTTTGATCTTCATTCAGCAAATTTGTCACCCATCTTTACTCGCCTATCGTCCAACACGATATTGTGCACCTTTTTGATAGTTTCCGGTGTGGTTGCAGTTTTTGGTCGTCCTTCACTTCACGTAGGTTATCTTTGAGCGACGTGTAACCACGTTTAAATTCAGCTGCCCTCTTTTTAACGGTTGAAATCAAAAGAGCAGAGTTTCCGTAAACTTTGGTCAACTTGGGATGAATTTCTTTAGGAATTAATCCATCCATAACGAAGTATTTAATAATTGCACGAAGTTTATCAATTTTAACGAAACACGCGCAAGACATATACTTGCAAATATTCGTTTATACTTTAGCGAACAAGTTGAAACTTGTCCTTCAAACTAATGACATGTGCTTGCTGGGAGGAAACGTAAACTTTTCCTGATTGGAATATCATCTCTGGGTCAGGCCGAAAACTTTTCACCTTTACCCTCGTATATAAGTATATCATATATACTATATTTATATTAAAATAGTTTAAAATGATTTTTTCAAATTTTTATAATGAAGATATGATTTTAAAAAGCTATACATCACATACACTAAAGTAGGATGAAATTGGCGCACTCAAACTGAAATATCGAATTAAAATGAAATTTCAGGGGAATTATTCCTACACTCCTGGAAATAACACATAATCAAATAATCAAAGCTCTTCGAAAGGTATATCTTGATATTTTATACGTACCTGTTATAGTCAATAGTAGGTCGGGCCGTTCCTGGTCAGGTGGCGATTTAAGAAAACGGAATTTGTTGTCCTGTTGAAGACGAGTCCACATTTCTTAGACGAAGGCTTCTGAATCCGGGATGCTGTGCTACTGAAGCAACTGGTGTTCTAGATGATCTCACACTTGCTCATTTCAGGGAAGGTCCTGGCAGGCCGTGAAAGAGTCATGTAAGACGTCCAAGAAAACTTTTGCAATATCCGGCCAAGTATTATCCTGCTGGAACATCGTCCCAGGAACCTCTGACAGGAAGGATGGAACACGAGGATGGCCTTCACGTGACTCATGGCTATTACGGTTCCACGTCAGACAGCAAGGGAGGTCCGATCATTATAGATCATGGCGCTCTGCCCAATGATTCCTGCGGTTTGTGAAGCGTGGTGTTCGATACCAATGGTGTAATTGTGCTGAGGGGGTATCTACTTCACGATACGGTGATCATCTGATCACATCGCAAAGCGGAATTCTTCACTAAGCGCTACTGATCGCCATTTAGTGGCAGTTCAAGATGATCGGTATTGGCACCACTGTAGACGAAGATACCTGTGCCTGGTGTCAATGGCAGGATACGCAAAACACGCTTAGATCGCAGGCTCGTCTCCGTAAGAAGTCTTGATATGGCTGCACTTGAGTCCCAAACAACATCCTCTCTACTTGTCCTTCATATAGTGCTTCACATAGATGTGGGTACCATCTGGTCTCCACTCCACCCGACTATTCGAGCATTCTGATGTTTACAGGCCAATGATGATTCCTCTCTGAAACTCTGTTAACTGGTAATAATGCATTCTGCTGAGTTTACCTGGCATTCTCGTTACTCCGTATCTCTTGTAACGTGATTAGATCCTGTTTGGTCCACTAGATCAACCTGAATAACTGCACTAGAATGACCAGCACCTAAAGCTTGCTGGGCTATTCTCTTGTGTTCAGTCAAGCCCATTCTCACCAACCTGGGATAATTCCTGTATTTGACTTTATCCTACATATTTTCGCAGTTTGGCGTTTGTAGCATGCTTCCTTCTTGTCCTTTTTGAAAACATCAATGTCCTAGAGAATACAATATCAAGACATGAGCGATGATGTGGAATACTAAACCAGTATTACAAAACTAATACTAAACTAGAGGAATTATCCAAATTACAATGTAAAAGAGCGCCATCTTTATTTTAAAATAGAAACTATTCATTGCTCTTCTTTCTTTTTTTAAAACAGAGCAACTTCCTACTCCCCTGCAAATGTTTGAAGGTCCTGGCTTATTAGCAGTAAGCTCTCCCAGCGGCTCCGCTACTGATTAGCTGGGACCTCCAAATATGTTTTTCATTGCAATGTGTGTGTTGTAAGGGAAGTAAATAATTTATCTAATAAAAATAAGAAACAATATCAATATAAAAATGTGAAACAGTACAAATGTGAAATTGTACTGGGATGAAATAAGGTGGATAAATTAAGATTAATAAATTTTATTGATTAATCTCAAGGAAATTCCTTTCTCTTTGTTGAAAGATTATAAACTCAAAAGAAGCTCCCATAGTTTTGGGAATCGAAAGTTGGTGTCTACATGCCTTAATATCAATATAGTTTTCTAATTTCAAATAAGTTCCCTCTTTACACTTTAATATTAGATAATAAAAAGGTATATATTGGAATTTAATAAAAGATTTATTTTGCCAATATTTCGGTTAGCTGAACGCCAAACCTTTATCAAGGCATTACATTTTTGTATACACAAACTCAGCGCCGCATAGTGTTATAATATCACAGTTGAAATAATTATTTATATATATATTTATTATCTAATGAATTAAATATGTATTTCTCTATTTTCAAAACACTATAATATATAAATAAAAATAGCATTTGAAAACCAATTTCTTTTAAATAGAACAGATCTCGATAAATAATGAGCAAGATACAATTGTGAATTGTCATTTTTATCTTTCTTGACTTCTCAAAGTCACAAAATCTTGGTGTTGGAACTATTATTATTGTTTTAAACATCGAAATATGAAAAGGAATATTTTATACAACTAAAGTTAACGAAATTTGAAGATATAACATCCTCGGTTATATATCTCATTTCAGGATTTTACAAGTCGCTAGATTCCAACTTGTGTGCGGAGATAAATCGTAATTTAAATTGGATTTTGAGAAAATAAGAAGATACATTCAGATGGAATTGAGAAAATATTCAGATTTAAGTCTTGAGTTACGAAATAGAGAGGTAAAATGTTTTATGAGTGTAATCTAAAGTGAGTTTTAGATAAGGGGCAGGCAATATATAAACTGGGTTAGGCACATCTCTCTGTGACATCGGAATTTTTCGAAAAAAAAGTGTAAGCATTCTTAAATATTGAATAAGGAATGAAAGTTTACGGCAATGAGTTTCTCTTATTTGTGCTGTATAATCGGCAAGCTGTCGGACTATGACATCCTTCAACAGGCAACTATACAAGAAACTATAGGATAATATATATATGTTATATAAAAAATGAGATTTCTGTTGATTTTTGATTATTTTGAGGATTATGCTATGGTAATGCAGTCGTGGTTAAAATCTTGAAAGTATAATAAAAATAGTAAAGATTAGAAATAGCTTTAATTGAGCTTATGGAATATAGAAAAGACATAATTTGATAAAAGTAATGCCTGGCGTAAGACTAAAAAAAACTTATTTACATAATGTACAAAAGTTTGAGCCGGCCATCGAGAAACAACAACGAGTTTTTATAGGGGAAGCGTGACCTCTGGCGGTCGGTTTAGCAGAGTATTTGAATCTATGAAATATAATTTTTTTTATATAAAATAATATTTTAATATAACATATATACATGTAAATATATACATAATTATAAAGACGATGTCTGGCGATTCCTTCTCTTGTAATTCTTAAATATATTCAGACCAATCTCAAGTATTAAAATTACAAAATATTTTCTCACAATGAGTTTCTTTTTATTACAAAACGCTAGCTTTCAAGCGATAATCGCTCTTCAACGGGCTTAATTAAACATCGACTATTATTTTATTTAAGTAACCCAGGTTCCTGGAGCGTACAGAAGTCGCCAACTACCCGGGATGTCCTTCTGACCTAAGTCTTCTTGGATTTATATACAATGCCAGTGGAAGTCCAATTAATGAGGTGTCGCCAGGCAGATTTCTTTCTTGGGAGATTTTCTAGGGATGCTGGACATATGTTGGGACATCGACTATATCTACAAGAAATATTTACAAAAACATACGCGCGCAGCGTGGATATTTACAACTGAAATTTTAAATTGATATGTAATTTAACAATGTTATGGAATATGTCTATTTACATTTTTAGGGAATCCAGAACCTATAAAATTGATCTATTGATTTCTTCTGAGATATCTAAGGTATTGTGATGGTAAATCTATCTTCCTGTTTATGCTGTTATATTCATTGGAAATGAGAGATTCTCATTGTGAGAAAATATTTTATAATTTTAAAACGTTTTTCACAATCTCAAGTATCTATTTGTGCATTTATAGGGCAATACTCCTCTCTGCAGGAAACTGCATTTCAGCCAGTTTATATTTATAACTTTCGTATATCTCTCTCTGATTTCTTCAATGGTATCTCAAGACTCTCTCTCACGAAGTCGACGCCAGTCAAATGCTTTTTATATTCTTTAAATGGCAAGATATAATTTGTAGATTTGTCTATTTTTAATGCTTTGTTCTTTCCTAAACTGATTTTATGTTTGTTCCTTAATGGTTGCGGTTGTTGGTTCATCTCTTTTATAGACTAACGACACGAAGTGGAATATTGACAATCACACAAAGTTTTCAGTCCAGTATCGGACCAAGGAAATGGAGCGGAGGACTCCTAACGACTTGTCCTACCTCACAAATGAGGGGATCGCATTAGCCTAATGGACTACTGGTTTAGCGATTAACTTCGCCACTCTCCTACTGATTGGAATCTTGTACTCTTGAAATTGACTAAGAATTCTTTAACGTGAAACTTGTAGCTATGTGGTTAAAGTAATTCGGTCTAATTGTGGCTGTTCATGTCCTTTTAAACGGATACAAAGTGCATTGGTTCTCGTGCGCATAAATAAGGAAAGCTCTCTTGAAACAGGTAAAATATTAGGAATTTGAGTAGTAAAAGAGTGAAAGAGAATATAATTGGTGATTAAAGTCGTGAGAGAGACTTTTGTGGAAAACTAAGTTGTGTGCTCGAATAATAAAAAACATGTTTATATTTAAATAGTTGTACGTTTGTCTCTGTGTTTATTGTATAAGATCAACACTTTAGGAAGTGTAGGTAACCGAATGAAGCTTTGCCACTTTGAAAGTGCGAGGTAGAATAACCTTCTAAATGTATTCACCATTGTATACATAAAATGTACAATAAGTATGTATACACCATATAGTGAATAGTTAGTTTTGCATAGCCCTAGTACACGTGGTACAGGCCATGATAATTATTATGGGTAGAAGTAAGCGACTGTTTTTACTGTAAGTGCACCACATGTCTACACATGTGAAAAGCAGTTCGACTTTGCACTTACAAATGTGCCAGAGCCCCGGTTGGTTACTTGAACTCGCTGGTAGGGTTGGATTTTTGAAAGAATCGGGGGCCATTGGAGCATTTTTTTTTATTCATAAAAAAGTACTCAATGCGGGAATCGAACCCGGGTCGTAGCGGTCGAAAACCAACGGTTTAGACCATCCTTCCACCGACCCCCTTGAATAGTTAGTGCAAAGTGTGAATAACCTTCTAATTGTATTCACCAATATATACACCAATTGTTTATACAATAAATGTATACACCATAAAGTGAATAGTTAGTGCAAAGTTGGAATAACACACACACACACCTTCTAATTGTATTCACCGATATATACACCAATTGTTTATACAATAAATGTATACACCATAGAGTGAATAGTTAGTGCAAAGTTGGAATAACACACACACACCTTCTAATTGTATTCACCGATATATACACCAATTGTTTATACAATAAATGTATACACCATAGAGTGAATAGTTAGTGCAAAGTTGGAATAACACACACACACCTTCTAATTGTATTCACCGATATATACACCAATTGTTTATACAATAAATGTATACACCATAAAGTGAATAGTTAGTGCAATGTTGGAATAACACACACACACACCTTCTAATTGTATTCACCGATATATACACCAATTGTTTATACAATAAATGTATACACCATAAAGTGAATAGTTAGTGCAATGTTGGAATAACACACACACACACCTTCTAATTGTATTCACCAATATATACACCAATTGTTTATACAATAAATGTATACACCATAAAGTGAATAGTTAGTGCAATGTTGGAATAACACGCACACACACCTTCTAATTGTATTCACCGATATATACACCAATTGTTTATACAATAAATGTATACACCATAAAGTGAATAGTTAGTGCAAAGTTGGAATAACACACACACACACCTTCTAATTGTATTCACCGATATATACACCAATTGTTTATACAATAAATGTATACACCATAGAGTGAATAGTTAGTGCAATGTTGGAATAACACACACACCTTCTAATTGTATTCACCGATATATACACCAATTGTTTATACAATAAATGTATACACCATAGAGTGAATAGTTAGTGCAATGTTGGAATAACACACACACACACCTTCTAATTGTATTCACCGATATATACACCAATTGTTTATACAATAAATGTATACACCATAAAGTGAATAGTTAGTGCAATGTTGGAATAACACACACACACCTTCTAATTGTATTCACCGATATATACACCAATTGTTTATACAATAAATGTATACACCATAGAGTGAATAGTTAGTGCAATGTTGGAATAACACACACACACCTTCTAATTGTATTCACCGATATATACACCAATTGTTTATACAATAAATGTATACAACATAAAGTGAATAGTTAGTGCAATGTTGGAATAACACACACACACCTTCTAATTGTATTCACCGATATATACAGCAATTGTTTATACAATAAATGTATACAACATAAAGTGAATAGTTAGTGCAATGTTGGAATAACACACACAACACCTTCTAATTGTATTCACCGATATATACACCAATTGTTTATACAATAAATGTATACAACATAAAGTGAATAGTTAGTGCAATGTTGGAATAACACACACACACACCTTCTAATTGTATTCACCGATATATACACCAATTGTTTATACAATAAATGTATACACCATAGAGTGAATAGTTAGTGCAATGTTGGAATAACACACACACACACACCTTCTAATTGTATTCACCGATATATACACCAATTGTTTATACAATAAATGTATACACCATAAAGTGAATAGTTAGTGCAATGTTGGAATAACACACACACACCTTCTAATTGTATTCACCGATATATACACCAATTGTTTATACAATAAATGTATACACCATAAAGTGAATAGTTAGTGCAATGTTGGAATAACACACACACACACACCTTCTAATTGTATTCCACCGATATATACACCAATTGTTTATACAATAAATGTATACACCATAGAGTGAATAGTTAGTGCAATGTTGGAATAACACACACACACACCTTCTAATTGTATTCACCGATATATACACCAATTGTTTATACAATAAATGTATACACCATAAAGTGAATAGTTAGTGCAATGTTGGAATAACACACACACACACCTTCTAATTGTATTCACCGATATATACACCAATTGTTTATACAATAAATGTATACACCATAAAGTGAATAGTTAGTGCAATGTTGGAATAACACACACACACACCTTCTAATTGTATTCACCGATATATACACCAATTGTTTATACAATAAATGTATACACCATAAAGTGAATAGTTAGTGCAATGTTGGAATAACACACACACACACCTTCTAATTGTATTCACCGATATATACACCAATTGTTTATACAATAAATGTATACACCATAGAGTGAATAGTTAGTGCAATGTTGGAATAACACACACACACACCTTCTAATTGTATTCACCGATATATACACCAATTGTTTATACAATAAATGTATACACCATAGAGTGAATAGTTAGTGCAATGTTGGAATAACACACACACACACCTTCTAATTGTATTCACCGATATATACACCAATTGTTTATACAATAAATGTATACACCATAAAGTGAATAGTTAGTGCAATGTTGGAATAACACACACACACCTTCTAATTGTATTCACCGATATATACACCAATTGTTTATACAATAAATGTATACACCATAGAGTGAATAGTTAGTGCAATGTTGGAATAACACACACACACCTTCTAATTGTATTCACCGATATATACACCAATTGTTTATACAATAAATGTATACACCATAAAGTGAATAGTTAGTGCAATGTTGGAATAACACACACACACCTTCTAATTGTATTCACCGATATATACACCAATTGTTTATACAATAAATGTATACACCATAAAGTGAATAGTTAGTGCAATGTTGGAATAACACACACACACCTTCTAATTGTATTCACCGATATATACACCAATTGTTTATACAATAAATGTATACAACATAAAGTGAATAGTTAGTGCAATGTTGGAATAACACACACACACCTTCTAATTGTATTCACCGATATATACACCAATTGTTTATACAATAAATGTATACACCATAGAGTGAATAGTTAGTGCAATGTTGGAATAACACACACACACACCTTCTAATTGTATTCACCGATATATACACCAATTGTTTATACAATAAATGTATACACCATAAAGTGAATAGTTAGTGCAATGTTGGAATAACACACACACACCTTCTAATTGTATTCACCGATATATACACCAATTGTTTATACAATAAATGTATACACCATAGAGTGAATAGTTAGTGCAATGTTGGAATAACACACACACACCTTCTAATTGTATTCACCGATATATACACCAATTGTTTATACAATAAATGTATACACCATAGAGTGAATAGTTAGTGCAATGTTGGAATAACACACACACACACCTTCTAATTGTATTCACCGATATATACACCAATTGTTTATACAATAAATGTATACACCATAAAGTGAATAGTTAGTGCAATGTTGGAATAACACACACACACACCTTCTAATTGTATTCACCGATATATACACCAATTGTTTATACAATAAATGTATACACCATAGAGTGAATAGTTAGTGCAATGTTGGAATAACACACACACACACCTTCTAATTGTATTCACCGATATATACACCAATTGTTTATACAATAAATGTATACACCATAGAGTGAATAGTTAGTGCAATGTTGGAATAACACACACACACCTTCTAATTGTATTCACCGATATATACACCAATTGTTTATACAATAAATGTATACACCATAGAGTGAATAGTTAGTGCAATGTTGGAATAACACACACACACCTTCTAATTGTATTCACCGATATATACACCAATTGTTTATACAATAAATGTATACACCATAGAGTGAATAGTTAGTGCAATGTTGGAATAACACACACACACACCTTCTAATTGTATTCACCGATATATACACCAATTGTTTATACAATAAATGTATACACCATAGAGTGAATAGTTAGTGCAATGTTGGAATAACACACACACACACCTTCTAATTGTATTCACCGATATATACACCAATTGTTTATACAATAAATGTATACACCATAAGTGAATAGTTAGTGCAATGTTGGAATAACACACACACACACCTTCTAATTGTATTCACCGATATATACACCAATTGTTTATACAATAAATGTATACACCATAGAGTGAATAGTTAGTGCAATGTTGGAATAACACACACACACACCTTCTAATTGTATTCACCGATATATACACCAATTGTTTATACAATAAATGTATACACCATAGAGTGAATAGTTAGTGCAATGTTGGAATAACACACACACACACCTTCTAATTGTATTCACCGATATATACACCAATTGTTTATACAATAAATGTATACACCATAAAGTGAATAGTTAGTGCAATGTTGGAATAACACACACACACACCTTCTAATTGTATTCACCGATATATACACCAATTGTTTATACAATAAATGTATACACCATAGAGTGAATAGTTAGTGCAATGTTGGAATAACACACACACACCTTCTAATTGTATTCACCGATATATACACCAATTGTTTATACAATAAATGTATACACCATAGAGTGAATAGTTAGTGCAATGTTGGAATAACACACACACACACCTTCTAATTGTATTCACCGATATATACACCAATTGTTTATACAATAAATGTATACACCATAAAGTGAATAGTTAGTGCAATGTTGGAATAACACACACACACACACCTTCTAATTGTATTCACCGATATATACACCAATTGTTTATACAATAAATGTATACACCATAAAGTGAATAGTTAGTGCAATGTTGGAATAACACACACACACACCTTCTAATTGTATTCACCGATATATACACCAATTGTTTATACAATAAATGTATACACCATAGAGTGAATAGTTAGTGCAATGTTGGAATAACACACACACACACCTTCTAATTGTATTCACCGATATATACACCAATTGTTTATACAATAAATGTATACACCATAGAGTGAATAGTTAGTGCAATGTTGGAATAACACACACACACACACCTTCTAATTGTATTCACCGATATATACACCAATTGTTTATACAATAAATGTATACACCATAGAGTGAATAGTTAGTGCAATGTTGGAATAACACACACACACACCTTCTAATTGTATTCACCGATATATACACCAATTGTTTATACAATAAATGTATACACCATAAAGTGAATAGTTAGTGCAATGTTGGAATAACACACACACACCTTCTAATTGTATTCACCGATATATACACCAATTGTTTATACAATAAATGTATACACCATAAAGTGAATAGTTAGTGCAATGTTGGAATAACACACACACACACCTTCTAATTGTATTCACCGATATATACACCAATTGTTTATACAATAAATGTATACACCATAGAGTGAATAGTTAGTGCAATGTTGGAATAACACACACACACACCTTCTAATTGTATTCACCGATATATACACCAATTGTTTATACAATAAATGTATACACCATAAAGTGAATAGTTAGTGCAATGTTGGAATAACACACACACACACCTTCTAAATATATTCACCGATATATACACCAATTGTTTATACAATAAATGTATACACCATAAAGTGAATAGTTAGTGCAATGTTGGAATAACACACACACACCTTCTAATTGTATTCACCGATATATACACCAATTGTTTATACAATAAATGTATACACCATAAAGTGAATAGTTAGTGCAATGTTGGAATAACACACACACACACCTTCTAATTGTATTCACCGATATATACACCAATTGTTTATACAATAAATGTATACACCATAAAGTGAATAGTTAGTGCAATGTTGGAATAACACACACACACACACCTTCTAATTGTATTCACCGATATATACACCAATTGTTTATACAATAAATGTATACACCATAAAGTGAATAGTTAGTGCAATGTTGGAATAACACACACACACACACCTTCTAATTGTATTCACCGATATATACACCAATTGTTTATACAATAAATGTATACACCATAAAGTGAATAGTTAGTGCAATGTTGGAATAACACACACACACACCTTCTAATTGTATTCACCGATATATACACCAATTGTTTATACAATAAATGTATACACCATAAAGTGAATAGTTAGTGCAATGTTGGAATAACACACACACACACCTTCTAATTGTATTCACCGATATATACACCAATTGTTTATACAATAAATGTATACACCATAAAGTGAATAGTTAGTGCAATGTTGGAATAACACACACACACACACACCTTCTAAATATATTCACCGATATATACACCAATTGTTTATACAATAAATGTATACACCATAGAGTGAATAGTTAGTGCAATGTTGGAATAACACACACACACACCTTCTAATTGTATTCACCGATATATACACCAATTGTTTATACAATAAATGTATACACCATAAAGTGAATAGTTAGTGCAATGTTGGAATAACACACACACACACACCTTCTAAATATATTCACCGATATATACACCAATTGTTTATACAATAAATGTATACACCATAAAGTGAATAGTTAGTGCAATGTTGGAATAACACACACACACACCTTCTAATTGTATTCACCGATATATACACCAATTGTTTATACAATAAATGTATACACCATAGAGTGAATAGTTAGTGCAATGTTGGAATAACACACACACACACCTTCTAATTGTATTCACCGATATATACACCAATTGTTTATACAATAAATGTATACACCATAGAGTGAATAGTTAGTGCAATGTTGGAATAACACACACACACCTTCTAATTGTATTCACCGATATATACACCAATTGTTTATACAATAAATGTATACACCATAAAGTGAATAGTTAGTGCAATGTTGGAATAACACACACACACACACACACACACCTTCTAAATATATTCACCGATATATACAATAATTGTTTATACAATAAATGTATACACCATAGAGTGAATAGTTAGTGCAATGTTGGAATAACACACACACACACCTTCTAATTGTATTCACCGATATATACACCAATTGTTTATACAATAAATGTATACACCATAAAGTGAATAGTTAGTGCAATGTTGGAATAACACACACACACACACCTTCTAAATATATTCACCGATATATACACCAATTGTTTATACAATAAATGTATACACCATAAAGTGAATAGTTAGTGCAATGTTGGAATAACACACACACACACCTTCTAATTGTATTCACCGATATATACACCAATTGTTTATACAATAAATGTATACACCATAGAGTGAATAGTTAGTGCAATGTTGTAATAACACACACACACACCTTCTAATTGTATTCACCGATATATACACCAATTGTTTATACAATAAATGTATACACCATAGAGTGAATAGTTAGTGCAATGTTGGAATAACACACACACACCTTCTAATTGTATTCACCGATATATACACCAATTGTTTATACAATAAATGTATACACCATAAAGTGAATAGTTAGTGCAATGTTGGAATAACACACACACACCTTCTAATTGTATTCACCGATATATACACCAATTGTTTATACAATAAATGTATACACCATAGAGTGAATAGTTAGTGCAATGTTGGAATAACACACACACACACACACCTTCTAAATATATTCACCGATATATACACCAATTGTTTATACAATAAATGTATACAACATAAAGTGAATAGTTAGTGCAATGTTGGAATAACACACACACACCTTCTAATTGTATTCACCTATATATACACCAATTGTTTATACAATAAATGTATACACCATAGAGTGAATAGTTAGTGCAATGTTGGAATAACACACACACACCTTCTAATTGTTTTCACCGATATATACACCAATTGTTTATACAATAAATGTATACACCATAAAGTGAATAGTTAGTGCAAAGTTATAATAACACACACACACACACCTTCTAATTGTATTCACCGATATATACACCAATTGTTTATACAATAAATGTATACACCATAAAGTGAATAGTTAGTGCAATGTTGGAATAACACACACACACACACACACCTTCTAAATATATTCACCGATATATACACCAATTGTTTATACAATAAATGTATACACCATAAAGTGAATAGTTAGTGCAATGTTGGAATAACACACACACACACCTTCTAATTGTATTCACCGATATATACACCAATTGTTTATACAATAAATGTATACACCATAAAGTGAATAGTTAGTGCAATGTTGGAATAACACACACACACACCTTCTAATTGTATTCACCGATATATACACCAATTGTTTATACAATAAATGTATACACCATAAAGTGAATAGTTAGTGCAATGTTGGAATAACACACACACACACACACACCTTCTAAATATATTCACCGATATATACACCAATTGTTTATACAATAAATGTATACACCATAGAGTGAATAGTTAGTGCAATGTTGGAATAACACACACACACACCTTCTAATTGTATTCACCGATATATACACCAATTGTTTATACAATAAATGTATACACCATAAAGTGAATAGTTAGTGCAATGTTGGAATAACACACACACACACACACCTTCTAAATATATTCACCGATATATACACCAATTGTTTATACAATAAATGTATACACCATAAAGTGAATAGTTAGTGCAATGTTGGAATAACACACACACACACCTTCTAATTGTATTCACCAATATATACACCAATTGTTTATACAATAAATGTATACACCATAAAGTGAATAGTTAGTGCAATGTTGGAATAACACACACACACACACCTTCTAATTGTATTCACCGATATATACACCAATTGTTTATACAATAAATGTATACACCATAAAGTGAATAGTTAGTGCAATGTTGGAATAACACACACACACACCTTCTAATTGTATTCACCAATATATACACCAATTGTTTATACAATAAATGTATACACCATAGAGTGAATAGTTAGTGCAATGTTGGAATAACACACACACACACCTTCTAAATATATTCACCAATGTATACACTGAATATATACACCATAAGGTTATGGCAACTCTCTAAACACAAGCCCTATATGGCTTTGCTTGCTAAATACAAGTATTTTATTTGAATTGTCAAAAATATTTTCTATTTTATTTTAATATTGACAATGAGTTATATTTTCTTGTATCGTGCTCTTAAAACGATTTAAAAATGCGTCTCTGAGAAAATATTAAATTAAAAAAAATTCTAAATCAAATTACAAGAATGATCATTTCTATAAAGATAAAATACAAAGTTCCCAACTTAACCTAATAGAACAGTGCGAGTTATTAAGGTACAAAGTACAACATTGTAGTTTCGTTAAAAAAGATACCTAAAACAATGGTGTTCGAAAATTAATCGAAAAAATATTAATAAAAACTCAATTTTTTTAAAAATAATAATTAATCATTTAGAAAATTTGTGCAATTTATATTTAAAAAATGGAGAGAGAGAGAGAAAATGTTTTAAATATAGAATTAATCTAGTAATTCTTTAATTGAGGTGTGGTTTGATGTTCCAGGAAGGTTGTAGGGCTATATCGCATAATGGCAATGTATGGATCGCGATTAATTAAATTAATTTAACAATTATCTCCAGAGTGTTCGGCACGAATCATGTATATTCACAATTATTTTTCTCTTTTCTGAGCGAGGATTCAATTTCTTCCCCTGCTTCTCATTTCTTTCTAGATTCATTTCTAACAGGAGAATCGTCTGTATAAGACGGAATGTCTTATAAAAGCTTGTATGTGTGTAAATATTCACAATTCTAAAGGTGAAAAACCTAAGGGTGTCTTGGTATATCATCACCATATCCCTAGAGTTCTCTTCTTATCGTGAGAACATTTCTACACACAGCGGAATCATTTCAACCAACATTTCTGAAACCATTCTGTTATAGATTCATATATGACGAAATATGATCCAAAGTACACATAATAAACATATTAGAGCCTTTATTAACACATATAGTCCCTCCCATAAATGTTTCCATTGCGGTAAGGACAATAGAAATTGTTTATTTTTAAAAATAATCATACGCGTCTATAATAGTTTCAAATTTTGATAGAGTCCTATACATAGATTGATCACGAAATCTGCACAAAATTTATTTACATTCAATAGTAATAATGTAGAGCGTAAAGATGAGGTTGCCTGGCCAGCTTAGGTCTTAAAATAAAGATACTTCGACCAGTATAAATCTATTTTATTATCTCGACGTTTCGACAAAAATCCTTTGTCCTCGTCAGGAGTGAACAAAAATTAAAGCATTTTTGAGGACAAAAGATTTTTGTCGAAACGTCGAGATAATAAAAGATTTATACTGGCCGATGTATCTTTATTTTTAAGGACGAAGCATAATGCAAATGATATATATTCATACATAAAGACTAATTAAGACAATAGGTATATTATACATGGATTTATATAATGAGTACAAATAAAAACATAAAAATTAAATTAACTAAGTAAAAGAATTATAAAACAAATAAAGCTTCCAGGGCTAAGTTTCTTGTTCAACTTTTTATTTTCAAGCTTTCGGATTTGTCAGTTCTTCAACAGGATTATCACGATAATAAATCCTGTTGAAGGACTGACAAGTCCGAAAGCTTGAAAATAAAAGGTTGAACAAGAAACTTAACCCTGGAAGCTTTATTTGTTTTATAAAATTATAAATCAGGGAAGAAGGGTTATTTCTAATTAAGATAATACAAACAGGTGATTATATACATATGGTGCATATATACATAAGCATTTTTATTAAGACTTCTTCGTCTTATACAAGATTTTTCAACTGAAGTATGTGATTCCAAGGGCACATTTTACAGGCCATGATGATCATAGTAGCAAGGGATTTAAAACTGGTTAAGCTATAAATACATCATACGTCTATATGCCTTTTTATTTAAAGATTTATTTATGGATTGCTCTATTTTCAAAACGTCTATATGTGCTGAGGCCGTTCGACTTTGAGCAAGATGTTAAAGGCATGCCTCGTTACTTACATTCACTTCTGGGGTGTGCTGAGCTTATACACGGATCAGAAAGGAATTGAGGGGGGAATTCAAGACTTTTTGTAAAAATATCTAATTCCTTGCGGGGGGTTATAGGTAAGATCCTGGCTGTCGACAGTTAAGACTGGTGAATGTCCAACTTCCTCTGGTAAAGGAATTTTTGGAAACGTATTCAAGGAATTTCAAGGTTAAAATAATGATCTTTAATTTTATATTTTGTTATACACTGGTTTAGATCACTACATCATACTTCTTTATGAGAATTTGAAACTATTATAGACGCGTATGATTATTTTTCAAAAATTAAACAATTTTCTACTGCCCTTAAGAATTGTTTAATTTTTAAAAAGAATCTTACGCGTCTATAATAGTTTCGAATTTACATAACAGATGGCACGCTAATGTATCATAATACTTTATAAAATGTTTTCAAATACCAGAGAGATACAAGTTGTGTATTATGAATTGGGTTTAAACACAAAATGGATTAAAATAGATCTCTCTCTCTTCTAGAAAACCATTATCTTAAAACTAACGCCATTAGCAACGTCCTTTATCTTATTATAGTTTGTTACCAGAGTGAAATTTTTTATTTTTAAAGATTCTTGACAAAGTAAATCTTGCTTCTTTGTTATATAGGTTAGAAATAGCGACCTAAATAGAGAGTATTTTTAAATATTTATAAACTCATGTGTGTTTTCTCTCTTTTTAAAATTAGAAGGTTTGTGAAAATAATATTTTGCCTATATTTTGTCTGATTTCATTTATTTTCTATTGTTATGTGGACATAGGATGATTGTTGAGAAAGATTGTTGACTTTGCTTATAATTTTTACTGAAATATTTTCCAAGAGAATTATTAATTATATATATAAACATTATATTTATTGATTTACAAGAGAGAGAACAAAATATAAAAAGGAAACTAATATTAAACAAAGGAACTTTTTTTTTCCATTAGGTTAGCGCCTATTTACCTGTGAGCACACACAGGTGGTTACACACACTCTGTGGTAACAATTAATTAATTAATCAGCAAGTCCAAGGCTATCTGCACATTTCCGTAGTTTGTCCTTAGGTAGACTCTTCGTTAGTATATCCGCCTCCATGTCTTCACTTTTATGCATTCCAGCTTGATTCCATTTTGAATTTCCTCTTTTACAAAATAATATTTTCGGTTTATATGCTTTGTTCGTGTAGTAATTTTGTCAGATTGTATCCAGTTTATTGCAGCCTGGCTGTCACTTGTGCATGTAGTAAGTCTCATATCTCCTTAGGCTATGGCTTGGGTAGTTTTGCCCTTCTCAGCTAGATTTATTTCACTTTCATAATCTGTCACATTTTCCATCAAAGTTAGGTTTTTGGTTAAATGTGCGGTGCATCCTGAATCTATACACCATATTTGCTTATCATTTCTCCCATCTAATGAATCTTCAAATTCTTTTACATATGTTTCAAATTCTTGCTCATCAATTCCACTCTTCATAGTATCCACTAGGTTATTTGAATGTTCTCTACTGTATTTGTGATGTCTATAATCAGGAGTCCATTTCTTTTTATTTTCTTGTTTCTGTTTATCTAGAAACCAGCAATCATTAGCTGAATGTCCCTTTTTATTACAAACAAAACATATTTTTGGCTGAAATTGTTTAACTTTTCTATCTTTAATTCTGTATGCTTGTTCATGCCCATTCTCAACCGATTGATTCAATCTCATATTTCTTCTTGACTCCTCTTCTCTCAGAGTTTGTTTAATCTCTTCAATTGCTGCCTCTCTCTTAGATCGTAAGACAATAGCAATATTTTATACCTTGGATGTATGCCTCTGACAATGTGGAATGAAAGTTATCTTGAGGGAAATTGATGCCCTAATTATGAACTTCTAGCAGCAATATTTTTTGCCCTCGTTATATATTTATCTACAGTTTAATTTTTTATCTTTCATTCTAATGTTCTTTAATTCTAAGCCTATATCAATAATTTTATCTTCCAAATTGCCTGTGTATGTTTTCCTTAGTGAGTCCCATACTTTCTTCGCATTTGTTTCTCCTATGAACATTCCAGCTTGTTCATTTGTCAACGTTGTGATGATTATCCCAAATGCTTCATCATTTTTCTCACTCTAAATCTCCCAAGAACTTTTGTCTTCCATATCAGGTTCTGGATCGGAATTTACATATTTAAATAATTTTCTTCCTCTAAAAACTGCACCGATTTTCAACGCCCATATTTGATGATTAGTTCCTGTTAATGGTTCAATTTTTGTTTGGGGGAAAAAATTATATTCTGCCATTTTCGCTTTTTGAACTAATATAAACAAACCAATATATTTTAAATACACAAATATATATTTTAATTTTATTTAAATATTGAGTAGCTTTTAAACATACAATATATAGATATAATTTAACTTAATCTAAATAAATACCTTTAATCTTCTCAGAAGTGCTTCAGTTTACCGATCAGAATAAACTCCTTGCTTAATCTTCAAATTAAATATTTTCGCTTTTGAGCTTTATATCAAACAACCACACTCTGCTACCAATTGTTGACTTTGCTTAGAATTTTTACTGAAACTTTTTCCAATAATTATTAATTAAACATTATATTTATTGATCTACAGGAGAGAGAACAAAATATAAAAGAGAAACTAATATTAAACAAAGGAACTCTTTTTTTCTTTAGGTTAGCGCCTATTTACCTGTGAGCTTACATACACTCTGTGGTAACAATTAATTAATATATATATACAACAAATATCAATAAAATTCTGAAGATGGACAGGCCAAAATAATATAACTTTGACAAATACGACACTGACAAGATCGCACTCGTTTAACAGAAGAGCAAATGATTCTTTAAAAAAAAACTTTGGAGTTAATTCATTATGGATTTTAAACATCGGTTTTATAGAATTTTAAAAAAGATGTTCACATATTTTATTCATAGCCTTATATTAATCAAGCCAAATTCTTTCTCCATTTCAACAATCTGCTCGTTTTCAAAACCTACCATTTCTACCAATATTCTCGTTTTTGATTTTTCTTTAGAAATTTCATTGAATATTGCTACAGACTTCTAGACACACTCACCATGGTCATCTTAATTCATTTTTATCCTACTTGTACCCAACTTTCACTGGATGTCCAGCCTGATGGTGTCTACACAGATAAATCTGCCGTTAGGCAAACGACCCGGGTTCGCTGGGGAATGGCCCGAGTTTGACCAACCCAAATGGTTTTAACTATGGTTTGTTATTATTAACTCCGAGAAACCTGAAGGGCCAACAGCGAACGCCAGAGAAAGAATGCAGGTCCATGGTAGAATGAGGCAATCCAGGATCCTTTACTCGAAACCAGAAAAACTGATATGTGACAAAAGAGACAAATTTAGATAAGGCTTTTACCAGGGGGTAAAAATATCACGTGTAAACAGACCATTCAGTCTTAGAAATAATTCTTGAAATGATGAAAAATTAAGAAATGTTCATTGTTAAGGTACGCGAGGTCAGATTGAAGAAACCTCCTCTTAACAAGTAAAACTTTGACCTAAAGTTTTGATGTAGTTTGGGCTGCCTCAGGTGATCAAGCAAGAAAAGAAAATAACGAAGACAAAAACCAGCGGCTACAGACGTAAAGGCTCTCGCTCTACTAAGAAACTCTTTATTTCAACAACACGGCTCAGTTATATACAAAAGGGAAATTTACATAATAATAATCCATTCAAAATATATTTGACATAATAATAATTCATTTAAAAGAAATTTACATTCCAAGTTATACACTCAAAAAGATATTTACATATTCTATGCTACGACTTTTAACATACCCCCACCTTTCTTTTTTGTAAAAAGAAAAAAATCCGTTCCACCGTGATGGGGGGATCCAGGCAGGTGGGACACCGTTGCAGGGAGCCCAGGCTCTCATCCAGGAAAACCATCCTCTCCTCGGCACACTGCGGCACCCTCTCCATACACACCACCGGAGGTTGCCCCATAAGCGTCCATCTTCCTCTTCCAAAGAAATCGGAGGTAGTCCCAATCATTTTCCCTGATGGCCATCACCCGGAAATATCTCCTCACGTCGGCCAAAACTCCGTACTTATTTTTCCGATATTTCATCCTTATTTCCGGGATTCTCCTCAGTAGAATGGGTCTCCTCTTCAAATACCGTCTTAAGGCGCGTGCGCCGTGTCCTCGACAGGAAGCGCCGTCACATACTGGCCGTATAGGCGTCGTTTCGGACTCACACCCAAATACAGGGCGATCAGGAAACCAGTATCCTTTTCCCTCAGGTGGAGTTTCATCAACTCCTTCGATGAACCCATCATTCAACCCATCTTTTGTATCAATAATCCCTTCCTCCATCCTTGATTCAGTACCTTGTTTGCATCTGGGTTTTCTTCCACCCTTGAATCAGTACCCTCAGCTACTGCTCTAGAATTGCTCACCGGTTTATAACCTTTAATTGCAGTCTCAGAATCCTTTACTCCGTCGCCCTTAGGCTTCGCTTCAGAATCTTCCTTATCCTTTAAATTTGCCTCTTCATATTTTTCATTGGCATTATTTCTACCAAATTGCCCCCACCTTGAGAGCCAATCCCCTGGGTTGTCCTTAAGTTTTTGTAGATCTCCCTTATTCTTTATTTTAGATTCCGTATCTCCAGTTGGTCTTGCTTCAGGATCATTTACTCCGTCGCCCTTAGGCTCATCTTCAGAATCCTTTACTTCGTCGCCCATAGGCTCATCCTTAGAATCCTTTACTCCGTCGCCCTTAGGCTCATCTTCAAAATCCTTTATTCCGTCACCCTTAGGCTCATCTTCAGAATCCTTTATTCCTTCGTCCTTAGGATTCACTTCAGATTCCTTTACGCCTTCGCCCTTAGGCTTCGCTTCAGAATCATTTACTCCGTCGCCCTTAGGCTCATCTTCAGATTCCTTTACTCCGTCGCCCTTAGGCTCATCTTCAAAATCCCTTACTCCGTCGCCCTTAGGCTTCACTTTATCAGGTTTTGCTTCCGCTTCATTTGCTTTGTCTTTAGCCTCAGCTTCCTTCACACCTACATAGCTATCAACTGCAGTTTCAGAATCCTTCACTTTATTGCATTTAACTGCCGCTTCTGTTTCCTTCCCTTCACCGCCTTTAACTGCTGCGTTCAATTCCTTTTCTTTAATAGCATTCACAGCACCTTTTTTGTCCTCATATTCAATATCTATTATAGAGGGAGCTGAACAAGCTTCCTTTAGTATTCTAGCTTTAGCTAGAGCAGGCTTCACATCCGTAGCTCTAGCAGTTTTTACAGAATCCTCTCTTTCCACGCCTTCAATTTCATTTTTCATGGACTCTTCCGGGCTTTTCGATAGAGACGTAGAAGTAGTCTGAAGTTTGATAACTTTCTGATTATCGGTTTCTGAATTCGGAGAGGCACTAGACGCCCCTGGTGGAATTTGAGAAGTCTTGACCTGAGCATCCCTATCCTGCTCACGCATTACGCGAATTCTAGCCTTCAAATAATATCTTTCCGTGATGTAGACTTCACAATCCTCAAATTCTTTATCAATTTCAACGTCGGTAGCCTCATCTTTGGCTAACAAAATTGCCTGGCATCGTTCATTCAATGCCACTAGCTCCAAATGGAGAGCTTCCAATCTATCAAATTTTTCATATATGCCACTTTTATCAATAAGAGGATTCCTTAACTCTGTATTCATATCATTTACCACCTCGGTAAAAACGCCTCTTATCGCCTCTCTACGCCTTCTGCTAACATCCTCCATCTCACCTTGTAGTTATCCTTTCGCCTTGTAGGTATCCTTTTTACCTTGTAGGTAGCCTTTCACCCTGTAGCTTCTTCAACTTTTTTGCCCTTGAGCTCCTTTAAACCTTTAACAAAGGGCTTCTTGAGCTCCTTTGAACCTTTAACAAAGGGCTTCTTGAGCTCCTTTAAACCTTTAACCAAGGGCCTCTTGAGCTCCTTTAAACCTTGAGCTTCACTGAGCTCTTTTTAACCTTTAACAAAGGGCCTTTTGAGCTCCTTTAAACCTTGAGCTTCACTGAGCTCTTTTTAACCTTTAACAAAGGGCTTCTTGAGCTCCTTTAAACCTTGAGCCTCACTGAGCTCTTTTTAACCTTTAACAAAGGGCCTCTTGAGCTCCTTTAAACCTTGAGCTTCACTGAGCTCTTTTAAACCTTTAACAAAGGGCTTCCCGAGCTCCTTTAAACCTTTAACAAAGGGCTTCTCGAGCTCCTTTAAACCTTTAACAAAGGGCTTCTTGAGCTCCTGTTCCCTTGAGCTTCTTGAGCTACTGCTTCTTGAGCTTGAGCTTCTTGAGCTACTGCTTCTTGAGCTTGAGCTTCTTGAGCTTCTGTTCCTTTGAGCTCCGCAGATTCTCACTCTCCCTCTGCTACTCGGCAGGCTCTCCTACTTCCTCTGCTACTCGGCAGGCTCTAATACTTCCTCTGCTACTCGGCAGGCTAATACTTCACTGAGCTTCTTTGCCTTTGAGCTTCTTTAGCTTCTTTGCCTTGAGCTGCTGTTACTCGGGAGACAGCGCCTACAGGTCTTCCCGCCTTCTGTTCCTCGGGAGACAGCACCTACAGGTCTTCCCGCCTTCTGTTCCTCGGGAGACAGCGCCTACAGGTCTTCCCGCCTTCTGTTCCTCGGGAGACAGCGCCTACAGGTCTTCTCTACTTGACCAGCCCACGCAGCCCAGCCGGGGACGCCATTAAATGTTAAGGTACGCGAGGTCAGATTGAAGAAACCTCCTCTTAACAAGTAAAACTTTGACCTAAAGTTTTGATGTAGTTTGGGCTGCCTCAGGTGATCAAGCAAGAAAAGAAAATAACGAAGACAAAAACCAGCGGCTACAGACGTAAAGGCTCTCGCTCTACTAAGAAACTCTTTATTTCAACAACACGGCTCAGTTATATACAAAAGGGAAATTTACATAATAATAATCCATTCAAAATATATTTGACATAATAATAATTCATTTAAAAGAAATTTACATTCCAAGTTATACACTCAAAAATATATTTACATATTCTATGCTACGACTTTTAACATTCATAATATCTTAATAACATATAAACGATAAACAATGTAAGGTCGAAATAAGACAACGACTTCTTCCATACATAACTCAATTTTGAGGCAAACAGAATGACATGGAAAGATAGGCGGAACAACCACAGCCACTTCCCCTGCATTCTATTGTATAGGGGTTGTGTTTTTGGAAGATTGGTTCGATTTAGATAGACTGGCCACAGGTAATTTTGACCGCTTCTCGGAAATTTGTGCCTTTCTTCGGTAAAAAAAACCTTAATAATAATGTATTAAAATGTTAAGTAGTTTTTTTTTGCATTATTACCTTGAATTTAATATTCGGAATTTATAATTTTGAGTCTGTATGGCAATTATCTTAGGTAGTAGTTATTTAATACTATTAAAGTTATTTTTGTTGAAAAAACGGGTTTGTGATATTTCGTTTCCTAAATTCACATGTCCGAGAGCCAAAATGAAGAAGCCAACAATAAACACTGACCGAGAGGGTACAAGAAGTCTCGTCATGTGAGTACTCGAACATGTGTCAACA
Organism: Cordylochernes scorpioides; assembly: GCA_030710605.1. NCBI lineage: Eukaryota > Metazoa > Arthropoda > Arachnida > Pseudoscorpiones > Chernetidae > Cordylochernes > Cordylochernes scorpioides. The sequence goes on from CP092875.1 coordinate 53,644,623, forward strand.
GCAGGCAATTTCCTCATGCCGTCTAGAGCGATTGAATGTGAATTTGAGAGAAATATGTACCATAAATGTGTAAACAATTTCTTGTGGCCAGGAGGACTCTTCCTTCATTCCTTCCATCCTTTACGTATTGAGGTGAGGACTCTCCCTGATAGTCTCTACCCAGCATATATTCTTGAACGTCACCTCGATTGCCTTAATCTTCCCTTGTAAATTGTCTTCTTGAGGTTGGTCTCATAATATATCCACGTATTTAGATGGTATCAAATTACTTTTAAAACATTTACTAAACAGCAAAGAATCAAGTGTGTATAAAAATATTTTTGATAAAGAAATTTCGTAAAATCTATCATTGAAAGCAAATATTACGATAGACTTTCTAAACAAACAGCATAGAAAGCAAAGAGGAAGCAAGACTATAAACCTACTGAATCATGGTAAAGACAGCCATGTTAGTGCTGACGGAACCACGCAGCTACCGACGCAATGGATGCAGCCTCACGTCGGGACATGTTGCCCTAAATACCGGGAGCCTTCTTTTATAGCCATATGATCTAATGGGTTGTTCACTTCTTCAAACACATTGTTATATTGGCAGACTAGTCATTTTTTACATAAATACTTGAAAGTACAATTCTCGTGCATATGTAAATATGAAATATTCACGTGTAATGTGTAACTCCATCCACGAGACGGATATGAATCTTATCTAGGGAAGCACATCCAGGGCTAAACACCCGAACTTTGGATTCTACTTGTTTAAGGGAAAAGAGCCAGGAAAACTTTGTAGATGTATCTATAACTCATTTTGTGATTTTGTTGAAAAAAAATATAATTTTGATGTACATATTTTCATAAAGTTAAAATACAATCGGCACAAGAGTTCCCAACATCTCATTGATTATTTTCAAGTCACCAAACTCGATCTTTGAGACGATACAGGGAAAATTATCAAGATCTCTTTCGAAAGTTCACTATGATATAATTTTTGTTGGTTTGAATTATTCCTAAGCCTATTGTGGGTATAAGAAGCACACACAAATAACATTGAAGAAATACAAAATTCTTATATTTCTCTATAGAGGAGATAACAGTAGCCTTTTATAAAGACGCTTCGTCTTATAAAGTCTCTTCCTGCAATCCATTCTCTTCCGGAATGAGCTTAATCCAAGGCATCGTTTATAAAGTTTTGTACACAGTCCTATACCCGAACTTCGACAGGACTTCTTCCTGGAATCCAAGAAGCAATCAATGGGAAGAGTATCACTCTATAAATAGGTCTTGGAGGTGAGACATAACAACCATTTCGTGATTTCTAGTCGTCTTTACCAACATTCTCAACTTGTCTGCTGAAAACTGGTAGCACAAGCAAACAAAGCATTATTAGGTTTTAAATATTTTACTTGTTACATTTATGGTCATACTAGCCGAATAACCCGGGCAATGCCCGGGTTTTACCCGATTAAATGCTTTTATTCAAATACTATTCGTTACAATTATAAATTGGCGCCGTGGATGTCATTCTTGTATAATATTTAAATGAGTTTTAAAATTTGTAAAAAAAAATCATCGGCCTGGAATCGAACCCGGGCCGCCCGCGTGGCAAGCGAGCATTCTACCACTGAACCATCGATGGTTATGAGAAATGGCCATATTTGGGTATTTATTCCATTCACAAAAGCAAAGGGTGACAGAATTGATTAAGAAAGAATTGATTATGACGCTGATAACTGTATATTTTAATGAACACGCCAATTTTGATCTTTACCCTCTGTAGGAAAGTCAGTATTCTCTATTAATTACTATTTAGAGAAAGAAGAGAAATATCAAACATTTAAATATCACTTATATGAATACGATTCACACTAATTAGTTCTATTCAAGTAGTACATAAACAATTCCAATGATAAAAAAATGTATTTAGTGAGATCAGAATAAATCCCCAGTTTCAACAGAGAGCCCATTTATGCAGATTGTTAAAATTAATGTAAACAAACTCGATAAAATTAATGTGATGTGGAGAAGTCTATGCAGCACGAGAGCAGGTCGAACTGAACGAGTGCAAAGGAAGATATTTGCTTCACTCTGCTATGAATATATCACCACTTAATATTTACATAATGGGACAGTCAATCTTTCGAATAAATAAAAAAAGAGCTTTCAAGGCCTCAATGAAGCATACCTCTGGATCTGAGGCCTGGCTGTCCAGCGTCGACCGCCCCATTCCGAGACAATAAAGACCACAGCAATGTGAGAGGCGACCTTCTACAAGTGCTGGGTCTTGAGTTGGACAATGCCAGCCACCATATCGAAAAGGTCCACTTTGTTGGAAAAGAACTATAGCAGTCCGTCTGAGATCTTTCCTTCGGTATATAGAACTACGTTCAAATTATATATATGCACTAAAGGTGGTGCCTCTCTCTTTAAAAAAGTATTAAGATAATGCATTTCGGGTTATCACCCAAAGACAAAACGTGAAGTTGGTGATATCAAATTAGCCACAGCACCAGTTTTGACTAATTCGGACAAAAGGAAACCTGTACACCATGGTTTCGGGCTTTGTCCCTCATCAATGTAGGGTCGGCTTCGATTTCATAACTCCCCTTGTCAGTTGCTTTGAAATCGAAGCTGCCCCTGTACTGAAATAGTTGGCTTTTTATGGTAAACGGATTGCGGATTTCGACAATTTAGAAATAGGAGATCATATATCGCCGCAACTCTTTTTATTAACGCGATTAAAGGAAGCTTTCGGGCAAGCCCTTCTTCAGCTAACTATAGTGTACAAACAAGACGAGCGAGAGAGAGTTAGCTGAAGAAGGGCTTTCCCGAAAGCTTCCTTTAATCGCGTTAATAAAAAGAGTTGCGGCGATATATGATCTCCTATTTCTAAGTTGGCTTTTTGTTTGAATTTACTCAAACTGCGGTTGTATCTCATTCTCTATTACCATCATTACGTTCTGTATATAGGGGTGATAAACAAAAATTGTTTTAATGCATTTTTAAAGGTATAGGTGACACTTTAGGTACACGAATTACATCCTCCCGCAACTTTATGTTGTAAATATATGCCAACATACACACACAATTACTTACATTTAAAACAGAGGGTTGAATCCATAATTATAGTCGTTCACAAAATGTGTTGTAATGATAAAGTCATGAAGTTTTTACAACGATCAGTACTGTAGAGAGCGATATTTGATCTAAATATTGAGCTTATTTACAATAAGTTATACTGTAGAATGTATAAATTATACATTATTTAAATTGATTTATATAAAGCCATGCAATACTGAAATTTTCTCTCTTGAGGATTTTTTAAGTGTCTATCTATGAGGAAAAAAAGTCTGCAGAAATTATTAAATTATATATTTATACTTTTTTCCTCATTATAAACTATTTGATGTAGGTCAGCGCTATCAATATGACACTCTGCTCTCTTTATAAATGTTATATATGCTTATTTGTAACTACCATTAAAAGGTAAAACTCTTATTTCTCTATGTGTAATGGTGGAAACAAGAAATATTAAACTTTCTAACTTGAAGAAACATATTTGTGAACATTGCATGAATATTTATAAGTAGCATAGTGATGAAGTAGAATCCCAGCTTTAAATGTTTCGTACATAGTTATAAAGAATCTTTAAATCACATTACTCAAGGCAGGGGGGATTTAAGCGGTATACGTGAAATGTTTCATACATAGCTCTGACTTAATTCTCCTTATTTCTCAGAGGTAAAGAAAGTTCTCGCGCACGACCTCAGTAAATGCACCTTGAAGAAAGAAAGAAATACAATGACGATTGATGAAGTTACCAGACGACGAGGAGAAAAGTTTCAGACGACGTTGGAATTCGAAATCGATGGCGTTTGGTAATAAATGGTGTCGGGAATGTTCTCAGCATTGCGTGCTTCTATCTGGCACGGCATTGAACAGCTTTCTTTTGGTCGGCACAACTTTTCACAAATCAATGGATTCTTAATAGGCTGAAAACTTTGAAAGAAATCTAAATCGTAATCCATGTGTTTGATACCTCTGACAGACGTTTAAAAAAAAAGTTTAAAATATTTGTGTAGTTTAAGAAATAAAATATCAATTTTATCTGATTGGTTAAATATATAATTTAGTCGATAATTAAGAATAATCATGATATATATTATATATTGGGTTGTAAAGAAATTCTTTCGGTTTTTGTATCCCTTTGTTTCATAACGGTTTTTGTTGTTATACGGTAAAGTGTTTATATTCTTTAAATAGTACTTGTTCTGCTCTACAAACCTGTATTATTTGGATTTTAAAAAACGTAATTTTTTTGTTCTTTTTCCAGGTTTGAAAATTGAATATCCAGGAGGCAAAAATCAACATTTTCGACATCTTCTTTTCTTCGCTTTTCATCGAGGTCAAAAAGCAGCCGAAGCAGCTCGGGATATGTGCAACGTGTATGCAAAAGGTGTCATAGGGGAGCGAGCAGCACAAACATGGTTTGCAAAGTTCAAAAACGGTGACTTGGACCTTGAAGACACGCCTCGAAGCGGACGACCATTAGAATTCGATGAGGAACATCTAAAGGCCCTGTTGAAGGAAGATGGTCGCCAAACAACCCGTGAGTTGGCTGAAAAAAATGAAATTTAGTGCTGTGACCATCTCCAACCATCTTCAATCAATGGGTTTTTCTCAAAACCTCGGAGCTTGGGTGCCTCACGAGCTTAATGAAACCAACAAAGAAAATCGCCTTCAAATCGCTGCTCAACATCTCCCAGGCCATCAATCAACACGGGGCCATAAACAACGATTTTTATACTGAATCGTTACGCTAGGTAAAAATGGTGTCTATACGAATATGAAGCAAAGAAAAGAGTGGGTGGCTCCAGGAGATACGCCGAAGCCAAGAATAAAGCAAGATTTTCACCCACTAAAGGCTATGATCTGCGTTTTTTGGGGATGCGAAGGTGTGCTGTACTGGGAAATGCTCGAAAGGAATTCCACGGTCAACAAGGACCTATACATTGCCCAATTGCATCGCGTGAATGTGGCTATTCAACAGAAAAGACCCGATCGACAAGGTCTAATCATTCTCCTTCACAACAACGCTAGGCCGCATGTTGCACAAGTCGTCAAAGCCGCCCTTCAAGAGCTCGAATGGGAAGTTCTACAGCACCCGCCGTACTCTCCGGACCTTGCACCAACCGATTACCACCTTTTCCGCTTCATGTCAAACCATATGAGAGGCACTACCTTCGATGATGAAGAGGACCTCGAAACCTGGCTCAACAACTTCTTCGATACCAGACCTGGCGATTTTTGGCGGAACGGCATCAACAAACCGGTCGAACGTTGGGAGGAGGTCGTAAATAATAACGAAGAATACATAATTGATTAATTAATTGTTATAACTAATGTTTTTTCCTAAATAAAATTGTCGAATAAAACCGAACGAACTTTCTTTACAACCCAATATATATTTATTAAAATAAAAAAGCCATATCCTGACCACGAGCACATGAGCTTTTAAGATGGCAGAGCGCCATCTAATGGAACAGAAATCAACTAAAGGTTGATTTAGTATGTTCCTTGATATAAAGCTCATGTGCTCGTGATCAGGATATGCCTTCTTTAATTTAATACCAACACAACTGAGTTTTTTATTTAAAAAAAAATATATTTTTTTTTTAAAATTATTATTATTATTATTTATATAATAAAAAATAACACCTCCATCATCAAGGAAGAGTAAATGTCAGCCCTCAAGGCCTTGCAGATGTAGGAGTTGGTAGATCGGACTGTAAAAACTTCCAAGACATGAAGGAATTACCATTTTGAATCCTACTCCATGTAGAATCGAGAGCGGTGGGTCCACAGGACCGCTCAACCAGATTTAAACAGAACATCAGCGAGAAATAGCAAGGAGGCCGATTTGGAGCACTGTCGTTTGGTAATTTGTCTTTTGACATAGCCAAATTTCTTTTGTGTCGTTTGGTAATGTCGTTTGGTCGTTTGTCACTTGACTGAGCCAAATTTCTCTTCAGTCGTTTGTTTACGAGAATTTTTAAGAATTCGTCAGGTTCACATAGGTCAGATCATCTTGTCTCTAAACACAGAGGCCAGAAAATTTGGATGAGAGTTTGAAAGCTTTGCATTTTCTGATTTAGATTCCAACTCTCATATTTCTCTCTACGGGATTAAGTAATTTTTCTTTTTACTTTCCCTCACTAGTGTATTTCACTTCTCAATATATCTAACGACAAATGCCAACACATTTATTTTAGAAAATACAAGGTATGTCCCATAAGTTCCCGGACTGGGTCCATAAAAAGATAAATAAATGAAAAATGTAAATGAATTTGACTGTTTATTATAGAAAAAATATCTGGCTACACGGTGGTACCAATATCGAGGCGGTACGTGCACGCGCCCCAAAGTTATTCTAATTTATTTAAAGGTTACACATAGCGCTGCGGCGATTTTACGATGGAACGAAAATTGAAGCAGAGGATTTGCATAGAATTTTGTGTGAAACTTCAAATATCAGCAACCGAAACTTTTTAAATGCTTAATAAAGCATTCCCCAAAGAGAACAATTGTTTTTGAATGGCATTCTAGATTTAAAGCTGGCAGAATTTCCATTGAAGATGATCTTCGTCAAGGACGCCCAAAATTTTCAAAGGACTGATGAAAATGTGCAAAAAATCACCGATTTGATAAAAGAAAATCCTCGAACCACTTTGCTGGAGCTAGAGCAAGACACAGGCATCTCTAAAACAACGATTGGAAGGATCGTAACCAAATCAAAAAGACTCCTGCAAAATTCATCCCAAGATTCCTCACTAATGAGCAAAGACTGTGTCGGCTTGCAACCTATGAGGACATGTTGGAAATGACAAGAACGGATCCGGAATGGAAAGACAAGATAATCACAGGCTACGAGATATGGGTCTATGGCTATGATCCTGAAACCAAGCATCAATCTGCCGAGTGGAGATGTCAGGGTGAGCTTAGACCCAAAAAATCCAGATTATTGAAATCCAGAAACAAGGTGTTGCTGGTCGCTTTTTTGGATAAAAAGGGCATTTTTCATCACAAGTATCTTCCTGCAGGCCAAACAGTTATCAAGGATATGTATTTGGGCATTCTTCGCCGTCTAAGGGAAGCGATTCGAAAAAAAAGGCCAGAAAAATGGACTAATGGTGGCTGGATCCTACACCATGACAATGCTCGCCCTCACACAGAGCACTTGATGACTAGCTTTTTGGCGAAAAACGGGACATAAATCCTACTTCAACCACCCTATTTCCCAGACACCGCACCAAATGACTTTTTCCTGTTCCCCAAACTTAAAGCAGTTCTAAAAGGAAGACATTTTGACACCAGGGATGACATAATAGAAAAATCGCCGTTAGCATTGAAGAGCATTCCAAAAGAGGCTTATAAAAACTGTTTCGACAATTGGGAGAAACGATGGCGCTGGTGCGTTGAAGCAAGGGGGGATTACTTTGAAAAGTTTTAATAAAAAAAAAATTTTTTTAAATCTTACCTTTTTTTTATGGACCCAGTCCGGGAACTTATGGGACATACCTTGTATTTTTATAGTACAGTAGAACCTCAATGAGAGGACACTCTCGATAAAGGACACCTCTATATAAAGGACAGTTTTCATTGGCAAAATTACTATTTTTACTATTTAGCAACTTTCCGGTAAGAGGACACCTCTTCCTAAAGGACAATTTTTCTCTGCAACTAGGTCTCCTTTACAGGGAGGTTCTACGGTTTTTGAAATTTACCATTTTAATGGTTAAACTAATGCCTTTATATAAAAATGAAACGTGTGATATCTCAGGTTAGATGCAAGAAGGAATTTTAAAAACTATATTCTGGGTACTGTATGGAGAGTGTGACAATTGATGTTTTAAACTCTTTATTCAGACATTACTATTAAATACATAGCATTGCTTACATAGTAGTACGTATTTACATAAGAAAATATCAATGGCTATATACATATAGTAAAGTCAGTTTTACATGAGTCAAAGTTTCAGAAAATTTGTTTTTTCATTTCCGTTTCCATTTATCATTTCCTGGATTCGCTTCATAATAAAAAGGTCTCTCTGGGTGATATTGTGTATAAGGCCTAGTTCTCTATCTTTAAAAATTGACGGTAGTTATCTAGAGGTAAACATTGAGCTCACGTAGCGGGGTGGAAATATGCTTTTCACTGAATATTTGCATATGTACGGACGGTCGTTAAGTAGCAGCAAGGTCGTAGCCATGGCAACGGTGTAGATGATTGACGACACTCCAGTAGTGTCACATAGAAATATGTCAAATTGTGAGGAGTGTTCATTTCAACTGCAATTCTCCCCGTTAGCGTGACGTTGTGGAAACTTCAGATGAAGTCCTTCATGTTGTGGCAATTTTGGTGGGTTGGGGTGGGTTGTTACTGAGAGACCGCAGTTGAATGCTGTAGAATTGTTGTTAAATGAAACTTTTCCGTGAGATATGACAATTGTGTTGTCTCATTCTTTATCTGGAGAGTTGCTACTGGTGAAGTCTACGTGTTCGGAGAACGTTGTGGAATCATTAGATTGAGTTTCCGTTTACTTTTGGTTTCTCAACCTATTTGACACATCAGGTGCAGGGATATCACGTTTTAGCACGATGTTGACACGCGTTATTAAGCTATTCTATGTGTCGATACGATGTTGGCACGTGTTACTAAGTTATTCTATGTGTCGATACGATGTTGGTACGTATTACTAAGTTATTCTATGTGTCGATACGATGTTGACACGTGTTACTGAGTTATTCTATGTGTCGATACAATGTTGGTACGTATTACTAAGTTATTCTATGTGTCGATACAATGTTGACACGGGTTAGTAAGTTATTCTATGTGTCGATACGATGTCGGCACGTGTTACTGAGTTATTCTATGTGTCGATACGATGTTGGCACGTGTTACTGAGTTATTCTATGTGTCGATACGATGTTGACACGTGTTACTAAGTTATTCTATGTGTCGATACGATGTTGACACGTGTTACTAAGTAAGGTATTATATGTGTCGATACGATGTTGACACGTGTTACTAAGTTATTCTATGTGTCGATACGATGTTGACACGTGTTACTAAGTAAGGTATTATATGTGTCGATACGATGTTGACACGTGTTACTAAGTAAGGTATTATATGTGTCGATACGATGTTGACATGTGTTACTAAGTTATTCTATGTGTCGATACGATGTTGACACGTGTTACTAAGTTATTCTATGTGTCGATACGATGTTGACACGTGTTACTAAATTATTCTATGTGTCGATACAATCTTGGCACGTGTTACTAAGTTATTCTATGTGTCGATACAATGTTGGCACGTGTTAATAAGTTATTCTATGTGTCGATACGATGTTGGCACGTGTTAATAAGTTATTCTATGTGTCGATACAATGTTGGCACGTGTTAATAAGTTATTCTATGTGTCGATACGATGTTGACACGTGTTAATAAGTTATTCTATGTGTCGATACGATGTTGGCACGTGTTACTAAGTTATTCTATGTGTCGATACGATGTTGGCACGTGTTAATAAGTTATTCTATGTGTCGATACGATGTTGGCACGTGTTACTAAGTTATTCTATGTGTCGATACGATGTTGACACGTGTTACTAAGTAAGGTATTATATGTGTCGATACGATGTTGACACGTGTTACTAAGTAAGGTATTATATGTGTCGATACGATGTTGACACGTGTTACTAATTTATTCTATGTGTCGATACGATGTTGACACGTGTTACTAAGTAAGGTATTATATGTGTCGATACGATGTTGGCACGTGTTACTAAGTTATTCTATGTGTCGATACGATGTTGACACGGGTTACTAAGTTATTTTATGTGTCGATACGATGTTGACACGGGTTACTAAGTTATTCTATGTGTCGATACGATGTTGACACGGGTTACTAAGTTATTTTATGTGTCGATACGATGTTGACACGGGTTACTAAGTTATTCTATGTGTCGATACGATGTTGACACGTGTTACTAAGTTATTCTATGTGTCGATACGATGTTGACACGTGTTTCTAAGTTATTCTATGTGTCGATACGATGTTGACACATGTTACTAAGTTATTGCATGTTTTGTACGATGACGTTACATGTTTTCATTTCAAGTTTTCGTACGAAGTTTTTATTCGTCGTTAAGAGGTTTTTATCTTCTGTATGAAATTTTCACATCTTGAGATATTCCATGTTTTGTACGATGACGTCACATATTGTTATTTCACGTCGACGTACCAAGTTGTCGCATGTTGCTGAGTTTTTCCTTGTTTTGTTTTCGACGTTGTGTTACTTGTTGATGTTTAATGTTTCCGTACGAAGTTGTAACACGTTATCAATGTTTTATATATATATCTTTTGTTCGTCCATATCACATATTGAATCTTCATGTTTTAACGTACGTTGTTGTCACACCTTGTTGAGTTATTTTATGTTCTCTCAAGACACGTTGTCACATCGGGATATTACATGATGCTGTTAGATAGAGTTTAGCCTTCATATTTCTGGGACGTTTTCGTTCTCCTGTTATTATATGAACCTGCTTCTGTTTTATTCAAACGGCGCTACGTATCATTGTAATTGGCATCCTTCTAGTTATCTGTCTATCTAGTTTGCTATCGCAAGAAAGAGTGTATGTCGTGAACATTTCAAATTTAAATAAATCAGGGTATTCTCAATAGAGTCGACCTACATGAAGAATAGGATTGTTATTAATGTGTACTTTGTGTGAAGGAATAATGTTTTTGTCAATGTGATTCTACAACACATACATATCAGAAATCTAGTTTTTTAAATAAATAGTTCCCAAATTCAAGGTAATAAGACCAAAACCAAATAAATAAATAATGTGTGACGTTTCGGTAACAGCTTTGTTACCGAAACATTACACCCTATTTATTTATTTGGATTTGGTCTTATTACCTTGTGTTTAAAATCTATAATTCAAATTGTGTCTCATCAGTTTCCAAATATTAGAAACATTTTTGGTAAACCTATAAATCTATAATCGTTTTTCTTAACTAATGTTAAATCAGAACATTTAATTTTCTCCTATTTAGCGCTTGACTTTACTATTTAGAGTGAACTAGGTTTTGATACTATTCCAGAAGGATCTACACATGTGACAAAACCTACCTATATTAGGCAATACCGAGGTAAAATAAGATTTATTTAGAAACGAAATTGATACTTGCTAACTTACACCTGGATTCTCTCAAACAAAACATAATCGAAGCCAGAAATATCTGGAATGTCACTTTCATATTAATCAGACATAAAATCATAAGATGAATAAACTCAACCAACAACCCCATATATATCTTTGAAAAAAGGTAATAGGGGACGCTGCATTATTTAATGGAATATTATACAGAAGAATTTGAAACTTTTCTTCTTCAGTCCTTTCTTATTTATATAAGGAAGGGCTTTACCGAAATTTTTATCGTTATTGGTAAAATCGCAAATCTTTTTATCATTAATACTTCATCTACAATAAAAAGGCTCTTCGCGCAATGCCTCTAACTAACACTTGTCCCTGCCCATAAAATAATCTCTATATATATAAAAGTCAATGTCTGTCTGTTTCGCGATAAACTCAAAAACTACTGAACCAATTGGTACCAAATTTTGCATGTCGCCTTTTATAAACCTGAGGAAAATTTTCGGCTACATTTTGATTAGTATTTTTGGCTTTTTTTTTTTTTTCATTTGAATAACTTTTTTTTTACGCAGAGTAATCCGGAATGGAATGAATACCCAAATACAGTGGTACCTCGACATACGAGCGCCCCAACATACGAGTTTTTCGAGATACGAGCCGACGAGCAAGTGATTTTTTGCTTTGAGTTACGAGCGAAATTCGAGATACGAGTTCGGTTCGTTAGTGTTGAAGATATTAATCTGTGATTTTAAATGGGAATTTTGTATGGGGAAATTTGCTTCGAGATACGAGTAATTCAAGATACGAGCAAGGTTGCGGAACGAATTAAACTCGTATGTCGAGGTACCACTGTATAGCCATTTTTTATAAGCATCGGTGGTTCAGTGGTAGAATGCTCGCCTGCCACGCGGGCGGCCCGGGTTCGATTCCCGGCCGATGCATTTTTAAAACTCATTTATATTATATATAATATAAATATATATTATTATATCAACTATATTAATTAAATCAAATACCTAAACACTAATATAATACAATATTTGCCATCACACACACTTTTTTCCTGTAGTTTATGTGTTACTTCTGTATTGCTATTCTATGGCACTTCTAATATTTATTATTGATGTACTTTCAGTATGAAGGAAATTGCAATCGGGGGAATTCTCGGGCGAAGCCGGGTCATACGTCTAGTATCCTATATAGTGACCAAGGCATCAAATTAGTCAGCGACTGATCTCTCGTTATATGCAAATCATTTTTATGAATATCACTATCTATAGGACAACAAGAAAGTATGACCTGCATAATAGATTCCACTAGATGGATTCTCCTGGCTCAAACGCTGCACAGATCCTAATATTTTACAAAAAGAAAAATCATTAGTTATTAAGATAGTACAGAAAAGTAAATATAAAGTTAGAACCAAAAAGACTAACTAATCTAATGAAATACGCATTTTACAAATTTCTGCCTTCCTCATTTGACACAATTTGACAGCTAAGCGTTGCATTGTACAACGTAGATATCTTTTCGTTTTTTTTTTTTTTTTGGTTTTTCAGGAGAACCATATTAATATAATACGGGGATAAATGAAACGAATGCGCAATTTGAACATTGAATCTGGAATATATCATTTTATATGTTTATTTTTGTACAACACTTTAATAATGGACAAAGAATTATATTTTCCAGAATCAGGGAGGTGCTCACAATTCTCACTCGATACTCTCTTATCTGTGTTGATCAGGAATATTTATTTTCCCATTATAGAGTTATAATTCTCATAAAACTGCTAAAGTATTCCATATTTTCCCTTTATTTTTCTTCCATTAAAAAAACGTCTTTATCTTTTGTTCTGTCCAAGCCAGATGAATCTTATATAGGGGGCATGATCCGAATAAAAGGCGTGTTGTGTTAATAAATATCTTGAAGAGAATAGCGTTCACAACCACTGCGTATTGTATATAGAAAAGCTACAAATTTTCTGATATCCTCAAGACATCTACTGAACGATTGCCCAGCATTTCAAGATTATAGAATGAAGAATGAACTAGTTGTTTGTGAACTTAACGATTTGATTTCCGACAAAAAATCATATTTAAAGTTCAATTCATTTTGAATCGATTTAAATCTCCTATGGATATTTGACATCAGAATTTAAAACGCTTATGGAGATATGTATCTTTATTTTTGAAAACAATAGTTTTAGTATCAGGCGGCGTTATATTTTCGTTATATATTGTTTCTCCTGTAGAAGGGCAGACAAGCCCGAAAGCTTGAGAAGATCAAAAATAAAGATACATATCTCCATAAGCGTTTTAAATTCTGATGTCAATTCATTTTGTAAATACATTCTAAACTTTCTACAAAATCTGGATCTCTAATGTTTTCATGCGCTGAATAATGTAAATAACTTATGTAAATAAACTTTTCTTCTTGTTTGGCGCAAGTATCCCTTGCGGGATATAGCGCTTTGGAAATAATATAATTGTAATTGTAATTGATATCAACTATAAGGATGATTATTGTGAAATATGATAATTGCATCCTATGAATTGTTTCCTCATTTAATACCCCGCTGCAAATATATAGGATTATTCTACGACTCTATATGATCCCAGAAGAATAATTTAGCGTCTAAGCGATAGTAGATAAATAGAAGGTTTAACATTCCTTCTTTGTAGTTTATTCTATATATAATCTAGTTTTTAAAATTAATTCAGGATCACTTCAATATTTATTTATACCATTAATATCTTTAATATAGTTCTATAGACTTATTAGGACAAAAGGTCTATATAGAGTTAAGATAAATTTGATCTACAGGGCTACCCCGGGGAGGGACGCTCGATATAAGAGAAGTGGCAACTAATCATAACGAGGTGAAACTATCAAATTGAAATTCTCCTTCATATATTATTTCGAATACCGAGTGGATAGTATCAAAGGATTAGCCATAGGATCTGAAAGAGAAGGAAAAGGAAGAGAGGAACTATAGGTGGGATGGAGCAGCCTCAACAAACCTCTCCATGGGTGCATGCAACCCTCGGGAAGGTGGCTCTGATCAGGAAGGACTATTACAGGATTTTGTACAAGTTAATACATGGTAAAGCCTGAAATAAACTATAATACCGTGGAAAGAACCTAATTTCTGATTAATTAAAAATAGCAACGACACTGAAGAAATTGCTAGAAAGAATTGATAAAATACCTAAAAACGAAAAATAATATTTATGATAAAATGCACAGAAATGTGTTTGCTCCGATATTCAAATCAAAAACAGTAATAAAACTTAATGAGCTCTTACTTGAGAAGCAAAAGAAAGACGGGACGTACAAACCAGGTGGTATTTATGGAGCAATAAATTGCCCTCAATAACCAATTGTAAGAAAATGTATGCAAATTGTCTCCAGGTGACAACACTTTGGGATGGAAGTACTTTGTTATCTTCTTTATTCGTAGTGTTTGTGGCTCCATTATCAACTGAAGAATAAAATATTTTTGATTCAAGCTTTCAAAGTATTTATTTAGTTTGATATCGGTTATTTCGATGTCTACAATAAACAGTTTTCAGGCATATATTCAATATTTTCTATTAACTAACGTTTCAACACAAAACCAGGTAATATAAAGTTGTTTCATAATTTATTGTTAAACTTATGTATTCATACGTACGGAATATTATCCATGAACAAAGATACATATTCCTTTATTCTGATATTTTATCCGAGTGAAAGTTTGCCTAACGAATATTATATATTATGAAGTATAATAAACAATGTTAAAGATTAGTTTTAATTATTAATCAAGATTGTGTGTGAATATGTGAGAAAGATGTAATATCGTTGTTGTTTTCTTGGCCGACTGTTTTACATATGGTGTTATCTTAAAATTGCTTGTTTTGAATATTTTTTAGATTGAGTTGAATGAATTGCTGAATTTTTTTTTTTTATTTTATCGATAACAGCAAAGTTATGTATTTTAAAGTTAGGATAGAAAAATATTTTGATGTTAAGCAAAACCTGCTCCATCTCGTTTTACATAAATGTTGAAAATTTGGTCGAAATTGATGCATTGTAACGAAAGTTTTTAGCGAACACCACTTATGAAATTTCCATTTTATTAATATAGATTTAATAAATATGCTCACGGACAAAACCTAAGGAAGTGGACAGTCTTTAATGTCGCCGGGAGTATGATTTTTCTGAAGAGACAGGCAATTTTGTTCACACTTGGTTATCTCGTGTCTTCAATAAAGGTCACCATATATCAAATATCTTTCAGAGTTATTATTTTAATCCGGATATACATGTTAAACGGTACAACTTCCCTAATTTTGTCCATGAGTGTATTTGAATAATTGAAACCTAAAAACTATAATAACAAAATATCAAATTTTTAAAGAGCCACAATTTTTTTCTTGCCAACAATAAATAGTACTCACATAAATAATATTTGCCTATGGAACTATATAAAGAGCCGCAGCTTCACATCCAAAAAGCCGCATGTGGTTCTCGAGCCGAAGTTTTCCGACCCCAGGTATATATGTTTTTCTGAACCATTCATTAGATAGAGTAGATGAGAGAAGTACAGTCTGACAAAATGTTAGGACCGAGAAATTCTCTAATGTAAATAGTTTGTGTGTGTTTCATTACATTCCCCCTCTGTATTGAGATTTAATACATAGTATCAGGTTGCATGTCACACCTACAAACGGAAGGTGAAAAAGAAATGCTTGGGTCACATCAATGGATAACATTCCCAGCCATCCCACCAATTTAATCTACCAGATAGATCTATACAGCCATTATATATCTATAATACAATATAATGCGGCTTATGACTGTAGAACAACATTTGAAAATTATCCCGCATATGTTTCTTTTGAACGAAAAATCGAAATTTATTTTAAGGAGAAATAACTATTATTTCTAACCTTAGGGATGAAGTATGAAAGGATGAATTGTAAGAGTAATGATAAACGGAAAATCCCATCCCTGGACACTTTATTTTTCCGTTTATCATTACTCTTAACAATTCATCCTTTCATACTTCATCCCTAAGGTTAGAAATAATCGTTATTTCTCCTTAAAATAAATTTTGATTTCTCGTTCAAAAGAAAAACATGTGGGATAATTTTCAAATTTCGTTCTACAGCCATTATATATGTTTGCAGGGTTTATTCCAAACCAATCCAATACAATAGTAGAGCGGTCTAGAGATTAGTTTGGCGAAACCGCTGAGAGAGTTCACTACTGATGAGCAAAGCCCTCTTATTCAATAACTTATATCATTGTAGTAAGGTATGGAGAGATAATATTTGATGATATTATTGAAAATAATCACATTGTAAATTTATTTGTTACAAAAAATATATACTTCAATCGGCTTATTTTGCCTGCTCTTGAAGGTTTAACCTTGGTGATGGTATTTGACGAAACTTTGAAAGGTGATTCTGTATAATTGTAGAAATTTAACGAATATGGTGAACCAAACCTCTCTAATTCTTTTCTGTATTTAGTTCTCTAAAGGTAGAACTTCATCATTTTCTCCATAATTTTGACGAGGACAAAAGCTTTTTGTCGAAACGTCGAGGTAATAAAAAGATTTACTGGCCGAAGTATCTTTATTTGCAAGAAATATGAATGCCGACCAGGCAGCCCCTATCTTTACGAGTAGAAATATAGTTAAATAATTCCGCCAGAGTGCGCTAGGTGTATTGTTGACTCTCTTCCACAGATCTGTATCGATTGTATCTGGTTCACTGTGAAGAAATCTGATCTAGTTCGTAACCTGATCTAGATCGAAAGTCAAATTTCAGACTGCTTCTTTTAGATCGGTAAACGGCCTGTAAACGGTAAATTCTTTGATTTTTCATGACAGAAGAGCAATTCTCACTTCTTTAAATGTTTAATCTTCAGTTCTTGATACCTAATTAAAAATTTATATAATAATCCCATATATAATATCATTTAACCTTCAATTATCAGCTGAGAAATTATTTTATTAAGACGAAAAATCTTAGTGCATGTATCATATGTAAATTCCAGTGTTTTTTTTTTCTCATTTCTTTATTTTGTATATATTTTTCTACTTCGGATTTTCTCTTTCAAATCTGTTTATGAGCTCAATTGTATTCATTATTATTTATAAAATTCATTATCTCAATATTGATTGTGATTAGCTTTTGATTTTTTATCTTCATTTGCGATGAATCCGTGATAAATCCAGGTATTATTAATTTCTTTTCCTCCAATTTACCCAGACTAATCTATTAGCTTGATTGTCTTTATATAATGTTTCCTGTATATAAATATCATATTACCATTAAGGTACTATTGCTTTTTTCCTGCATGTATCCTACATTTCTGCTTGGAGAATCTGTATAAGACTAAAAGGTCTTAATAAAGCTTTTTGTTGTTGTATATATAATATCATTTTGAGACAACTTGGATGATTATTTTTTCTCTCAAATGGTGCCTAATTTATTTACTACTAGACGGGTGACCCGGGTTTCGCCCCGGGATTGACCCGTGTGCATATCTACCCGAGTGATATATATTTAGATAAGATTTTTTTATAATTGTTTGTTATTAGCATTATCTATTTGTTTGCATCAGCATAATTTAATCTAATCTTTGATAGAGGGCGCTGTTCGTGAGCTAAGTAGAATAATTTGAATATATAGTTTTAATAATTGATTTATATATATTTTTAAATAGCCTATCGTCTTCCCCATATTTTTTTACCTAGGAATGGAAATTTTGGTTTGAATTAGTGAACTACTGCGAATTTGTATACCGGACATACAAACAAACAAACATACAAACATTGATTTATATAAATATAGATATACAGGAGTGACAAGTCTCTCGAATGCTGTTTACAAAGCTTTAATAATGAGAATAAAGGTTAATAAAGTGATTTAAAATTCTATAAATACATATTTACATATACTCTCACTATTCAATAAAATAGTCCCTTGTATCAATATTGAGTAAAATTAATCATTCCTCCAGGGAAAAGTATCTTTTCAAAACGTTTTTATTCTCTAGCTTTCGGGAACGGACGTCCTTCTACAGGAGAAAACATGGTATAATAATTCGCCAATAGAACACGAGTTAAATATAATCGGATACTATTTTACTTAATTTTTGTAAATAATAATTATAAAATTGTAAATTTTGTAAATTTTAAAATAGTATCCGATTATATTTAACTCATGTTCTATTGGCGAATTATTATACCAAGTTTTCTCCTGTAGAAGGGCGTTCGTTCCCGAAAGCTAGAGAACACACACACACACAAAAACCTTTATTAGGGACTTGCCCCATATAGATTCTCCCAATTGGGTAAGGTAATAACCATCTTGTGTTATTTACATGGAAATTGAACTGTCTTTACTCTTCATCTCAAAGTCATTTACTTGTTGACTGGTCCTTACATAATGATGATCTAAATAATTTATAGTAAGCTATTGCCTTAGATATTTGTTTGCTGATATTTTTGAAAGCAATACGTAGAGTGAAGTGTTGGTACATTTAATTTGTTGATATAGGGCCTTCCTCTCTGCATCAAGGGCTGTACATTTAAGCAGATAATGGGGGAGTTCTTCAGTAATTTCCTTGTCACACAGTGTACATATTAAGTTTTTGGCCTCAAACGTCAGAACGTGGTTTTTTTTTTAAGACTGTAAATAATATTCTCGATTGAGCTATACATCGTTTGACTGGTAAAGGGAAATCATCGGTTAGGCAGCATTCTGTTTCTATTGAGGTATGGAAAGAAATCTAGAGAATAAAAATGTTTTGAAAAGACACTTTTCCCTGAAGGCCTGATTTTACTCAATACTCTCACTATATTACACACCTAGCTTTAATAGATCTTCATAGATGGTGTCAGTTGTATTCGCTTGGTGATTGGTCTTCCCCTGCTTCACATATCTTTCTACGTTAAGGATACGTGTATATGAACAATCTTAGTGTTTTGGTTTAAATGTGCGACTGTGAGTTAATGCTCTAGTTAAAGTATAAAATAATTAGATTTTTAAAAAGAACCATAAAATGATATTAAAGTGAGAATAGCAGAATAAAAGTTGACGCTAATATTTTAGATACAATTTTAAAATAATTCAAAATACAATTATAGTTTTAAGATTGATTCTACGCATTTTGGCATCGAGTTTTGACGATATAATTGACGTTGGTAGCATCTTTTGTGTCGTTTATAGTAACACCGATGAATTTTGATTCCTAAAATAAACCAATTTAAGAGATTTCTTGTAAAAAAAAAGGATTTAGATTAGTGTTTTATTAACTGCCTTTGATGCGAGAGCCTTAGCATGCATCTGAATTTAAATTCTTATCTATTCTACTTTCTTGGAAATAATTCTCCATAAGATAATTTGAATTCTTTTCACCAAATATTCCTCTTCAATTATCTTCTATAAGGCTGAACAAGACAAAACAACCCAAGTTGTCGAAAGGAAAATTGACAAAACACACGGAGAGATTATTGTAGATGGAGCAACCTCTTTTTTTATACAGCAATTAAGAAAAATGTTTTTTAAAATTAAAAACGAAGCAATTAAATTCGTTTAATAGATGTACCTATATTTTTTGTCTTCTTTTATAAATAATTAAATCTTAAATTGAGCTTTATATTAAATGAGAAAACATTTCATGCAATTATTCTTTTTATTATTAAATTTATTTTTTATGAGTAAGAGGATGTTTGTGTGTTGAGGAATAAATGAAAACGAAGTTTTTAAATCAAAAGTAAGATGTGTTTTATGAGGCTCTTATTTTCGCGATAATTGGGACTGCACATCTTATGAGTTTATATAACTTGATGTATAATATAGATGGAAATTTTGCCGGGAGGATATTGATATAAAGAGACAAAGGTTGTCTCTCCTGTCAAAATAGACGTCAAAACTAGTCGCTATCTATTGACCGTCGCCGCAAACTAGCGGCCTCGGGTCGGTGACAAAAGCCACAACACCAGCTTTGGCAAACTGAAAAGCGTCCACCTAGAAACCAAGGTTTCGGGCTAATGGCCCTAGGCTGACGAGGGCCGTTAGCCGGAAACCATGGTCTCTAGGTGGACGCTTTTCAGTTTGGCAAAGCTGGTGTTGTGGCTTTGTCACCGACCCGAGGCCGCTAGTTTGCGACGACGGTCAATAGATAGCGTCTAGTTTTGACGTCTATTTTGACGGAAGAGGCGACCTTTGTCTCTTCATATAGATGTATAATAGTTCAGATATATATATATATATATATATATATATATATATATATATGTCATAATTTGTATATAATTGTATGCACCCCCGACCCACTATGCATGTACAATGTATGATTTTCAAAGATTTAATAAAGAACAAGGTAACTGGAGGAAAGAAGTAGCAACAAAACATAGGAAATAGGTTTAAAGCGGGCACAATTATAAATAACTTGTACAGTCAATACTTCCTGACAGAAGGCCGGACGTATCTAGTGACCGCAGAAGTTATATTAGTCGAGAAACACTCAACACTTCCTGGCAAAGCAGGACGTATCTGGTGACCAGAAGTTATAAAAGTAGAGAGACACCCCATACTTCCTGACAGAAGGCCGGACGTATTTGATAACGCGGAAGTAAATAGAGTCGAAATAACACCCGACACTTCCTGACAAGATCGGCGGTATCTTCCATCAAAGCAGCCGCAGATCCAATTAGAAAGATCCACTAAGTAGGTCAACCAATAGGAAAACGGGCACGTTCCATCCTTCGACCAATGGGAAGGAAGACAACTCGTGGTGTTAAATCGAAAGACAAGAATTGTCAGTTACGCTTTGGCTCCCCAGGAGGTGACATCGGCTCTGGACCTCTCCCCCTCTGCTCATCCCGTAGCTAAGTACAATCACCGCCATGTGATCAGATAATTAACAATCAAAATCGCTCCGCTCTTCTCAAGCTTTCTTTCCTCCAACCCAGTTGCCTTTTATTTTCAAACCTCATCATGTGTCCTGATTATTCCTAACTGTGTGCTTCACTTGCCACTCAACGACTGCGTTTCAACCAATCCTCACCACTCAAATCAAACAACAAGAAATTCCGCAACGATATTGTCACAGAACGGTTAAGTCGACAGGATTCTACAACAGTGTAATACATCAAATATTGCAGTGTAATAACTTTGGATTATATATTACATAGAGTCGACAGGATAAAGATTATGGAATTAAATCAGGATCCCATAGGCGTAAAAACGAACAACCCTACGAAAGAAAGAGGGAAGAAACTGGCAACGAGCGAAGCGACAAAACACACCCTGGCGACAATAATTTTGCAGCTGACCGCCACACTTCAAGGAGCAAGGTCCACTCAACTACAAACGACGTTCCGTAGCGCCACCCTCGGAGCAGCCCACACCCCCCGCCGACCGAAAGGCGAGATGAGCGCGGCAGCCGACGCACGTGCCACCACCCCAGGCAAGTGTCACCGAGACCGGACACCGACCACCGAGGAGTCATCCACCGCCATGCCGTACCCGTATCACAGCACACCCCGACACCCAGGTGCATGGAATGCACCTCTTCCGCCGTCCAACTGCAAGTTCTGCGGCGCGAGGCACTGGCACAGCGAATGCCGACATCGACCAGTCCCGACGGCCCACGAAAAAGTGCGGACGGTGCAAGCAGTCCCAAAATCACCAGTCCCGAGTCCACAACAACCAAGTCAAGCCAGAGACACCCCAGCCGAGCAGACTTTTCGAGACTAAGGTAGGCACCCCCCCTATGGCGTCAAGAATTGACTTTGAACTCTTACCTAACCCTACCTACCCCTTTAACCATGTATCTAAACATGTACCAAATGAATGCAAGCACGGGCTAGACCAAAACCTGTCCCAAAGGACTCGTACAGCACACAAAGCTTTCACACATGGAAACCCTTGTCTGCATTCATTGCCCAAACCTCAAATATTTACATGCCACCATTCTAATCTCACACCACGCAACTTTTCATGCCCACCACATATAAAGCCACTACGGCTTCAACCTACAATTCCAATAATGCCCAAAAAAGTGTCAGTACACCAACACAGCTCACCCACTTACCACACAAAATCCATGCATGACCATGCGTCGCCACGTCATAATCACGCAAATGTACCTCACAACATACACGCACCCATACGTCACCACGCAACAAACACGCACAATCCGCACAACAAACGCAACACGCGCGCCAAAAGACAACAACAACAAACAAGCGCATGCACAATCGTTAAGAATAATACAATCATCCCATCTACACAAAACATAGAGAAAATTCACGCCACCAAACAACCACACAATCGAAAAACATTGCGATCTTTCCTAAAAGCTGTGAACGCCTATAAAGAGTTCATTCCGGACCACGCCCGCTTGCGGACGCCAATTGTCAACCTTCTAAAAAAGGATGTCATGTGGGTCTGGAGTGACGAATGCCAGAAAGCGTTCACTAACCTGAAAGAAAGCCTTACCACACATCCCACATTATACCTTTACCAAGAAGGTCTGCCATGCCAGGTGTACTGTAACACCTCAACATTCGGCATTGCAGGCATTCTTAAACAAGTCTACCCTGATGGGAAGACATACCCAGTTCAACATTTCAGCCGCTCTCTGCGTGGTCACGAGCGAAATTATTCAGACTTGGAACTACAATGCCTAGCCATTGTGGAAAGTGTGGATAACTTCCGCGCCTGTCTAATGGGCAGAAAGTTTACAATACTTTCTGACCATCCTGCATTGCAGTGGTTGAAAGAGATCAAAGCCCCGTCAGGCAGATTGTTTCGATGGAGGTTAAGACTGTCAAGATACGAATATGAGGTCCGTAGCATAAATGGAGTACAACAATACGAAACGGGCGTTGTAACTCGTATCCCATTTTGTGGCTTTCTAGATGCGCCACTCATAAAGAGCCAACAGTCTTCTCCACCGGGAAAATCTCGCGTGACTATGGATCACAATAAACTGCGCACCGTCTCCCGAAAAGGAGTACTTAAAACTATAGTCCCAAGTTCACTTACAACCAGACTTCTTAAGTCCGTACACACACAACACCACCACCCAAATATCTCCAAGATGACGAGACTCATCTCGTCACAATATTATTGGCAGAACATGACACAAGACATCGCAAAACAGGTAAAAACCTTCCCCACCTGCCGATTCGCTAGAAGAATCGATGAATACAACCAACCTTCACGTAAAAATACCGACACAGGCCCCAAAGCAAAACAGAATTCGTACATAAAGCACAGCATACACACAACACAAACAATGCCAAAATTACACCACCCACGTCAGAACGATCACACAGCTCAACCTAAATCAATTACCACCGACATATCGCTAATAAAACCATTAACGATCAAACAGGAGAACTGCGAACCTACCAATCATCTAAATTCTACAATTAATAAGGTTCAGGCAAATATTTCAGAGTCCCCATTTACAAAAATCTGGAGGAACATGGGGCAATACCCTATTTTTCATCTGATTTTCATCCTTTGTTTGTTAGTTCTACCATGCAAATGTATCCCAATTTTATTCCTTAATTATTTATTTATCTATACCATGTCCGCTCATAAAATTTTCGAACTACAAGAGGCAGTTTTTAATTTTGGACAAGCAGTTTTTCATTGTGGACAAGCAGTTCTTCATTGTGGACAAACATTTATAAAACTTCTCATAATTTTAGGAACCATCTTCGCAGAAAATCTAAATAAACTCCGAAGAGATAGAAGTAACTGAAAGATAACCAACCAATGTCGGAGAAGTCACACTCCAAAAACAAGATCTGAGCCGCACCAAAAAAATAAATAAGCGGAAGGAAGAGTGAATTTTGAGACACCGCGACAGGAAGTGTAGTCCGCGGCGATAAATTCGGCCTATGCAAACAAAAGGGAGCGCCTCGTTTCCGATCTCCAATTACTTCGGACCCCTCTTCTGCCAACACGTAAAATTAGGTCACCGCTCCCCGCACAGATTCCTCTCTCTATATCGCCAGTCTTGGATCCCAATTCGAACTACATATCGATTTTTTACAACCCAATTCCACACCCACAAGACGACACACATCTAAATGAGTTCCCATCCCTATTATAAACAAATCAATTACTTTACAGACTTCTAACATTTTTCACAACACACACAAAGATAAAAAAATATAGGGCATAATTGAGCAATTAAAACATTTATAGGGCATGTAGATACACAAAAGGGTTCAAAACAATACACCTTATTTTTCATATTAATCATTTTTATTATTTTCTCTCAATTAAAATTTAAATATATAATCAATTTATCAATTTATTCAACTTATTATCACTTTTAATCATTAATTATCTTTTTTTTTCCAATTAGTTTATATTATCATTTTTATTTATCAATTATCATTCTATTTACCACTTAGCTTATATTGCCATAACTCAATTATCAACGAAAACTCATTGATTTTCGGTTAAACTAAAAACATTAAATCATCCTTTGTTGTTGAAACCTTTTTATTTTTCATTTTTCTTTTTTTTCCAAGCACTCAACTTTGATTTCGCTCAACCACTTTTTATTTTTATTTGATTTCAAAATACCTTATGAAATTTTATTTTTATTTTTATTTTGATTTCTCAAAAGCCCTAATAAAATTCCCTCGGTTTCCATTCCCAATTTCGAGCTAGAATATGGTTAGGTATTTTTCATTTTTTTTCTCACCATGCACCAAGCATTCACTTTGATTTCTTCCAACTTTTTATTTTACTTTGATTTCTCAAAAGACCTTATGAAATTTCCTCGATTTCTTTTCCCAAAATTCGAGCAAAAAATTAGTTAGGCATTTTTCTTTTTTTTCACCATGCAACAAAGCATTTTTTTTTCTCACCATGCAATCAAGCATTCATTTTGATTTCTTCCAACTTTTTATTTTTATATTATTTTTGATTTCTCAAAAGCCCTAATAGAACTCCCTCGATTTATTTCCAATTTCGAGTAGAAATTAGTTAGGCGCAGTTTCTTTTTTTTAAATCCACTATGTACCATAGCATTCATTTTGATTTCTTACAATTAAAAATTTTTTTTTTGATTTCTATTAATTATACTCAACCTATATCATCAACACCATTCTATTTTTCTTTTATATCACCAGCAATGCTTGTATATAGCCTCTCAATACCCACAACTAATTTTCCCACAAAATTATTTTTTCCTTTACAGAATTCTCTCAGGCTAACCCCTTCTTGAATTCTTCACATGTAGGGGGCGCATCTGTCATAATTTGTATATAATTGTATGCACCCCCGACCCACTATGCATGTACAATGTATGATTTTCAAAGATTTAATAAAGAACAAGGTAACTGGAGGAAAGAAGTAGCAACAAAACATAGGAAATAGGTTTAAAGCGGGCACAATTATAAATAACTTGTACAGTCAATACTTCCTGACAGAAGGCCGGACGTATCTAGTGACCGCAGAAGTTATATTAGTCGAGAAACACTCAACACTTCCTGGCAAAGCAGGACGTATCTGGTGACCAGAAGTTATAAAAGTAGAGAGACACCCCATACTTCCTGACAGAAGGCCGGACGTATTTGATAACGCGGAAGTAAATAGAGTCGAAATAACACCCGACACTTCCTGACAAGATCGGCGGTATCTTCCATCAAAGCAGCCGCAGATCCAATTAGAAAGATCCACTAAGTAGGTCAACCAATAGGAAAACGGGCACGTTCCATCCTTCGACCAATGGGAAGGAAGACAACTCGTGGTGTTAAATCGAAAGACAAGAATTGTCAGTTACGCTTTGGCTCCCCAGGAGGTGACATCGGCTCTGGACCTCTCCCCCTCTGCTCATCCCGTAGCTAAGTACAATCACCGCCATGTGATCAGATAATTAACAATCAAAATCGCTCCGCTCTTCTCAAGCTTTCTTTCCTCCAACCCAGTTGCCTTTTATTTTCAAACCTCATCATGTGTCCTGATTATTCCTAACTGTGTGCTTCACTTGCCACTCAACGACTGCGTTTCAACCAATCCTCACCACTCAAATCAAACAACAAGAAATTCCGCAACGATATTGTCACAGAACGGTTAAGTCGACAGGATTCTACAACAGTGTAATACATCAAATATTGCAGTGTAATAACTTTGGATTATATATTACATATATATATATATATATATATATTTCCAATAAATTGTGAGTAGATACAATTAAACTCAAAATGATGACGTCAAAATAAAAACAGCCAAAGAGTGGTCAGCTGGTGGCAGCTGCGGGTAGACGGGAAGGAAATAACCGACGCCCAGATGGGGCCCCCCTCCAGGACTTTTTATAGGTGACCCTGTCAACAGGACAGTTTTTAGCAGGGGGTCAGCGCGGTGTGTGCGACAGTGGATCCATCGGCAGATCGTTTCTGTCTCTCTCGGTCTCCATGTCTCGGTGTTAGACATCCAGGTTGTATATATGAAAACTTCCAGGCAGGATATTGGTCTATCAAAATAATATTCACCTCTCCCATCAAAAAAGACTCTAAAACGAAGTGCCATCTATTGGCCATCTCCGCAAACTAACGGAATAGGTACTATGAAAAAGCAACAACACCAGGTTATTTTGACAAACCCAGAAGTCCGACCTGGAGACCATGGTTTCGGGCTAATCGCCTTCGTCAGTCTATGACTAACTTTGATTTCAAGAGATTCACCGGGGATTCATGAAATCTGCAGAATTTTATGACAGGTTTCGAACGCGATGACGAAGTGAATTGACTGTTGTGAAAAGTATTTTGAAAGTTTTTATGAAAAATGCATATTTCAAAACTCTCCTAGCGCCCTTGGAACAAGATATATGTACGGTTGTCGGAAGTATATATATATATATATATTAAGAAAAAGGCATCTCCTTATCGTGCAACTGAAAGTTGCTGATGACTGGCGCCATATATTGTTATATGCGTTTAAATATATTTTTGAAACACATAATTTTTTGAAAATATTTATTATATTTTAAATAAGATATTGTCACTTTTATGAATTTGATAATTAATTATTTCTTTTTTTCTCAATGAATTATATATATTAATTTAAAAATTCATTTTTGTTATCATCATCACATACAATGTAATTTTTTTATATAAACAAACGATAATAAACAACAACAATTAGGGGCCCAAAAATCATTTATTATGGTTAGCAGCTCCGTAATTAAAGATATTTTCACAACAACAATTAAAGTTGCATCTTAATTTTTATAAAACAACAGCAAATTAAATTAACAATGTAAAAATATATTTTAACATTACATTTTAACATTTAACACAAAAACGTTACAATTTTTTCTTTAAATATATATTAATATTGAAATGCCAAGTATTTTTTACGTCATTGGAATATTATATTACTAAATTCTCAAATTAAATTTATTATACTTGGAAAACATTTTAAGCATTGTTACAATTTATAAATATAACTAGCGGATGTACCCGGCTTCGCCCGAGGTTTTACCCGAGTAAAGGTTTGTCTAACGAACATTTGTTAAAACAATTCTCTATAAACTTATTTAAAAAAAAAGATATATTTTGATAATTTGAAACTCGAATATTTGAATCTCTCGATAAAGTGAAAAAATTTTCCCGGTCCCTGTGTGCCGTGTCATCCTGAATTTTGTCTTTCCTAATTTTCTACATTACAAAATCATCATTTTATCTAGTGAACATTTTTTCCCGGTCCCTTGAAAAATACTCGATAAGTTGAATAAAATCAATATTAATTGGTTCCCTCTGTAATTGGAATTTAAAGGAATAGTATCTTTGCCTTGGAATTGTATCATTATTCTTGTCTCAAATAAATTGCTGTGTCATCCTGAATTTTGTCTTTCCTAATTTTCTACATTACAAAATCATCGTTTTATCTAGTGAACATTTTTTCCCGGTCAAATATTTGCCGTGTCATCCTGAGATAATCTTACTTTTGATAAATAATATTTAAGATAACAAACTTAGTGATAAGAAAACTTGTTATCATCGTCACAATGGGGGCGCTGCTTGCGAGTTAAATCTACAAATCTGCAAATAACTCTAAGGATTTCCAAGATATTCATGAAATTATTTTTCAAAAACCTTCCCGGTGATATACCTAATAATATCCCAAAATTTCACGGCGATTGGATGTATGGTTTTTGAATCTATAGAGTACAGACAAACAGACAGACAGACAGACATTCAATTTTATATATAGAGATTTCACCAGACGCCGCTAGAGGCGCTGCTTGCGAGTGAAAGTAGAAAATTTGCAAATAAAATTGCAAAGAATATTTATTTCAAATCAAATTCAAACCAGAAATCTTCCCAGTAGTATAGTAAATAACCTAAAGTTTCACGGCGATTGGATAATTCTACCTTTTAAAAACATTCATCGTGTGAACAAACTAACATTCATCGTGTAAACAAACCACGTGTTAATTATTAACCAATCAAATTCATTTATCGTCGCGACCAGTGCTGCGCCCAAGCGGTAAAAGGCTGGAACTAACGCTTTTTGGTTTTTTATTTTAAAAAAAAGCACATTAACTTTTTTAGTTTTTTGAATAGCCTATATGTTAAACGAAATCTTCAGCTACCTACATGCGAAATTCCATAATGATTGAGTCAGTAGATTTTGCGTGATGCGATAACAAACATCGATTTCGCATTTCATTTTTATAGATATAAGGAAGAATATATAAGGATAATGCATTAGCGCGTGACCTGTTATCAAAATTCGAAACTATTATAGACGCGTATGATTCTTTCAAAAATTAAACAATTTCTTCTGCCCTTACTGCAATGGAAAAATTAATGGAAGGGCTTAATAGTTTCGAATTTTCAAATCAATATTTACGAAATAAAACATTTTTAGAGAAGATTATAAGATTGAAACCTTTTTATATATCAAAATAATTTATTGTATCACAAAAAGACATACTTTGGAAGAATCTCCTTCATACATAATGGACTGTGGGATGATACGAAGTTTGAGGCAACAAAATATTTCGACGCCAATGATAAAAAAAATGTCAACTATGAACACACATCTCTATATCTGAATAACATACTAATTTTGTAGTTTGGAATTCTTGTATTTTGAGATCAAGGAACCTCAAAATATTTAAAAATGTGATTTAATTTCGGCCACTATATTTCAATAACAGTAAACAGATGTTGAATCTTGTATACTACAATTACTGTATGTTTGTGGGCGCCACCAATGAAGACCTTGAATATATATTTATATATATATATATGTATATTTATCACCTATTTTTATCTATTTATTCATATATCTCTCATTATTAATCCTATTTATTCAATTAATGTATTTAACCTTATATCTACTTATATATTTGCCTTATTCTGTCTGTTTGTCTGTTTGTTTGTCTGAAGCTCACGGATGGGATTTTTCATAACCATCGGTGGTTCAGTGGTAGAATGCTCGCCTGCCACGCGGGCGGCCCGGGTTCGATTCCCGGCCGATGCATTATTATTTTTTTTTTTTACAATTTTTAAAACTCATTTATACAAGGTATGTCCCATAAGTTCCCGGACTGGGTCCATGAAAAAAAAGGTAAGATTTTTTTTTAATTTTTTTTATTAAAACTTTTCAAAGTAATCCCCCCTCGCTTCAACGCACCAGCCCCATCGTTTCTCCCAATTGTCGAAACAGTTTTTATAAGCCTCTTTTGGAATGCTCTTCAATGCTAACGGCGATTTTTCTATTATGTCATCCCTGGTGTCAAAATGTCTTCCTTTTAGAACTGCTTTAAGTTTGGGGAACAGGAAAAAGTCATTTGGTGCGATGTCTGGGAAATAGGGTGGTTGAAGTAGGATTTGTGTCCCGTTTTTCGCCAAAAAGCTAGTCATCAAGTGCGCTGTGTGAGGGCGAGCATTGTCATGGTGTAGGATCCAGCCACCATTAGTCCATTTTTCTGGCTTTTTTTTTCGAATCGCTTCCCTTAGACGGCGAAGAATGCCCAAATACATTTCCTTAATAACTGTTTGGCCTGC
Source organism: Cordylochernes scorpioides (assembly GCA_030710605.1). Classification (NCBI taxonomy): domain Eukaryota; kingdom Metazoa; phylum Arthropoda; class Arachnida; order Pseudoscorpiones; family Chernetidae; genus Cordylochernes; species Cordylochernes scorpioides. Next base: position 53,674,911 of record CP092875.1, read on the forward strand.
AGGAAGATACTCGTGATGAACAATGCCCTTGTTATCCGAAAAAGCGACCAGCAACACCTTGTTTCTGGATTTTTTGGGTCTAGGCTCACCCTAACCTCTCCACTCGGCAGATTGAGGTTTGGTTTCAGGGTCATAGCCATAGACCCATGTCTCGTCGCCTGTGATTATCTTGTCTTTCCATTCTGGATCCGTTCTTGTCATTTCCATCATGTCCTCACAGGTTGCAAGCCGACACAGTTTTTGCTCATTGGTGAGGAATCTTGGGATGAATTTTGCAGGAGTCTTTTTGAGCTTCAAATCTTCGGTTACGATCCTTCCAATCGTTTTTTAGAGATGCCTGTGTCTTGCTCTAGCTCCAGCAAAGTGGTTCGAGGATTTTCTTTCATCAAATCGGTGATTTTTTGCACATTTTCATCAGTCCTTTGAAATTTTGGGCGTCCTTGACGAGGATCATCTTCAATGGAAATTCTGCCAGCTTTAAATCTAGAATGCCATTCAAAAACAGTTGTTCTCTTTGGGGCGTCATTGGGGAATGCTTTATTAAGCATTTCAAAAGTTTCGGTTGCTGATATTTGAAGTTTCACACAAAATTCTATGCAAATCCTCTGCTTCAATTTTTGTTCCATCGTAAAATCGCCGCAGCGCTAGGTGTGACCTTTAAATAAATTAGAATAACCTTGGCGCGCGCGCAAGTACCGCCTCGATATTGGTACCACCGTGTAGCCAGATATTTTTTCTATAATAAACAGTCAAATTCATTTACATTTTTCATTTATTTATTTTTTTATGGACCCAGTCCGGGAACTTATGGGACATACCTTGTATATTATACAAGAATGACATCCACGGCGCCAATTTATAATTGTAACGAATAGTATTTGAATAAAAGCATTTAATCGGGTAAAACCCGGGCGTTGCCCGGGTCATTCGTATATAATAATTGTATAAACGAATGCAAGACAAAATCACCACGAATGTTTCTTTTTTTTTTAAGGCAATTATCGTTATTTATCGTTAATTTTTGTTTCGATTTTATTGAAAAAAAAACGATATGGTGCCTTTAAAAAATGATCTTTATTACTATGCAGTTTTCTATTTAGTCAATATACCTAAGTTCATGTTGCAAATGTAAATATCTCTATCGATTTAGTAGGTGAAATGCAAAAAAAAATCGACATGATGAAATCTTTATGAAAATTCACATTTTTATTTTTATATTTTCAAGACACACACAGTTTGGGGCGGGACGTTTCACAAGAGAGACCTCCACGGCGCCAATTTATAATTGTAACGAATAGTATTTTAATTAAAACATTTTAAAAACACACAGTTTGGAACGGGACGTTTCACAAGAGTGACATCCATGGCGCCAATTTATAATTGTAACGAATAGTATTTGAATTAAAACGTTTTTAAAATATATACGCACTCGGGTAAAACCCGGGCGTTGCCCGGGCCATTCGTCTAGTAATCTTATATGGACGTTATAATAAATCGGTTTCAATCTCAATCTCTCTCTCTCTGAAGAATCCTTTAACAATAACTCTCATAAGTAAACTTATTTATCGATAAATAAGAGTGTGTCTTATATTCAATAATTTGCATGTCATTTTATTTCGTGGCGTACACAATTATATATCCAATAACTAAATCCCCTATATCCCGTGAATTAAGATACAATAGGAACAAGGGAAGGAAGAATTTCAGTTGAAAGTTTGGTTAAGACCTTCAAGATTTCGAGCTTCAACGCCCTTCTACAATGTAATAAGATATAAATTTATTTATACTTTGTTCACCTATAGAATATATTGAAGTTCGTAATCTTTTGAGAGGCTAATAAGGTTTCCAATAGAAACTCTTCCCCAGACAACAGACAATGTTATAAAATATATTTTTATTTAAATTTAAGAATAAGTTTCAGATATCAGCGAATACAGAATAAAAACAACAATAAAAAGGCTTTTATTAGGGCCCATTGCCCTGTATGAATTCGCCATACAACAACAAAATAATACAGTAATTTTCCCCGCAAATACAGAATCATTAAATTAACTAACAAGCATCAAAGTCTTTATTTCTGGATATAACTACACAGATGGACAAAACTTAAGGAAGTTGTACCTTTCATCATGTATATCAGGTTTCAGACAATAACTCTGAAAGATATTTGATACACAGTGACCTTTATTGAAGACACACGAGATAACCAAATTGCCTCTGTCTCCTTAAAAAAAAAACACATGACTGGCGAAATCAAAATACGAAACTTCCTAAAGTTTTATACATGAGTGCATATAAATTATTGTATAAAATCATAAAAGTTATAAAACGCGATAGGTTTTCGAGCTTTTCTTTTTTCCAGGTCAAAGAGTTAAGTGCATCTCTTTGTCAAATGCATTCAAACATTTTAATATATTCATTTTATCCATTTTCTATAATTTGAAGGATCGTTACATTTAATAATAATTTCCTTTATAGAGAATCCATGTTTTATTCAAGTTCAGACTGTTCTTGCAATTTGACGGTAAAAACTCTTATATTGAAAAGAAAACACTAAATGATTATTACTTTAATCGAAGCCAAATATTGGCTGACTTATCATTTTAAAGTGTTACTGAAGGTTTCTCTATTACAATAAAACTGATGGCTATGTGTTCTCTTTAAGTTTACAGAGCCAATTTACCAGAATTTTATCTTGCCGAGATTCCTGATCGTGCAACTAAAATTTGCTGATGTTGATGAAGTTTTCACCTTGTTATGTTTTTTTTTTTCGTGCTTACGGAGCCGATTTACCGGAGGTTGCCAAGAAGCCCTACTTACACTTTAGACGCTGTTCAAAACCTACCTCGTCCACCATTGGCCAGAAGCCAGATAGGTCAGGTCTAACCTAAATTCAACCCATTGCAACTTTAGTCCATCATTCTCTACCTGAATATAATTTCAGAACATGTCTAAACCCTCAGTAGATTTTCCTATATAAAATTTTCAACTATTTTCTAGATTCTCGAGCGAGACATATCTTTGATTTATAATTTTTTGTTATTGAAACCAATATTTCGAAGAACATGGTGACATCTCTCTCAAGACTCTTTCCAAGTACCACAATATTGTGACCGGAGAGACAACCTTCAGTAAGATAGGAAGTCTGATATATTGGCATTAATAAACAATAATAACAAGCCTTTATTAAGTAAACTCGTCCCATACAGGATTCTCCCTGGTGTGTAAACAGAAGCGAAATAGCAAATATCTACATAAAATGGAGATTAATATCGACCTTTCTTGGAGCTCCATCTATTATGTTTTCCTGTGGTGAATCTGTATAAGACCGGTGGTCTTAATAAAGCTTTGTGTGTGTGTTTGTATCGACCTTTCTTCAAGTTAGATCCATCAATCTGTGTTGCCCCGATTGTCTATACTGTTTTCCAGTTTGTGAAAAGCTAATGTATTGGGTTTTCTTTTCACTACTTTTACCATTATAACGTATGGCGAATTGTTCTCATAACCAATCTTTTGACGGTGAATTTCTCTCTCTCTTACTCCATTATATTAGCATCGATACAATATTGGTTTAATTTTTAGATATGCTTCTGGTCATGAACGGATTTTTCATGGGTGATACATTTTCAGGAATATGTTAAATATATCTGAAAATAAGAGTATAACAGTGAATTAAATTTTGAAAATATATTTATGAATTAAATTTAGGTATGTTTTATAATGCTGTTTGTGAAATATTTTTCTAGAATGGAAATCTAAGCCAAGAAAATAGAATGGGAAGGCCATTAGTGGGTGGATCTCCACAGAAATGGATTACAGTGAGGCTACCGCTTCATCACTGATGAGTCAGTGGTTCCCAGTAGATTTGTTCACTTAGCAGGCATTGTAAATAATTGTTTCAAAAATAGCACGTTGAAAACTTTTCCTTAACACGCTGATTGATTCCATTCTAAATGTACTATAGAATATATCTACAGCTGTCATCTAAGACTATTTTGACTTTTGAGAAATAGAGAAAACGCAAAAAGCGATAGACAAACAAATATTTTGAAACTCTATTTACTCGGAATTTCATATTTCTTTTAAGATTTAACAAATAGAAAATCTTATGCTGGTAGGTTATGTTAAGTATTTAATGCTTTATAATAAGGTAAAATATCAAGATTTGCTTGATTCGATTATTTTTCTGGTGGTTTTTATCGAGTTATTAAAATCCCATGAAACTTTAATCTATTTAGCCACATATATATTTGAAGGATCGTTACATTTAATAATAGTTTCCTTTATAGAGAATCCTCGTTTTACTCAAGTTGATAGTGTTCATGCAATTTGACGACAAAATAACTCCTATATTGAAAAGAAAACACTAAATGATTATTACTTTAGTCGAAGCCAAATATTGGCTGACTTATTATTTTAAAGTGTTACTGAAGATTTCTCTATTACAATAAAACTGATTGTTGAAAAAAGGGCATTTCCTGATCGTGCAACTATATTTTGATGATGTTGATGAAATTTTCACCTTGATTGTTATGTTTTTTTTTTTTTTCATGCTTACGGAGCAGATTTACCGGAGCTTGACGTGAAGCCCTACTTACACTTTAGACGCTGTTCAAAACCTACCTCGTCCACTATTGGCCAGAAGCCAGATGGGTCAGGTCTGACCTAAATTCAACCCATTGCAACTTTAGTCCATCATTCTCTACCTGAATATAATATCAGAACATGTTTAAACCCTCAGTAGATTTTCCTATATAAAGTTTTTAACTATTTTCTAGACTCTCTCGAGTGAGATATAGCTTTAATTTAGAAATGATTGTTATTGACACCAATATTTCGAAGAACATGGTGACATCTCTCTAAAGACTCTTCCCAAGTACTACAATATTGTGACGGGAGAGACAACCTTCAGTAAGATAGGAAGTCTGATATATTGGCATTAATAAACAATAATAACAAGCCTTTATTAAGTAAACTCGTCCCATACAGGATTCTCCCTGGTGTGTAAACAGAAGCAAAATAGCAATTATCTACATAAAATGGAGATTAATATCGACCTTTATTGGAGCTCCATCTATTATGTTTTCCTGTGGTGAATCTGTATAAGACCGGTGGTCTTAATAAAGCTTTGTGTGTGTGTTTGTATCGACCTTTATTCAAGTTAGATCCATCAATCTGTGTTGCCCCGATTGTCTATACTGTTTTCCAGTTTGTGAGAAGCTAATGTATTGGGTTTTCTTTTCATTACTTTTGCCATTAGAACGTATGGCGAATTGTTTTCATAACCAATCTTTTGACGGAAAATTTCTCTCTCCTACTCTAGTATATTGGCAGCAAAAATCAACATTGGTTTAATTTTTAGATATGCTTCTGGTCATGAACGTATTTTTCATGGGTGATACATTTTCAGGAATAGGTGAAATATATCTGAAAATGAGAGTATAACAGTGAATTAAATTTTGAAAATATATTTTATAATGCTGTTTATGATTTTTTTCTAAAATGGAATTCTAAGCCGAGAAAATAGAATGGGAAGGTCATTAGTGGGTGGACTTCCATAGAAATAGATTACAGTGAGGCTACCGCTTCATCACTGATGAGTCAGTTGTGGTTCCTAGTACATTTTTTTCATTCAGTACGTGCTGTAAATAATTGCTTTAATAACAACACGTTGAAAACTTTTCTTAACACGCTGATTGATTCCATTCTAAATGTACCATAGAATATATCTACATTTGCCATCCAAGGCTATTTTTGACTTTTGATAAATAGGGGGAGAAAATGCAATAAGCGATAGACAAACAAATATTTTGAAACTCTATTCACTCGGAATTTCATATTTCTTTTAAGATTTAACGAATAAAAAATTTTATGTTGGTAGTTTATGTTAAGTATTTAATGCTTTATAAATAAGGTAAAATATCAAGTTTGTACTTGCTTCGATTATTTTTCTGGTAATTTCTGTCGAGTTATTAAAATTCCATGAAATTTTAATCTCTCTAGCCACATATAAAAATATAGATTGTTTAATTTATACACCATATATTGCTACATTTATACCAATTCTTGGATTATAATTACAGAGAGAGTTTGACCCTATATTATGAATTTCATCTTATATATAAAATTATAGTTTATGTAAACTATACTTTGAATTATTCAGATATGCGATTGCAGAGCACTCTAGATCACAAATTTCATTTACCTCAAAGAAATATTATATAAAAGGGCGTACCTAGATGTGTAAAGGAAAAAAAAACATTTTTTTCTCAAAATATATCAAGAGATTGCTCCTTCTTTATCAATTTATTGCACAGTATTGATAAAGAGGGAGCAATCTTTCGAAATATTTTGAGAAAAAAAAATGTTTTTTTTTTTCTTTGCAGATCCAGGTACACCCTTTTATATAAACTTAATTGATGGATCGCCTTTTGACTCAAACTCAAAGAAAGAGTTCCCAAAGCTATTAATGTCCAAAGATACAAACAACCTTCTTTCTAAAGAGACCTGAACATCCTAAGAATGAGTAGTTAACCATTGTCGTGGGTATTGTTTGAATTGTAATAGGAGAGAATTCAGAAAGGTCCTAGGGAGAGACGACAAATCTATATTTCAAGTCTCATGCAATGTCAACCAATTTCAGGCATCAAATTACTCTGTTGGCGTTGAGGCATCGAATGACCGTCATTCCGATGATCTCTTCTAGTTTCCAGAATACCGTCGCCATGTTCTTCCACATTGTGTTTCAATGGTATTTTGTTGGTAGTTGACAGAGCGATATGGCAAACCCTGGCTTTCTAGCTGCGTTCATACACTAGAACCTTTCATAAGATACCATAGTCTGACTACATGGAGGATCCTTGGTCTCTCTTGGAGGTTGGATTACATCAGGACGAGTTGTTTTTGAGTTTATTATAGTAGTTGTTAAGACAGATTGTGCTTTGCCGGGAATGGGATCCATATGATTGGCAAGGGAAGTTTTCACACAAGATTGTTTTACTTTGGGCCGGAGAATGTTAATTGTATAGAAATTTATATGTACGAGTAAATGAACGATCACCTGTAAATAATTAACTCATCTTCTCTAATAAATTATGCAACTATGCGAATCCTGTGTAGGGTATAGGTACCCAATAAATGGCTTGTTGTTTGTTGTAGTTGTATAGACATTGTGTGCATAAATCTGCTGTTGTTAGAATTTTCTTGTCAACTTAAATGTAAACTTGGCTTTCCTTTTGTCTTAAGTTGCTGCCATGGTATCATTTCTCTACGGAATTGACGACATGAAATATACATCCTGATGACATTTCATTGATATAATTTGTATCATTTCTTCTTAGTTGAGCTTCATTTAAAATGTTGACCATTTCAGGATCTTCAGAATGATAAACATTCTTATCCGTGCCATGTTATAGAACATTCTATAATGGTCTTTTTCTATCATTTTGCGCGACATTTCAATTAAGTTGTCATCTCTCTACACCACACGGTAACCATTATTTGCGATGTACGATAAGTGACTCACAAGTTTGAATTGAGCTCTGTACACCAATACGATATGTTTCTCAGAAAACAGACGCCAACTAACTAATGTGTAGACTTGTATAGCTGTCAGAACTGGCATAGTTATACTACTTTCTATTAGCCCAAATCAATATAAATCCGATCTCAGAATCCTTTAACTACAGAGTAACCTGCTGGAAATTCTCTCATCATTATTATTACCATTATTTAAACCTCTATAACACTATATTTAAACCATTATAACATAACCAATAATTATTCTGCCTTAATGAAGAATAATGAAAACTCAACAACTCTCTGTTAATATTTGATTGAATGTGGTTTAAATAAAAGATTCAAGACATTTTTCCATTTTTATAAGAAGCTAATAAAATCATCCGTTTCAATTAATAGTACTATTTGATATATCTAAAATATCTGTTTAACTCTAATAATATAATTACAATTTTAAATTTTCTTATATGTAGATGTGTTTTATGATTCTTTAACATTTTAAAGAATATATAATGCTTAAGAAAGAGATAATACATCTAGCCGTGTAGAAAACACGTCATTCTGACATGGTGACAACTTGCAGATACTCTAGTATTTAGAATACAATATATCCTTTTTTTTGCTAGCAATTTTAGATAATAGAGTAAACTTCAAAGAATGAGTATATTTTATTAGACGTTTTACGAGCTTTTGGGATAACGCCCTTCTACAGGAAAGGCGAAAATCCCGAAGAACGTTTAATAAAAGATACTCATCCCTGGAAGTTTACCTTATTATCTAGATACACTCTAGGATGAAGGAATGTGTGCCGACTCAGTCCAACAGACTGAGTGTAGCGGCAGCCAACTCACCTGGTACGGCCACCGCCGCCGGCAGCCTGGATGAGATGCCATGGCGTCGAGCATCGACCAGTATCGATCACCTCGGAAGCTGGACGTCGCCACCGCAACATCCTCTACGTCCCTTGCGTCGTCAACATACGCATTCCACTTCAACACGCTATCTTGCTTTTTTGAATCATATTCCTTTGTTTATTACTTTTTTTTACATCTTTCCCTATTAATTTTCTCATTCCAGCAAAAATTCTTTCACAAATATATGGTCTTGTCTAAATTTGCCAAAAATGGTGTTGTAACTCATCTCTAGTAACGTTTTTTTACTGTGGTGATGTACAGTGCCATCGTTCTGATGTAAATTTAAAAGGTGAGGGGCCTCTTTTGGTACACTTTTATATGCGTTAACTTAAAATTCCTTTATAATTACAACACGTATTTTTTATTTGATCCTCATTATGGAAAACTATATTTTATAAATATCTCTTATGTTCTCTTAGATAGTACTATCTGTATTTTCACTTTTTACTATAAATTATCTAATTAGCGACGAGGACATCTTCTGTTCAGTTTGTGGCCATTCTTTATCAGCCCGTACGTTCTTTTCACCATTCTGACACGCTCGCTTTCCAAACCTCTTTTTTACAATATCATTCCCTTTATTATCATCATTGAAGCACTTTATCGTATGTCTCAGCATAGAACCATTCTTTTTTTACATTGAATCGTATTTTCATTCTTATTACAGAAAATCTAATTTTATAAATAGATCTTGTTTTACTACCAGTCTTCATTTCACTTTATCCTAATACATTTCTTCATTGTGGTAACTCCATACATCTACGTGTCACTAACCTCTCTTCATTATGGTAACTCCATACATCTACGTGTCACTAACCTCTCTTCATTATGGCAACTCCATACATCTACGTGTCACTAACCTCTCTTCATTATGGCAACTCCATACATCTACGTGTCACTAACCTCTCTTCATTATGGTAACTCCATACATCTACGTGTCACTAACCTCTCTTCATTATGGTAACTCCATACATCTACGTGTCACTAACCTCTCTTCATTATGGTAACTCCATACATCTACGTGTCACTGACCTCTCTTCATTATGGTAACTCCATACATCTACGTGTCACTAACCTCTCTTCATTATGGTAACTCCATACATCTACGTGTCACTAACCTCTCTTCATTATGGTAACTCCATACATCTACGTGTCACTAACCTCTCTTCATTATGGTAACTCCATACATCTACGTGTCACTAACCTCTCTTCATTATGGTAACTCCATACATCTACGTGTCACTAACCTCTCTTCATTATGGTAACTCCATACATCTACGTGTCACTAACCTCTCTTCATTATGGTAACTCCATACATCTACGTGTCACTAACCTCTCTTCATTATGGTAACTCCATACATCTACGTGTCACTAACCTCTCTTCATTATGGTAACTCCATACATCTACGTGTCACTAACCTCTCTTCATTATGGTAACTCTATACATCTACGTGTCACTAACCTCTCTTCATTATGGTAACTCCATACATCTACGTGTCACTAACCTCTCTTCATTATGGTAACTCCATACATCTACGTGTCACTAACCTCTCTTCATTATGGTAACTCCATACATCTACGTGTCACTAACCTCTCTTCATTATGGTAACTCCATACATCTACGTGTCACTAACCTCTCTTCATTATGGTAACTCTATACATCTACGTGTCACTAACCTCTCTTCATTATGGTAACTCCATACATCTACGTGTCACTAACCTCTCTTCATTATGGTAACTCCATACATCTACGTGTCACTAACCTCTCTTCATTATGGTAACTCCATACATCTACGTGTCACTAACCTCTCTTCATTATGGTAACTCCATACATCTACGTGTCACTAACCTCTCTTCATTATGGTAACTCCATACATCTACGTGTCACTAACCTCTCTTCATTATGGTAACTCCATACATCTACGTGTCACTAACCTCTCTTCATTATGGTAACTCCATACATCTACGTGTCACTAACCTCTCTTCATTATGGTAACTCCATACATCTACGTGTCACTAACCTCTCTTCATTATGGTAACTCCATACATCTACGTGTCACTAACCTCTCTTCATTATGGTAACTCCATACATCTACGTGTCACTAACCTCTCTTCATTATGGTAACTCCATACATCTACGTGTCACTAACCTCTCTTCATTATGGTAACTCCATACATCTACGTGTCACTAACCTCTCTTCATTATGGTAACTCCATACATCTACGTGTCACTAACCTCTCTTCATTATGGTAACTCCATACATCTACGTGTCACTAACCTCTCTTCATTATGGTAACTCCATACATCTACGTGTCACTAACCTCTCTTCATTATGGTAACTCCATACATCTACGTGTCACTAACCTCTCTTCATTATGGTAACTCCATACATCTACGTGTCACTAACCTCTCTTCATTATGGTAACTCCATACATCTACGTGTCACTAACCTCTCTTCATTGCTCCACGTATTTTATCATTCGAACACGGTCACTTTCCAGAGCTCTCTCTCTCTCTCTCTTTGGCAACTAATCTCATTCTTTTTTTTTTTCTGATTTAACTAGGTATTTTAAGAAAAAGGCATCTCCTAATCGTGCAACTAAAGGTTGCTGATGGCTTGCGCCATCTGTCGGAAAAAATCAACTATTCTGTTTATTTTTAATTATTCCAGAATTGGCTAAATACCCATTCTTAATTAATCAAGAAAAGCTAACAACGTACACCTTTCGGGCTGTTGGCTTTCGTCAGCATGATGCAAGCTGTACCTCAACGACCAAATAAACTGGTCATTCAGGCATCCTGAAAAATCATGAAACGGGTAGTTAAGGCTTGAGAACGCCAACAATGTGAAAAAATAGTTCAAAAGTGAAATAGTACTTTTGTGAGTACAAAGTTAATTTGTTATCAAAATTCGAAACTATTTTAAACGCGTAAAATTCTTTTTAATATTAAACATTTTCTACTGCCCTTACTGCAATGGAAAAATTAAAAGGAGGGCAGTAGAAATTGTTTAATTTCAAAAAGAATTTTACGCGTTTAAAATAGTTTCGAATTTTGATAACAGATGGTGCGCTAAGTGCATCATATTACAAAAGTTAATTTGTGCTAACTGAGTATTTAGCCACAATTCTGTAGAATAATTAAAAATCGACGTACAGTTGATATTAATTCCGACAAATAGCACAAGTCATCAGAAACTTTTAGTTACATGATCAGAAGATACTTTTTTCTTAATCTATCCACTTGCTACCAGTACAATTTTACTTTTGTACTTTTTTGTTCACATTATCTAGATATCATAAAGATAGAGGCTGCCTGGCCGGCATTCATATTTCTTGAAAATAAAAGACACTTCGGCCAGTAAATCTGTACAAAATTTCAAATACCGCCTGAGAACGCCCTTGCAGCCTTAGAATCATTTCTAACGCTTTGCTAAATGTTTTAATTTTTGTCCGCTTCCTGACGAGGACAAAAGATTTTTGTCGAAATGTCGAGACAATAAAAAGATTTACTGGCCGAAGTGTCTTTTATTTTCAAGAAATTATCTAGATATGTTTGCTGAAATTAATTCCAGTGGGTAGACCTTTTTAATAATGCTTTTTTTCGTGAATATTTTAGTTGTATAATATATACACAACATGACCGTTTCAGCGGCTATCTGGGTAATGGTACTCTTCATTGGCGGACTTTTTTGAATTGAAAACCTGCAGCCACGATTCGTACAACTAAAGGTCGCACAATCAGGATTGAGGCAATTTTCTTAATTTATCCATCTGATCCCAGTAAATATTTATTTTTAAAACTATTTTTCTCACATTACATATTATTTTGAAAATAGAGCAATCCATAAATAAATCTTTAAATAAAAAGGCATATATTGGATCAAAATATCATTTATTGGTAAAAAATATTGGTAAAATAAATGATATTTTAAACCATTATATGCCTTTTTATTAAAAAAAAATACTAAATATTAGGTTTCATGAATATTTTCAATTGGACTCAATTTAAGCAATAGATTCCAAGAACAATAATTAAATGGCGTAAATATGAAAGAATTATTTCAAGAAATCTCTACAGTTCTCTAGACGGACAAAAAGAAGTTTTCAATCTGAAATATCAAGATGCCAATTTCAGCATTCCCTATTTTAGAGTCATACACACAAATATCCGGTCAAAAATAAAATTTCCGGAGGATTGCGAGCTAAACATCATTGAGACTTTTTTTACGATCGAGAACTGAGAGAGATGCCAGTTAACGATCAAAGATAGACGGATTCAAAACCAAGTTTGAATCTGAAATACCAAGATGTCAATTTCAGCATTCCCTATTTTAGAGTCACACACACACAAAGATCCGGTCAAAAATAAAATTTTCAGAGGATTGCGAGCTAAACATCATTGGGACTTTTTTTACGATCGAGAACTGAGAGAGGGATGCCAATCCATGATCAAATGTCCAATGTAAATCCATTAAGGATATTTGATATTCCTTTTTTATAACTACGCAAAAGGAAAGCCCTTTGCCTATAGATATAGGAAGAAAGGTTAAAGAACAGAAATTAGTCTTTGAGAGGAAGAACAGAGAGGGGCAAATTGTTTTACTGAACATATAGATATTCTTACCTGCTGTCATCAAATATGGATTCAATATTATCACAGATAATCAAAAGTTACTGAAAAGAAATTTCAATTTTAGAATTGCTAACACAGTGAATATAGAACAGTTAACGATATTGAGTCAACGCCATCGTATTCCATGACCATACACAGGAATATCACAATAAAACTTTGGCAGCGAGTCAACTGAGGTTGGCATCTCTCCATTAACTAGAAGCTCTCTCGATTGACACAGCTGAAGAGAAACGATGAGATTGGACGATGTGAAATAGATGAAGGCATACAGCGATACTGGAGACGTCTGAATACCGCAAAAAAAATGATTATTGGAAATAGATAGAGCTGAGAATTCAAAATCGATAGCTATTTTGAATATAAATTCAAAACCCTTCAGAAGAAAATAAATATAACGGACGCTCTCTCAATGGGAACATTTTACAACCCACCTAAGCAATATATTTGCGTCTTCACAAACGGTTTGTCCTTTTACGACCAACCACCTATCTCCGGCTGTAACAAAGTATCCCTCCTAGCCTCCATTTTCTGTTCTCAAAAACAGCTTCTCCATTTTATAATACGGGATTTCATCAAGGAGCTCTAATAAATTTAGTCGGCCCCGGGAGCAAAGTATACTCTTTGTCTCCTTGTACCTCTCCTTACCGCATGAAATAATCCTAGACGGCTTCCTAGCTCTTCTAACTCTAACAGCAATGGCCAATAAAGAAATAGAAGCAGTAAATATTTTTAAAAGCATCACCTGATTGTGAAACAACGCTCCAGATTGATTTCCGTAACGTTCATGTTCAGGAGATACTGCTTTCTCAATTTTACCACCAGATCCAGTATAATTCTTTCATTTTCATTATTTTTGTACGAATCATGGCTGCAGATCTTCAATTTTACCTTTATATATCGTATATATATAAAGAGATCTAAGATCCACCAATGGGGAGTACCATTTCCCAGATAGCCGCTTAAATGGTCTTGTTGAACCTGGACAATTGGATTATTGCCCAGAACCATCTTGGCGGATGCACTGTTTGGAGACGCTATATAGACGTCTTTCTTTTGTCAGGACTCCTCGGAAAACGAACAACAGATATTTGATTGTCTCAATACCAAAAGCATAACAATGGGAACTTCACGATAGAAGAGACAGGTGGGAATTTGCCGTATTCTCGCATAGGTAAAACCCAACATAAAATATCATACACATGTGTACAACAAGCCGTCTTGTAGCCATTCCTACATCAGTTTTAATCCTTTAGGCCGATCACCCAATATGCTTCCGTTGTTCACTTCCCATTTTCAAAAGTAAAGAGAGATAAGAATAATCTTTATCTAAAAACCCTGATTGAAAGAGGATACCCACCGGAATTCACTATATAAGAAACATATATCTATCTATACCTCATCACGTCAAACCGAGGAATGATTAATGTGACAATTATATTTGAATATATTCGGTATGATGACCTAGTTATATAACCATTTTAGGAAAGAAGGAAAAATATCTACAACCAAAAGAGAATGCCGTATACTCAATTTCGTACAAAGAATGTCCAAAACCTATGTCAGCAGGACAATAAACTCTCTCGTAATGCAAGAGTAAGTTACCAAAGATAAAAAATTTAGCAAACAAGCATGCCTCTGATTTGGAAAGTATTTCCTATATAACACTACAATAGCACCACATTCTTGTGATATTTGGAAGAAATTCCTGTGTAGAAGAGTTCTTAAACTCGGAACCTTGCTAATTATAATAAAATAGAAATCTTTAGCGCGGGGAGTAGTTAATAGTATTTAAAATGATGTTCTGCAATTTCAAACACGATGAAATATAAAGAGACCGGGGGTATAAATAAATATCTACAGAATTCTCTAGTATCAATATAGAATTCTCCCAACAATTTCTTCGCGATCAGCGATACAGTTGAATTAGATTATACCGGCAAGATATATATTATAAAAATTAAAACTTTTAGAACAAACTACTCTGTAAAGTCGACCGCCAGATGTCGCGGCTTTCCCTATATAAACCTATTGTTGTTTCCCGTTGGCCGGCTCAAATCTTTTTGTACATATGTAAATACGTTATCTTTTGTTTCCTTTATTCTTTACGCCTTAATTCAGGTATTTCTACCTTAATTATGTCTATCAGCACGATTAAAGCAAATTGTTATTTAAGTAGATTTTATTTTATTTTTAGAAGTTCACGACTGCAAACAATACCAATACCATTAAGTACTCAAGTACTCAAAAGAACCAACAATTAATCTCTCATCTTAACAAAATATTTAATCAAAATATATATGTTTATAGAACGACATTTGAAAATTATCCCGCATGTCTTTCTTTTGAACGAAAAATCGAAATTTATTTTAAGGAGAAATAGAGATTATTTCTAACCTTATCATCCCTGAGCACTGTTATTTTTCCGTATATCATTACTCTTCACAATTCATCCTTTTATACTTCATCCCTAAGGTTATAAATAATCGTTATTTCTCCATAAAATAAATTTCGATTTTCGTTTAAAAGAAACACATGCGGGATAATTTTCAAATGTCGTTCTACAATCATGAGCCGCATTATATTGTATTATATATGTTTATGGTTATAGAATTTCAACGTTTGATTGTGTGTGTTCCTGAATATTTGTAGAGAATATTGACCTTTTTTATAGTGCGCCTTTTTTAAAATCGTTTCCCCTCCTCTAGTTTATCTGCGGTAAAATGTGGGTTATATAAATATTTGTTCCAAATATAAATAGATAAATATTTGCCTATAACTGTTTGTTCTCTCTTCTTTTCGATTCGGTAATTATATTGAAGCATCACATTTCTATCGAATCCTTTATTGAAGTATTTTATATTTATAGATATTGTAGAACGTTTGACAAATTTTACCGCAAATGTTTCTTTTGAACGAAAAATCATAATTTTATTTTAAGGAGAAATACACTATTTCTAACCTTAGGGATAAAGTATGTAAGGATGAATTGTGAAGAGTAATTATGAACGGAAAATAAAATTGTCCAGGGATGGAATTCATCATTACTCTTCACAATTAATCCTTTCATAATTCATCCCTAAGGTTAGAAATAGTGTATTTCTCCTTAAAATAAAATCACGATTTTTGGTTCAAAAGAAACATTTGCGGTAAAATTTGTCAAACGTTCTACAATCATAAGCCGTATTATATTTTATTATAAATTTATAGATATTATTTAGAGCATAAATTTAAGGCGCAGAAAATACACAAAGGTTTACCAGGTTATACAATAAATAAATCTCTTTTTAAAAATATTGTTGTCTCATTAGTATTTGCCAAACTTAACTCAATTTGAATAATTCCTTTCATCAACTACGAATCTATTTGTAGCTTCTTGTTATTTCCCTCCTGTTCACAATAAGCTAGTCACTTTTCAAATTATTCTTTTCATCCCGACTCTGCTTTTTATCAATTCTTTCATGGCTACAATTCCCTTTCATCTAAAGCTACTCTTTCTAATTAAATTCAAACTACCCTAACCCACATCTTCCATTCTTTCTACTGGTTGTACTTATTTTGGTCAATTACGGAAATCTAATAAATATTTTTTATGAACCATTCAATGAGTATGAAATATTATTTCATCATTCTTATATAAAAATAGTATTCGAATGCTATAATAGTTTTATTGAGAGAGGAAAAGATTAATTTATTATATGAAATGACCCATTTATGGTAACTAAGAGGTTTCGACCGAGCGTATCTTAAGGTTATCCGATAAGAAGGTTATCCGAAGATAAGCTAAGATGAACAACACGATTTTAAGATTTCGATTCATTTCTCAATCCAATGGTTGAAGTTGTCAGTTTCTGAACATAAGAATTTAGG
The DNA here is from genome assembly GCA_030710605.1 of Cordylochernes scorpioides. Lineage (NCBI taxonomy): Eukaryota > Metazoa > Arthropoda > Arachnida > Pseudoscorpiones > Chernetidae > Cordylochernes > Cordylochernes scorpioides. Next base: position 53,691,846 of record CP092875.1, read on the forward strand.
AGATTCAGGGACTTCGGGGCTCCTGGGCTGTCCATCATATCCAGTGAGCTATGGCTGAGGTATCAGCAGCTGCCTGGATGAACCGATAGACTGTTTTCTTGAAGCCAGCATAGGCTCACATCCCAAGAGTTCCATAAAAATTGATAAATGTTTATTATTTTTGGAATTAAAAGATAAAATACTTTTTCATAGTGCTTAAATGGAATTCCTATTGTATTGAATCAAATTATTTTCTGATTGATTATTTTCGTGTAAAACATTAGGTAATAAATGTTCTCTGGGGATTCATAATAATCGGCTTAAATGTATTTCTATTTACTTTTCAATTTGATAACTATGCATATCTTTATAATGAAAAACTTATAAACAAAGTCTTCATGTCGGAAAACTATTAAAAGCTCGTTAAAACGGTGAACTTATATAAACAAAATCTCTTTGTAACAAAAATCACATATGACCAAACTCTTTATAACGGAAAACTTAAACTGCTTGCCACCGTAAATACAACACCCTGAAAGAAGCATGGAAATAACATGAAATTTACAACATGCATTAGCGGAGGTGAGATATGCAAATGATTAGAATTTCAGCGCAGACGCACATCACGCGCGCCTGTGGCTCCACTTCAAAGCACTATTTAAGGCTTAGAGATTTCGACGATTTCAAGTTCGGAAATAGTGTTTTTCTTGTGTTTTTTAACGATCAATTATGCCTCGTAGAAAACAATGATCATCTTTTGATCAAGTATCTGAGTTCGACAGAGGGAGGATAGTGGCCTACCGAGATTGTGGATTATCTTTCAGGGAAATCGGTAGTCGTGTTGGACGAAACCAAACAACTGTAATGCGGATATGTGATCGTTGGTTGCAGGAAAGTACCACGGACCGACGTGTTCGATCGCATCCACCTCAGTGCACCACTTCACGTGCTGACAGACAGTGACAGATCGCTCAGTCACATCACGAACCGTAGCACAACACATTCAGTCTATTTCAGTCACATTCAGTCTGTAACGAATCATCCAGTGTCTGCACGTATCATTCTACGCCGTTTACAGCAGATTGGTCTGTCCGCAAGACGTCCATTGCTTCGTCTATCCTTGACGCAGAAGCACAGATTTCTCCGCCGCCAATGGTGCGAAGAAGGATGTGGACGGCAGAATGGAATGAAATTGTCTTTACTGACGAGTCACGCTTCTCTCTGCAACACCACGATGGTCGAATTCGAGTCTGGAGACACCGTGGAGAGAGGATGCTGAACAGAGGGTGCGTTATGCACCGCCACACTGGTCCTGCACCGGGTATTATGGTATGGGGCGGTATTGGATATCACTCTCGCACTCCTCTAGTACGCATTGCCGGTACTTTAAACAGCCAACGCTACATCTCCGAGGTGTTGGAGCCAGTTGTCCTTCCTTACCTTCAGGGCTTGCCCACAGCCATATTTCAACAGGATAATGCGCGACCACACGTGGCACGCATTGTCCAAAGGTTCTTCGTCAATTGCCAGATTGAATTGCTTCCCTGGCCGGCTCGCTCTCCGGATTTTTCGTCGATAGAAAACATGTGGTCCATGGTTACTCAACGATTGACCCATATTACATCCCTAGATCAACTTTGGCAACGTGTGAAAGCTGCTTGGTCAGTAGATCATATCCAAAGTCTCTTTGAATCAATGCCGAGGCGTGTGGCAACGGTGATCTCCAACAATGGCGGCTACTCTGGTTACTGATTCTGGCAGGAACCTCACTTCGCAGAAGTCTATAAATATAATCATTTGATACTTGGTCAACATTTTATCTACATAATAAATTTTGTTGTGATATCTCTTGTCTTTCTTGGTGTTGCCATTTGGGTGGTCAGCAGTGTCTTTTTACCGTGAAACTTATATACACAAAGTCTTTATAACGGAAAACCTCCATAAACAATATGTCTTTATAACGGAAAACTTATTGAAACAAAGTCTTTATAACGGAAAACTTCCTTAAACAGAAACATTATAACAGAAAACCTATATAAACAAACTCTTTATAACGGAAAACTTAAATGAACAAACAAGTTAGAGTCCATTCATTGAAAACACGCTATAAAGGAAAAACTTCAGAAACGAAAACCTCTCATTTATTGAGGAATCCCGGTTCTTTCTATTGCATCGTGTTTCTAAACGATGATAATATATCTCTTCCAGTTTTTGAATAAGTCGGTGTTTGAGATTTCAAATTGCTATAAAAATATTTACGTAAATTATTAATATTTGAGTGTTTCAAGCTTCGGCAAAAAGGAATTCAACAAGAACATAGTTTATAGATATTTGCATACCTATATTAAATCCTGAAAATAGAAGTTGCCTGGCCAGCATTCATATTTCTGTGAAAAATAGACACTTCGGCCAGTTAGAGTTTTTTTTTTTCTCAACGTTTCAACAAAAATCTGTTGTCTTCGTCAGGAAAAATAAATCAAAATAAAGCATTTGGAAAGGCGCAACCTATATTAAAATTATGATATTTTTTTTACAATAAGTTTATTTTTATTATTATAAGTGCTAATCTCTCTTCAAGTGAAAATCTCTTTTCGACAGAAGGTTTAAAGAGAAACATTGACTATTTCTAATTTGGACTCTTTTGCAAAACATTTCAATGTTTTGAAAATAGAGCAATCCATAAATAAATCCTTAATTAAAAAGGCATATATTAGATCGAAAAATAATTTATTTTACCAATATTTCAGTTGGCTGAACGCCAACCTTTATCAAGGTGTTATAACATATGTTGGTATTGGTTATTGGTAAAATAAATGATTTTTTGATCCAATATATGCCTTTTTAATTAAAGTTCAATGTTTGAGATTTATCTTTAAGCCTATCTAAAGGTAATTTTCTCGCTTGAAGTTTAAAACTTCCAATAAAACTAAAGTTATCTTGAAGATAAAGAGGTTTCCAGACCTGCATTCATTGTTCTTGAAATAAGAGACACCACTCGGCCAGTAGAGTTTTCTTTCCTTATGACCGAAATAGAGTCTCCTATTTCAATAATTTATTGTAAACTTATTGTAAAAATAATATTTATAATTAAATTTCATAATTCAACTTAAACCCATTTATTCTCAATATACATATCTATTGACGTTATGTGGCGCTGAGTTTGTTGTTGACACACTTTAAAATGTTATAATACCTTGATAAAGGTTGGCGTTCAGCCAACTGAATTATTGGTAAAATAAATGATATTTTGATTCAATATATGTTTTTTTATTTAAAAATTTATTTATGTATTGCTCTATTTTCAAAACAATAGCTATATATATGTACATATCTATATATGAAAAAACAATAGAAAAAAGCACATGTGCTCGTGGTCAGGAGAAATGCCTTCTTTATTTTTATATCTATATATATATATTATAAAATTATTTTTTTAATCATTTCAATCTTATCTAAGATGTCTCTAACAAAAATATGAATTGCTTCGTTTCTTAATATGTATATTATATTGAAGACATATTTCTTTTGTGAACGAATATTTTCAAAGTTCTGCTTTTAAAAAATCGGAACCCTATTGCTGTTTCAAAATATTAGACTAAGTTCATCAACCTTTTCATAATGTCCTTTTCTCTATTTACTAAGTTCATCAACCTTTTCAATTATGTAAATTCTTAAATGCTTATGTCCTATATTTACATAGATATATCTTTAAATGCTTTATAATCTCTCTCCATTACCTTTTTCTATGAGAAAACAATAGAAAAATAATAATTAAAAAAAAAAAGGTCAGGTGTTGATATTAAAAATAACGAAGACATATCCTAACCAAAAGCACATGTACTTTTTAGATGGCAGAGCGCCATCTAGTGGAGCAAAAATAAACTAAACGTTTATTTAACTTGCTCCGTGATATTTGGCCAACCCAATTTCTTGATAAATCAAGAAAAGCCATCCACGAACGCGTTTCGTGGAGCTCTACCATCTAAAAAGCACATGTGCTTTTGGTCAGGATATGCCTTCATTATTTTTAACTTTTTTCTATGTGTCAGTTTTCTGAGGAAGGGATTGCCGCGAAAACTACTTCAATCAATTAATAAAAAGAGTTGCGACGTATTATGTTCTTTTTTACATATTAGAATAAGTTTATTCTATAGTCTAGAGATACAACGAATAAGTTTGTTTTTATAATTATCTATTTAACTAAATCAATAAGCAGCCCATGGCCAGGTCTCTTTTAACTTCTTTTTTTTATTTCCCAAGCTTTCGGATCAATATGCCCTTCAACAGGAGACTTAGAAGTATGACTTCCAGCCAATTGGGGGCAGAGAAGAATATGTATTATAATTATCTATGTTCTCTTATAGCCAATTTGCCATACTTCTCTTTTCTATCTATTACTCTCTTTTTCAAAAAGAAACCTCTCTATTCCGAAATTCTTTATAGGAGGGAATTTCAAATATATAACGACAATGTGTTTACGGTTTATTTGCTTAAAGCTGTGATGAAAACTCTCGATAGAAAACAAATTTCTTAATCCTCTCACTTTATAGAAAGTTATCATTGGGTATATCTCCAATCTGATTTCAAATAATCTTAAAAACCCTAATAGAACAAAAAGGCTATTTTTCTATATTCAACAAAATTTCTCTATAGCAACACCTTTTATAAAAGAAAAGAAAACTACATTTTATGTCTATTCAATGACAACTCGTAAAAATGAAACCCTTTATTATGAAACATTAAAAGACAAATATTGGATCCAAACTTAATTCATTTACCAATATCCCGACCTGGATCAATGTACAAAAAAAACAATGGTGTTTTGTTTAACACCTTACAAAAGGTGATTGTATCTTTTTTACCTTTCTAATTGTTGATGCGCTGCCAATAGAAAAATTAATAAATGAATAGAGTTTTGTTTTTCAATATTTTTTCTTTTTGTATACCCAATTATAGAAATGTTTATTTTTGTGAGAGCATCCTCTCACAAGAGAGAGCAACACATTTTAAAAGTTTTTAATTATCTATTACTTCTTTTTCAAAAAAAAAAAAAACCTCTCTTTACTGAAATTCTTTATAGGAGGGAATTTCACATATATAATGACAATGTGTTTACGGTCCATTTGCTGAAAATGTCTTACAAGGAAACTCTTTGATTAAAATTCTCGATAGAAAACAAATTTCTTAATCCTCTCACTTTATAGAAAGTTATCAATGTGTATAGAGTTAATACACTAAAATTGCTATGAGATAGTTGAAATACCGAGAGAGTACTTTAACTAAGATATTTTAAAGTTAGACATGACTCTCTCTATATAGACTGTGCGAAGTATATTTATGAAGCTCTAGACCAATTAAGTAAAAAATATAAAAAGGCAATTTGTCCTTTCAAATAATCGTAGATTTCTTTCGTTGCCATCGCCTTACCATTTCTGGTGGAGTCCACAGAGGGCCTCTCCTCGGGTGGGCGTAGAATTTGATGCCTCATGCTCATCTTTCCATTCTGGTGTCACCGCTAGGTGGCGATGTCATAACTTCGGTATGTGTCGTCTATAGGCGTAGATCTTGGTGGTGTTTCCTCTTATACACATCGACATACACTAACTCGGAGATACGTACGTTTTATTCAGTGTTGATCTTGCTGTCAGAGACTCTACGTACATGATTGCAAATTACCGATCAATGAAAGTTCAAGATTTTTTAAAACTAGGTTTTTAAATAATAATAAACCAAAACTTTTGTTATGTTTGAAATGTGAGCAAACATAGTAAAATAATTTGTATTAAGTTAATAATGTTCCCTTTAAGCCCGAAGAAATACTAGCAATAATAAATAAAATTTCAAAAGAAATTCATCCTTGAATGAGAGACATATTCTCATTTTGACTAGATTCAAGAGTTTAATTTATTTAAATCTAAAAATAAATGTCAATTTTTACGGATAATAGGTAGGGGTGTGTGCAAAACTCTGTAATGATATCATGAAATCAAAGTATATTTCCATTTTCAATTGGGGAAGACCAACTTTGGGATGAGATAGCAATTTAGTATTTCAGGCAAGAACAAACTATGAATTGTAAACAAAAGATAAGCCACGAGGGAAATTTACAGAGTAGCAAAATATAAACATAAAAATGACCACTCTGTTAATAAAAATAATAAAATTAATAAATACAATGTTACAATATAGAAAGTCTCGGAACGAATGTGCATCAGGCTAATTCACCTACTCGCGCGCATATGTGCAAAGTTACATTTATAAAGCGGTTTTATAAACAGTTCTTTCTAAGTTTAAACTCCATCTGCGATTCTCTACCGGGAAAGTGTAAAGGTAGTAAAGCCAAGTTTAATTAAAAGAGGAAAATTTCCGTCAATAAAAAGTTGAGGACATTACCTTGAAAGAGTTTTATTTACACCATGTTTACCTAGAGACACCATGTTTACCTAGAGTACTCATCTTGTCTGACATATGTGCTCCCTAATTTTAAAGGATGGAAACAATTCATGGTATTTTTTGTGAAAGGGTGATGTTGGTGGTGGATCTCAATAATTATTCTCTTTCTGAAATATAAATCTTCTTTATTGAAGGTACAAAAATAAGAAACACAATTACTAAATATATCTAAGTAAACATTACAAATAAAATAACATCTCCTTCTAACCACGCACACACACACCTCTCTAGCCACACCTCTATTAACTCTTACCCATATATATTTTATTTAAAATTATATTTCATAGTACTTATAAATGACTGCGGCGTATAATTATAAAGCTATACAACCAGTTTAACCGCATAAGTTTCTTTTTATTTATGAAAAATCATTTTTAATTTCAAAGAGAAATAATTTAATATTTCTAACTTTTGGATGACGTATGAAAAGGTTGAATATATGAAAAGTGATGGTCTATATATGAATGGATGCCGTATGGAGGGTGAAAAATATGAAGAGTAATGGCGAACGGAAAAATAAAAGTGTCCAGGAGCGGGAATCGAACCCACAACCTTCTGCTAACCGGGCAGGTGCCATGTCCACTAGGCTATCCTGGACGTATTTCTCCGTTCGTAACTAATATTTAAACTGACTAATAATACTTATAAATGACTGCGGCGTATAATTATAAAGCTATACAACCAGTTTAACCGCATAAGTTTCTTTTTTATTTATGAAAAATCATTTTTAATTTCAAAGAGAAATAATTTAATATTTCTAACTTTTGGATGACGTATGGAAAGGTTGAATATATGAAGAGTGATGGTCTATATATGAATGGATGACGTATGGAGGGTGAAAAATATGAAGAGTAATGGCGAACGGAAAAATAAAATAAAAGTGTCCAGGAGCGGGAATCGAACCCACAACCTTCTGCTAACCGGGCAGGTGCCATGTCCACTAGGCTATCCTGGACGTATTTCTCCGTTCGTAACTAATATTTAAACTGACTAATAATACTTATAAATGCCTGAGGCGTATAATTATAAAGCTATACAACCAGTTTAACCGCATAAGTTTCTTTTTATTTATGAAAAATCATTTTTTAACCCTCCATACGTCATCCATTCATATATAGACCATCACTCTTCATATATTCAACATTTTGATACGTCATCCAAAAGTTAGAAATATTAAATTATTTCTCTTTGAAATTAAAAATGATTTTTCATAAATAAAAAGAAACTTATGCGGTTAAACTGGTTGTATAGCTTTATATTTCATAGATTCAAATATTCTGTTAAATCGACCGCCAGAGGTCACGCTTGCCCTATAAAAACTCATTGTTGTTCTTTCCCGATGGCCGGCTCAACCTTTTGTACATTATGTAAATAAGTTATTCATTTTTTTATTCTTACGCCTTAAGCCAGGCAGTACTTTTACCAAATTATGTTTTTTTATATATATATTCCTTAGCTCAATTGAAGAAATCTCTGATCAAAACTTTTTATTATTTTTGCCACGACTGCATCACCATAGCATAATCTCAACAATTCCAAAATCAGCAGAAAATCTCATTCATTTTCTTTATTAAATCTATATTAATAAAATGCAAATTTCATAAGTGTTGTTCACTAAAAACTTTCGTTACAATGCATCAATTTCGACCAAATTTTCAACATTTATGTAAAACGAGATGGAGCAGGTTTTGCTTAACATCAAAATATTTTTCCCTAACATTAACATGCGTAACTTCGCTGTTATCGATTAAATACAAAAAAAAATCAACAGAGTTAATTTTATTTATATATAAATACAAAAAAAAATTTCAACAGAGTTAATTTTTTTACATACTAGCTAATAATCTCAATCTAAAAAATATTCAAAACAAGCAATTTTAAGATAACACCATATGTAAAACAGTCGGCCAAGAAAACAAATAACGTGTAATATATATATAATAAATATAATATATATAATATAACGGTATAATAACGGTATAAAGAAAAAATGAGCCTATCGTTCAAATTTATAATTGTAACGAATAGTATTTTAATTAAAACATTTTAAAAACACACAGCTTGGAACGGGACGTTTCACAAGAGTGACATCCATGGCGCCAATTTATAATTGTAACGAATAGTATTTGAATTAAAACGTTTTTAAAATATATACGCACTCGGGTAAAACCCGGGCGTTGCCCGGGCCATTCGTATTATATAAATATATAATAAAAAATATAATGTAATGAATATTATTATCATAATAGTCTATGTTCCGGAAAATTATTTTCAATAATATTCGTTAGGCAAACTTTCACTCAGATAAAACCCGGGCGAAGCCGGGTACACATCCGCTAGTATTATATATATATATACAGGGTGATCCAAAAGTCCCGCACAACTTTAAAAATTAATAACTCCGCGAATATTTGCGCTAGAGCAATGCGGTAAACACCATTGTGTTCAGGATGCAATGGGATTTTTTATGGCAAATAATGAAAATTTCGAAATTGATATCAGTTACAACTTTATTCGCTAGATGGCGCTCTACCAGAATCAGAGATTCAGCGGCCAAATTGTTTGATAAATTGAAAAATATAACTGAACGACACGTATTTTTCCTTTTTGAATACCAGGAAAGAACCCTAATAATATCAAATGATAAATTAATAAAACACCATTTCGCCAAAAGTTAGAAGAAATGGTTGACGATTTTTAAATACAATCTGAGATATGTAAAATAGGTATATGCAAATTAAAACATGTAGCAAAAAATATTAATATTTTAGATGGAGTTTTGTGAAATAGATTGAATGTTTGAAAATAACTACTGATATCAATACACGATTTTTAAAATGTTAATATAGTACCAATATTTATGATGGCACTACTAATAGGATTTCTTGCTATAAGGAATGTGTAGTTTATTGACTAATTGACGACACTTGATTATTTAACTGGATATTTGTCATGATCCAACAAATGAAATATAGAGGGGAGTGAAAAATATATTTGTCGCACTTTATTCCAAATATCCTATGGGTTTGTCAAATGTTATCATTGTTTATTATACTGTACATAATTTTGAAATGTATGATAAATATGAATGTATGAAATGTATAATATTAAAATGTATCCCCTCAAAAATAATCATTTTTAAATCGACCTTTTGCGTTGAAAAACGTGGTAGTAAAATCAATTTGTATTATTTTTGAGCAAAATTTCTAAAGTTGGGGGGGGATACAGAGAATATTCCTTATGCTATTTCTTCTAATGAGCGAAAAGCGATAAACTAAACATAAGGGGTAAAATTGTGTATACCAGTGTTATTCGAGAAGTTATAACACTTTGGCCTGCACGACATAATATAAGATGTGGGCAAATAACAAACAAAAAATTACTGTTCACAGAAAAAAAAGAGTCAAGATGTGAGGACAGCATTTATTATTCCCATAACCTAAAACAAAGAGCTGCAAAATATAACACGAACAAACAGATGGCTTCACACTGAATGAGCTAAACTCATCAATAGAAAAGTTAGATACAAGAGGTCACCAGGAGATGATCTAATCTTTGGTCAAATGATTAAACACTTTGGAGACGAAGCTAAAAATCAACTCCTAAGAATACTGAAGATTTCCTAGCAAACTGGTAAACTACCAAAGAATTGGAAGATATCAATTATAGTGCCAATACTGAAACCAAACAAAGATGCCAAGGAATACAAGAACTATCGGCCAATTGCTTGCACCAGCATACTTTGTAAAATAACAGAACGAATTATCTTTCTAGGCTCATAGTCTGGCTCACTAACAATAATAAAATAAACTTCTACCAAACTGCCTATACGAGGGGTGTCCCATAAGTCCGTGGCCCGACATATAAAGAAAATGACTAATAAAATGATTATGATTTATCCTTCAACATAATCCCCTTTAAGGTCTATACACTTTTTCCAGCGATGTTCTAATGCTTTTATACCCTCCAAAAAGAACGATGTTTCATGTGACTCAAAAAATGAGGTTACAACATCAATGACCTCTTCATCTGACCTAAAATGAATGCCAGAAAGTGATCTTTTCAAATGAGTAAATAGATTGAAGTCAGACGGAGCTATATCTGGTGAATAGGGTGCATGTGGTAAAGGTTCAAAGCCAGAATCATAAATAGTAGCCATGGCTTGCAGCGACCGATGACTCGGAGCATTGTCTTGATGGTAAACAATCTTCCTGGACAGCTTTCCTTTTCTTTTTTCTTCAATAGCTTCTCGTAGTTGCTTCGCAAGATTTGCATAATAATCGCCAGTGATGGTTTGACCCTTATTCAGAAAGTCTAGAAGAAGTACACCCTCGGAATCCCAAAAGACAGACACCATAACCTCCCCTGCTGATGGAACTGTCTTGGCTTTCTTGGGGGAAGGGGAACCTGAGTGTCTCCATTGCATGGATTGTTGCTTGGACTCTGGTGTAAAGTGATGGGCCCAAGTCTCATCCATGGTAACAAATCTATTAACAAATTCCTCTGGATTGGCTTCAAATAACGCAAGATTGTCCGAAGATTACTTTCTCCTTACAGCCTTTTTGATCGGGTGTCAAAAGTTGGGAACTCAACGGGCAGAAAGCTTTCTGAGGCCCAAGTGTTCTCTCATGATCCGATCCACTATTGTTTTTGGAATACCCAAGGTCTCTTCTATCTGACGAACTGTCATTCTTCTGTCCAACATAACCAAATCATGTATCTTGTCGATGTTTTCTTGAGTAACTGACTCAACAGGTCTTCCTGGTCCATGTTCGTCTTCTGTGCTGATCCTCTCTAATTTAAACGCAGCTACCCATTTTTTTACTGTGCTATAGGAAGGAACATCTTCCCTTAATGTATCCACCATATCTTCATAGATTTCCTTCGGCGACAATTCTTTCTTATAAAGATATTTTATTACAGCACGAATCTCGTTTTTTACATTTTAGATGATTCCTGTTTCTTGTCCTCTTTCAGAACCTATAACAAAAAAAAAAAAAAAAACGGTTAGTTGTAGAAACTTAAAAAATGTACATATCTTCATACAAGGCTTTAAGGTATATTTGGTAAAATTTATTAGTTTCTAAGATTTCGTTCTCATGGTCGGGCCACGGACTTATGGGACACCCCTCGTAGATCCAGACACTGTACAACTGATAAACTGTTCTACTTCTGTCAATCAATAATAGATTTCTAGGAAAAACCGCCAAAGAAGACAACGGCCGTATTCCTGGATATTACCTCAGCTTTTGATCGAGTGTAGAAATTATTTGAAAGGCTGCACAGCATCGGAGTAAGAGGAAACACCTTAATCTGGATTGCAGACTTCTTAAGGGGAAGAAGGATAAAGGTTCGGGTCAATGGAACATTTTCCAAGGACCGAAGAATATGGGCTGGTGTACCTCAGGGATCTGTGCTCAGTCCTCTACTCTTCTCGCTATATATTAACTATTGTATAACGAATCAAAAGTTTTTACGAAGGAGTATCTTTTAGGATAAAATAATAAAAGATACTCCATCGTAAAAACTTTTGATTCGTTATACACTTATACCAATTGTACGGAGTTTACCTGTAGAAAATATATTAACTATTGTTTATGTAAATAGATGAATATTATTTGTATTATTTAAAACCTCATTATGTAAAAATATATGTATATATAAATTGGACATTTGTTGTTGGCCATGATCAAGTTTGAGCTCTTGTACGTCTAATTACGACACAACAAAAGTGGCGACGAGGATGCGGGATCTACAGAGCCAGTAAAAAGCTGAGGAAAACGGCGTCTATGCAAGTACCAGGTCTATTAGTATGAAACGCGAAAATTTTCAGTGAATTCAAAAGTTCACCAATTCCATACAACAAAAGATTTTTTATTCAAAGTAATTGCCCTGATTAACTATACACTCGGACCACCTTTCAGGCAATTTTCGAATTCCTTGTCTGAAAAATCCTATTCCTTTTGAGTCGAACCAGTCAACAAGCCATTTTCGGAGTATGTCTGAGTTCGAAAATTCCTGTTTTTTTAGGGCGTGACCTAAAGATGTGAAAAGGTGGTAGTCCGACGGCGCTAATTCTGGTGAGTACGGCGGGTAGGGTAAGAGTTCCCAGCCTAAGTCTTTTATGGTGTTTTTGACCACTGTAGCGTTGTGGGCTGGAGCCTTGTCATGCTGCAGTATCAGCTTGTTGTGCTTTTCACGCAATTCCGGTCTTTTTTCATTCAATGCCTCTCTCTCAAACTGTGCATTTGTTGTTCGTAGCGACTAGTATTGACCGTTTCGCCAGGTTTCAGGAGCTTGAAATATACTACGCCGGTATGGTCCCACCATACGCAAAGCATTGTCTTTTTTCCTAAGCGATTGGGCCTAAGCTTCCGTTTTGGAAATTGGCCGAGCAGGCCCCACGACTTTTGGCGCATAGGATTGCTGAAGTGGATCGATTTATCATCAGAAGTTACGATTCGGTGCAAAAATGACTTATTTTTATGCCTGGCGAGTGAGATAAGAGGATGCCAGCGGGCGACGCTGGCACGGGACGCCGGGAATTCTGCGAGCTGGCCAGCCGGCCTGCGCGCGCACCGGGGGCTGCGCGCGCACTTTTCGAACACCGCCTGATCTCGCTGGCTGTTTACCGCGCGTCGCTACAACCTGCGGCGTTTCCTTCTATTATATAATACTCTAGGCGCTGGTGGAGTAAAAACTTTACTCCACCTGCCTCTTATAATTGTATGTAATTTTTGGACTTATTAAAATATAAATTATTAATTTATAGTTCTCACTGCAGCTCGAACCTTTACCCTAACGCGGTAGAACATGGCGCAGTCGACATTCGGTTAATTATAGCCGTTTTTTAAGTGATAGCTCAGTGACAATTAGTAATCAAGATGCCCTCAAGAAGGAATCGCCGACCATCCCAAACCCCTCCAGAGAACCCTGCCTCGCCGACCAGCACCGACATCCTCAGGTCCATAGCCGCACTGTTGCAGCAGATGGCTACTCGGAATCCGACACCGACAGTCCCATTAGGAGCTCCTCCTCACCACGCCACAAAAATCATCCAGCTTCCTAAACTGGCTTCCCCGGAGGAGTTAACGATGTCTTTTTTCCGCGATTGGAAACAACGTTGGAACGACTACGTGGACGCCCAACAAGTAGCCACCTTCCCGCTATCCACACAGCAAGTGACTTTGCGTGCCGCCCTCCATTCCGAATGGACCATCCTTTGGCAATCAGGCCGCCTTCATATTTCTACCACCACCACCCTCGATGAAGCCGTGAATGCTCTCGAGGCCTACCTACGCAAGAAGCGAAACCCCCTCCTTGATCGGCAAGATTTTCATCGTAGGGACCAACAAACCGGAGAATCGGTGGATCGCTACTTCGCAGCCCTTAAAGCTCTTGATGACTCGTGTGCACATGAGCTGGATTTTAAGTGCAGCACATGCGGCGACCCGTGTATTACAATATGCACAAAAAGAGCTTGTGGGAAAACGTTTGCCCTTGCTGGTTATCAACAGCAACTCCGTATCCGTGACAGGTTAATATGTGGCCTGTTTGATAAAGACCTCCAACGAAAAGTACTGGCGGAGCAGTACAATTCCGACCTCTCCCTGGACCGAGTCCTCTCAATTTGCATCGCACATGAGAGTGCTACCGCCGTGGGCGCGACTCTTTCAACCTCCCCAACCACCTCCCCCGAAGCCTTCATTGCAACCAGACGTGCACCATCAACCTACAAGCATCAACAAGCCAGCTCGTCTGAAACCTCACCTAAGGCCAACCGTTTCTTTCAGAAACCCCATGATCCTAACGACCCCTGCTCCGGATGTGGGGCTAACCCAAGACACCGCCGTGACCAGTGCCCAGCAAAAGACATAGAGTGTAACAAATGCGGCATCACCGGGCATTACGGAAGGGTTTGCCGACAACTGAAACGGAAACCCACAACCAAACCTAATATCCCGCCACCCGCAACCAGAAACAATCAGTCCCAACCAGGACCCTCAAACACAGTTGTTGCAGCTGGAGTACGCAACGAACTCATAACCATTCCGACCGATATCAACCATAAGTTACACCAAATCCGTTGGCTGGCGGACCCGGGGTCAGATCTGGATCTAATCCCAGAATCAGAATTCCTGTTACTGGATGAGCAGACCCGATCAGCACTCAACCCGAAGAACGTCCCTTGCGTAGGAGCCAACGGCATCAGCTCAAGTCCTTGTGGATCGTTCGTCGCGGCACTGCATCTCAACGGGAAAACATACAGTACTACCGTTGGAGTCTGCAAGCACCTGAACGCCCCTCTCTTGAGCAAGAGCGGATGCAAAGCCTTAGGACTTCTGCCGGATAACTGGCCCCATTCAATGATCGTCAATGCCATAACCAACGGACAAGTTCTAACGTTCCCGCCGACCCCGGTGAGAGCCAATGAGATCGATAAGCAGTCTATCCTTACCCATTATGCTAGAGCGTTCGACGACACAGTGTTAAAACCCATGCAAGGACCCCCCATGTCTATCGAACTAGTTAAAGATGCCGTTCCTTGCAAACGCTACCGGGCATACAACGTTCCCTTTCACTGGAGAGACCCCGTCAAAACTCAACTCGATACCATGTTGGCGAAAGGGATAATCGAACAGGTACCCGTCGGCGAAGCCATCGATTGGTGCCATCCTATGGTAGTCGTCCCGAAAAAAGGCTCATCACAAGTCACTATACCAAATGATCTCGCCGGTGCCATCATTGGGAAAGGTGGTCAACGCATCAGGAAGATCCGGCGCGAGTCTGGTGCGGGGATCACCATAGATGAGTCTCAACCTGGTAGCAACGAACGGGTCATCACCATCTCTGGCACGCCCCAGCAGATCCAGATGGCCCAGTACCTCTTGCAGCAAAATGTAAGAGAACATTCCTTCCGGAAGCGATACAATCGCAACGCCAAGCCACTCTCACATTTGGAAGTGGGAGCAATAGTCCTTGTCCAGGATCACCGCACAAAACATTGGACCCTCCTTGCTGAGGTTCTCGAACAACTTCCACGCGGTCGCAGCTACCTCATCCGGACCGACGCCGGACGCCTTCTTCGCCGTAATCGCAGATTCTTACGACCTTTCGTGCCTCCACCGTACACCACCCCACCCAACTCAGCTCAACATCAGCAGACCTTATCCCCTCGAACCCGAGAACCGAACCCGCGTTATAGCAACTACGTTGGATCGGTCCCAAGTCCCGATCTCCAGGGGGGGCATGAGATAAGAGGATGCCAGCGGGCGACGCTGGCACAGGACGCCGGGAATTCTGCGAGCTGGCCAGCCGGCCTGCGCGCGCACCGGGGGCTGCGCGCGCACTTTTCGAACACCGCCTGATCTCGCTGGCTGTTTACCGCGCGTCGCTACAACCTGCGGCGTTTCCTTCTATTATATAATACTCTAGGCGCTGGTGGAGTAAAAACTGTACTCCACCTGCCTCTTATAATTGTATGTAATTTTTGGACTTATTAAAATATAAATTATTAATTTATAGTTCTCACTGCAGCTCGAACCTTTACCCTAACGCGGTAGAACAGCGAGCAGCCCTTCGCAGGTTACCAGATGCCGTTCTTGCTGCCTTTCGCTCAACTCGTGGGGGAACCTATCTGGAAAGCTTTTTGGGTCATTCTGAGGCTGTTTAAACGTAGGGAAACAGAACCTTGAGACACCTGGAGCTGTTTCGCGTGTTTCTCCTGCGTTTGGGTACTGTCGTCATCCAACAAAGCTTGCAGTTCAGCGTCCTCGAACTTTTGTGGCGGTTTTCCACGTGGTTCATTATAAAGTTCGAAATCGCCACTTTGGAATTTTTTAAACCACCTGTAACACTGTGATTTGCTCAGAGCGTGGTCGCCGTGAACTTCCTCGAGCATTCGGTGGGCTTCAGTGGCACTTTTCTTCCAGTTGAAGGCGAACAACAAAACTTCCCGCAAATGGGCACTTTTTGGCTCGGAAATCACCATTTTCCATGGGCTCCAGAAATTTTCCACGATTTGAATTTTTCTAAAACTCTACACATGCTGATGCCACGTGAGTCAAAAAACAAAATGCCTTCAACAGCGCCACCGTCGGCTCAAATAAAGTTGCACAGCGCCCTCTGGCAGCCATTTTCGCGTTTCATACTAATAGACCTGGTATAACAACTACAGCTTTTAAACTATCTGGATCAAGAAAACAAAGGAGTAGAAAAGATCAGCATGACAAGTTCAAAGTTAATAGTACCTTTTAGATGCTATAGCCTAGTGGAGGACACTTCGATCTTTTTGTACAAAAATTTGAGGCTTTCTTTTTGGCATCTGAAGGAGGAGATTAAAGTGCTGATTTTTACCTCGCTACCAGATTCTGAAACTTTGAAGCAGGGAAACGACACTTTCTTCCTGGTCTAATGAAAGATCAACTCTATGATACTATCATTCAAAGAATTAAGCTGCATTTGGATCCAAAGAAGAAAGTGATACCACAGCGATGCAGATTTTTAAAGAGAATTCAACAGGAAGGAGAATCAATTTCGGAATATCTTAGAGAATTGAAACATTTAGTAATAAATTGTAATTTCCTCAATATGCTGGGAACCATGATGCGAGACCGTTTTGTGGCTGGAATCAAGTTGGAAAGCCTGTAAAAGAAGCTACTACAAGAAAACGACGATGTCACCCTGGATAAAGTTTTGCAGTGGCGATCTCGTTCGAACTGGCGGAGATAAATACAAGAGAATTACAAGATAAATTAGTGGCCAAGATATCCCCTGTGAATGGAAAAGATAAAAAGGGTGAGTACAATAATAGTATGGTGCAGCAAAGGTCTTTCAGGCAAAGGGGAGAAATAACGTGTTATAGATGTGGTGAAAGACATTCACACGTGGCCTCTGTTTGCCCTCATAGAACAAAGACTTGTTTTAAAATGTAAAAAACTGGGTCATTTAAGTAGGGTCTGCAAAGCTAGTAAAAAAATGTGGGGATGTAAATATGTACAAGAGGACTATATATTCTGTAAAGGGCGAAACTGATGCCGCAATAAATTTAACAGTAGATGAATATTCTTTGTGGCCTGCTACATAGATGGTATTTTGGTTGCAGGAAAATACTTTGAAGATCATGAACAAAAGTTGGATCTAGTGTTCAGATGATTGCTAGAAAAAGGTTTAAAGTTAAACAGATATAAATGTAAATTTAAAAAGAAATAGGTGGAATATTTAGGGTTTAAAATGAATAAATATGGACTGCATTCCTTAGAAAATAAAATTAAAGCAGTGATAGAGGCGCCTGAACCTAAAGAATGTTTCGCAATTAAGATCTTTCATAGGACTCTTAATTTATTATTATAGATTCAAAAAGAATATAGCAAACATTTTAGCCTATTCTATCAACTTTTGAATAGAAATTATAGATGGAATTGGACGAAAGAATATCGAATGTTATTTTAAAAATGTAAATCATTATTAATGGACTATGGACTAGGCGTAATTATGAGTCATAGACATGATAGAAAGGAAGAATGCCCTATAGCTTTTGCTTCTAGAACATTAACTAAAGCGGAAAAACGTTTCTCTCAACTAGAAAAGAAAGCGTTGAGCATAACCTTTGGCGTTGAGAAATTCAGACAATACTTACTGGGACGAAATTTTGTATTGGTCACAGACAACCGACCCTTAATTCATATATTTTCACCTCATAAACCAATTCCCATATGTGCATCATCCAGAATTAAAAGATGGTCCTTAAAATTAGCTGCATTTAATTATACTGTGGAATTTCGAAAAACTAGTGATAATTCCAATGTTGACGTATTGTCACGTCTTCCTTTAGAATCTAGTGTCAGGGAGTCTCTTGATGAAGACCAGGTACTTCTTCTCAGGAAGTTGAATGAGGTACCGTTCTCTTTTATGGAGGTGGCATATGAGACGCCCCAAGTATTAAGTAATGTTAGAGAAGGCAACTGGAAATTCACAAGGGTACCGAGGGAAAACCCACTGGCTCCTTATTATAATATCAATGAGGAATTAAGTTTGGAGTTTGGTTGTCTTCAATGGCGTGAAAGAGTGGTAATTTCCCAAAAATTAATATCTTTAATTTTAAATGACTTGCATGAAATACACTTGGGGATTGTTAAAATGAAGATGATTGCCAGACGGTATTTTCTGGTGGCCAGGCATCGAGGAATTAACTAGAGAATGTAGAGTATGCCAAGAATCGGCAAGCATGCCCCCGGCTACCATCTCGGAATGGACTTGGCCCGAAAAACCGTGGCATCAACTTCATCTTGATCTAGCGGGGGTCCGTTCATGGGAAGAATGTTTTGGTTCTCGTGGACGCATACTCAAAGTGGATAGAAATTTTTATCATCAAAGATATTACCAGCAAAACGATTATAAATAATCTTAGAGATTTTTTTCCAGATTTGGATTGCCCTAATTTATGGTTACAGATAACGGAAGACCGTTTGTCTCCGGTGAATTCGAGCAATTTACCAAAATGAATGGTATACGGCACACTAAGACCAGTCCGTATAATCCTAGTACAAATGGTTTAGCTGAGAGATATGTAAGAGAGTTTAAAAACCTTTTGAGAAAGAATAATGGGAAGGATGATTTAGAGACGAATCTACAAAGATTCCTATTTGCTCATAGAGCATTCCCCCAAACTGTAATAAAGGAATTCCCCCGCGGAACTGCTAATAAAGAGAAGTTTAAGATCAAGATTCTCGAATTTAATACCAAGATGGAAAATCCGCGAGAGGTATTTCATGAGGCCGTAAGAAGTCAGGAGCAGTTTACTACAGGTTGCGAGGTTTATTTCCGCAACTATGCAACTGGACCTAAATGGAAAAAAAGGTACAATTTTGAAATTATTGAGCTACCGTCACTTGCGAGGGCTTCGTGTATAAGAGGCATATCAATCAATTGCGACCTGTGAGAAAGAAACAAGTGGAGAAAAGAAATTTGATACTTCCTCGAACATCAGGAGAGAAGCCTGTAGGTGGAAGTCAGAAATAAAGTGAAGAGGAGGTTCCAGAGGTTACATCAGGAAGCAAGGAGTAGACTGCTTCTGTGCACGTACCCTCTTGCACTCCTATACCAGGACCTGCTGCTGTGCACGTGCCCTCTTGCACTCCTAAACCGGAGCCTGCCGCTGTGCAAGTGTCTGTCCGCAGTCCTAGACCTCAGAGAGCCAGGAAACCCCCAGACCGACTGGAGTATTATTAAGGTGGGAGATGTGTTGTGTATGTAAATAGATAAAGATTATTTGCATTCTTTAAAGTCTCATTATGTAAGAATATATGTGTATAAAAATTGGGCATTTTTTGTTGGCCAAACGAAAATAATAAGAGCTAAAAAAAAGAGTCATGGTCAAGTTTGAGTTGTTGTACATCTAATTACGACACAACCTTAACAACATCCATCCTCACTGAAGACACAAAAGTTGCCTGTTATGCAGATTATATAGCCATATGGCACACAAGAAGCAGTATAGAAATATCAGAAAAATACTGAACACATCAATGAGAGGACTGGAGAAGTGGGCAATGAAACTCAAAATGACCATAAACCCAATAAACACAAACCTATAGGTCTCCTTCACTGACAGTAAAAAGGCATGAATTTATCTCCAAAATAAGCATAAACAACCATATAATTGATAAAATTAGATCTCCAAAATACCTAGGTGTGATACTTGATGAGGAATTGCAATTTACAGAACACACAATTAGCACCTCAAATAAAGCTACCAGAAACCTAAACATTCTGAAAAGGCTATGTGGAACAAATTGGGGAGCAAAACCCAAAATTCTCAGAACAACATATATCACCTTAATAAGGCCAATTCTATATACAGTTACGAGCGTCATTCCTTATCTCCTAATCAATCAGTCATCAGTTTTCATATCTGTCACCGTTTGCTTTTTTTTTTAAAATGGCGCCCTCCTATTGGTTGGCTACGGTCACGCCACTTTTGCCCCCCCCCCCCCACTCGCTATTTCGTCTTTGTAACTATTGTGTTGGAGCGGGTCGCTCCCTAAATAAATGCATATATTAGATAATAACCAAATGGAATCCTCTCTTTCTTTTTCCCAGTAAGAGACGCCTACGGAAGCCAACAGTACATAGACAGATAAAGCACATAGGCTATAGTTATTAACTAACATATACAATTATTTAAGGCACCAATTTATAATTGTAACAAATAGTATTTGAATCAAAACATTCAATCGGGTAAAACACGGGCGTTGCCCGGGTCATTTGGCTAGTAATGGAATATGCAACACCTGTTTGGGCTCCCTCAAGTTCATCACTAAAAAGAAGACTAGACAGTGTTCAAGCAAAAGCGGCTAAATTAATCACTGGTTCTGTTTCAAATACCAACAATTAGAAAATTCATAAAGAATGTGGTCTAGACCTACTTGAAAGCAGAAGACAATTAAAACCAATAAAATTCACCAATAGCCAAAAAGCTAAAGAAACCGAACACATCCCATAGAACCTATTTAAACTGAACACAAAAAGAAAGGCTCAAAAGATCTTCAACACTTCAGTACGACAACAATATTAGAAAGAGCATAAATATGAAACATAATGAATTTCAAATTCGAGAATAACCAATATTTCCTACCCCAATGCCATCAAGTGTAATCATCAATCTTAACTTGAATGAACCCTGCAATAAAAAAGAGAACAAAAACATACTTAAGAAGAAAGGACTTGACATAATTGGTTTATGCGATCAGATAAATTATTTAACAGCATATACAGATGGATCATCAGACCTTACCATAAGTAATGGAGGGGCTGGAATTAACATAATACTGCAAGATGGAACATACATCAAAATCAAAGAAGGAGCACGAAAGATTTCGTCAAACTTCACTTATAAACTGACAGCTATCTGGAAATCTCTTGATGTATGCCTTAACCAACCATCCCTGCATCAAGCAGAAGTAATTATAATATAACGTACAACGACTTCATATCCGATCTAGAAGCAATTCAGAAGGGCAATACTATAATCACACAGAAAATACATTCGTTACTTACTCAACTGATATCATTGGAGAATAACTGCATTCTACAATGGATTCCTGCCAGTGTTTGGATCGGGGGTAATAAAATGGCAGTTGAATTTGCAAAGGAAGCCAGAAAGTTGAGCCAAAGGAAAGAACAAATGTCATTATTTGACGCTAATGCTTTTGCAAAATACAAGATAATTGAACAAAAAAAAAGAAAATATCAAAATGTGAAATAAACTCCGAGAGAAAAATGATAAAGCTATAACAAGATTTAGAACAAAACATTATAAAGGATGACAATACATCTAGATGGCACAAGAACCTATAGAACATGCAACGACTGTCCTGGTGTGGAACTAACACCTACCCACATATTCTCATGCCCGCAGCCTTGCATAAAATTGATTTAGACCCAGAGCAGCTGCTTTACACACCCAAGATAGTGGACAATGCTGCTACTGCTGTGATAGAGATGCATGGAGACATCTGAGGCTCTTTATTGGACACGACAAAAACAACAACGGCATTTCAGAGTAAAATAAATCATCAGAGATAGATAAATATTTTTCAAATGAATTAAAATAAATATAATCGATACTGAGAGAGAGCTGAATTAAAAAAAAAAAGAAAATTATTTTTTTGGAAATTTAAATAGCTGAGAGGATTCCAGCAAACCGCATCTAAAATATAAATATTTTTTGCTACATGTTTTAATTTGCATATACCTATTTTACATATCTCAGATTGTATTTAAAAATCGTTAACCATTTCTTCTAACTTTTGGCGAAATGGTGTTTCATTAATTTATCATTTGATATTATTAGGGTTCTTTCCTGGTATTCAAAAAGGAAAAATGCGTGTCGTTCAGTTATATTTTTCAATTTATCAAACAATTTGGCCGCTGAATCGCTGATTCTGGTAGAGCGCCATCTAGCGAATAAAGTTGTAACTAAAATTAATTTCGAATTTTTCATTATATGCCATAAAAAATCCCATTGCATCCTGAACACAATGGTGTTTACCGCATTGCTCTAGCACATATATTCGCGGAGTTATTAATTTTTAAAGTTGTGCGGGACTTTTGGATCACCCTGTATATATATATTGTGACGAAGAAATATTTTATTATTTAATTTAATATTATTCAATGAAAATATTTCTTCGTCACAATATATATATATATATATATATATATTCCTGACACCACAGATTATTACAATCATAGAATAAAAATAATATTTGACAATAACATCCAAAAGGTGATTCATTTTATATACCTCAAATTTTAAATATTCAACCAACCAGTTTCTATTTGTTCTTGGAAATATCTCGGAATCAAATATAACCAAATTAGGCATATCCTGACCAGGAGCATATCTGATTTTTAGATGGCAGAGCGCCATCTAGTGGAACAGAAATCAACCAAACATTGATTTAACCTATTCCCTGATATTTGGCCAACCCATAGCACTCTACCATATAAGAAACGCTCATGTTTGTGGTCAGGATATTCCTAATTTGCTTTTAATATCAACATCTAACATTTTTATATTATTTTTTTCACACATATATGTACTTGTATATTCCATTAAAAAAAATTTTGTAGTATAACAATTCAAATGTATCTCTTTTGTAGAAATAAGAAAATAAGATTTTCAACTAATTTGCTATTTTTTAATATCAAATTAGTTGAAAATCTTATTTTCTTATTACTCTGGAAAAATATAATTCCATTGCCTATATCTCAATTAGATAAAAATGTGCCTCTAATTAAGTGATTATAAACTTCTAGCTTATAAAAGAATAAAAAAGGCTTCTCTCATCAAAATCAACAAAGCCTATGCATGACGAAACCAGCTTTATCAAAACTTAGAATTCCATACCTGAAACCTATAGTTTGATGGCTATGATCCTTGTAAATTATATGTTTCCTTGATTTGTTAATTTTACGGGGGATTCGTGAAATTTTCTGAATTTGGCCAAAGAAGTGTTTGTTGGAAAAGAGACTGGGACAATTTTATGACTGAAATATAGACGGAAGCTGCTTTACCGGGAAGTAATTTTAAAAAGACAGTTTTTTTTTTTTTTTTTCTTCAAAATAATTTATGAAAATTCGAAACTATTATAGACGCGTGTGATTTTTTTAAAATTAAACAATTTCTACTTTTCTCTATTCCCATCCTTGGACACTTTTATTTTTCCGTTTATAATTACTCTTCACAATTCATCCTTTCATACTTCATCTCTAAGGTTAGAACGAGAAACGAGTTAGGTTAGAACGAGTTATTTCTCCTTTAAAATAAATTTCGATTTTTCGTTTAAAAGAAACACATGCGGGATGGTTTTCAAATGTCGTTTTACAATTTCGAATTCCCTTACTGCAATGGAAAAATTAATGGGAGGGCCTGGCTCATCAGTGGTTAACCCCTGGCGAAACCGCTTGCAGGGTTCACCACTAATGAGCCAGACCCTCCCATTAATTTTTCCATTGCAATAAGGGCAGTAGAAATTGTTTATTTTTTAAAAGAATCATACGCGTCTATAATAGTTTAAAATTTTCATAACAGATGGCGCGCTAATGCATTCTAAAATACTTTATAAAGAATAACTCACTTTAACAAAATAATTCTCTTTATCGTAATTTTTATTATTCTTCATTACAAATATCTATAAAGAAAAGGTTCTTCGGTCTCTTTAATTTTGTAATTGCAAGTTTTTTACATTGTCCAAATATCCAAAATAGAAAAGAGATCTTTAAATAACAACTGCTATCTTTTAAATATCAAAGCGCCATGTGTCGCCACTCTGGCTAATTTTGTTGAGCTATTTCTAGGACCTCATTGTTTCTTTTCTCCACACGGTCCGCCAACGGTTGCACTGCTAGAGTCTTTTGCTGAATTCGGGAAACCTGTTCAATCAGCAAGATGTAAGATTTAATATATGCACAAACATTGTTCGTCAACATTTTTCAAACAAAAAGTATAAGCCTTTGTTATTCTATGAAGAGTTCAAAGGACCGAGAAACCTTGAGTCAAGTGAATATATATTTTTAAAAGAAATTTTACCCTGGATGCCTTTTTTTTTCCTCAAATGACATTTTCAAAAGTTGCCTTTTTTCACATGTAGGTGTCAAATTTGACCAAAGCAAAATATTCGAATAAATCACCAATAAAATTTTCAAAACAAAAATTATTAGCCTTTGTTATTCTATGAATAGCTCAAAGGACCGAGAAACCTTGAGTCAAGTAAATATATATATTTTTAAAGAAATATTACCTTGTATGCCTTTTTTTTCCTCAAATGACATTTTCAAAAGCTGCCTTTTTTTCACATGTAGGTGTCAAATTTGGCAAAAGAAAAAGATTCAAATAAATGTGTTTTGTTCCAAAGAGAGATAAACACAACTATAAAATAATTTGATGCATGAATATATGCATCTTACCGAATAAATTTTATCTGAATAGAAATATCTGCAAGCTATCTGTTTAAAAGAGAAAATAGAAGGTTTGGTGTATAAATAATTCACAATCGACAATAACCTTTTTGAAAAACTAGAAGATTGGAGAAAGAGAAAACCCTGTATATGTATACAGTTAAACCAGCCTATAGCGCCTCCCTCTCTATTACGCCTGATTTTAAATACGTAGTACGATGCTATATTTACATTGAAAGTGACCTGTCTATAGCACCCACTCTCTATAGCACCCTATTTTAGTGAGTCCCAAGAGGGGGCGCTATAGACAGGTATAACTGTATGTACAAGCATATTGCTGTATATTGCAAGTGTATATTGCCACGTGGTTAATTAGTAAAGACAAACTCCAGGATGATACAGTCATTTATTTAAGGCAAGAACAAACTATGAATGATAAAAAAAAAAAAGATAAGCAATTAGGGAAGTTTACAGTGTAGCAAAATATAAACATCAAAAATGATACTCTGTTAATAACATAATAAATACTTTGTTACAATATTTATATATAAGAAATCCTAACACATTCCTCTATATTTTAAAATCGTTAAATATATCCTCACCTTCCGTTTATATTCGACATGTTGATTAGAACGTTCCACATTTATATTTCCGCTATTCGTGGTGAGCGGCAAGCTTCCTATCATCAAGACATACGGTATTTATGAAATTTGTTAATAAAATATGGTTTTTAATTAATTTTATGGTTTTTGTTTTCAACGAGAGCGAGCGTGCTACTCGCCAAAATATTAAAATAATTTTGTAAAATTCCTATATGCGTCTTTTCTATTAAACACAACAACCGTATATATAATTGGAGCCGAGTGATATTGTTCTCTCTCACTCTGCACTCGATTATTATATTTATAGATTGTGTGTATTAATTCATGTTACAAATTACTCTGCTGCACTCGAATAGAGTGGTGCAGACAGTTTCTCCATACTGACCTATCTATTGTGACAGGACCTGGACTGGTCATTTGATGGACCCTGGAAATGTCGCGGCCTGCTGAAACCTCCTGTCTCTTGGACACTAGGTAGTTTGAGGAGACGCAATATGAATCAAGAATCTACATTTCATAAAGGAGGACCATACAGGCAAGTTTTCAACGCCCGAGCAAATTATAAAGTGTGAAGAAATGTAAACGTCCATAAATTGCGAATAGATTTTGGGTCTATTTCGACAAGAATAATATATATTTTTACATATTCATTTAGATCATTGTGTTTTTATTACATATTCAGATTTTTTTAGTTTACCTTATAAAATACCTAATAAATAAACACTTTAAAGAGAAATATCCATTCATTAATCCTTCTCTAACTATTACCTCTGAGGCTCAATATCTTACTTACAATACCAAAGCGACGTTCCACAGACGCCATTCATGAGGTAGGTTCACCAAACAGACGAACTTTCTAACTCTAACTTTGCCGGTCCCAAGCCCGGATGAAAAAGGAGGAGGGGGAGCAGTAACAAGATCGCTAAAAAAACTGGGCTCAGCTGGCCCTGCTGATAGTACCCTGTAAGGGCTCCTGATCCAGGGATACAGGATGAGCAGCGTTTGTACTCCATGTTAGGAGCGGCTGCACATGGCGTCTGTTTCTCATGTCAGAGGCGGCCATTTCTTTTGGAGTTAAGTCGGCCTGCTACTGAGTAGTGCTCCCAGTCTTAATGACAAAGGCAGACGCATTCTACTTCACCCACACCATCAAAAAGTCTCAAGCTCTACAAGCTTTATACCCTAATATGATTGAGGGGAGATAAGAAATAAGAAGAGACGAACTTTCTGAAAATACTTTTGACTTCGTACTCTTCTGATTCAATCCTCCTAGGATCACTCAGTTTGTCTGATTTATTTTATTGTCGCTCAGCAGAACTCAATAAGTCGGATGTTGAATGGAATCCTCCTCGAGTTGAAATGATGTAAAGTAGGAAGTTCTCAGATTGTATCCTGCTGGAAACAATGGAGATCCTTTTATCTTGAATCTATTGAGTTTTCGTTACCTACAATGGTCGTTTTGGAAATTTGAATATCTCTTTTTGAATATCTAAATATCTCTGTGTGAAATGCACTAGATTATTTGGTTTTAGAAGGAAAGTGATATTTTTTTAATGGTTTCTAGGAAATATATATATTTTATATTAAAAAATGAAAAAAAAAACGCCCCAACTCTCGTGATATTTGAGAGCAGCAAACACGATGTAACTTTATCGTAGTCAAAACAACTGGATTTCCACACACAAAAATGTTCAGATATTCAAATCTTCTATCAAATATCGGTCGTGTTCATCCAGAATTTTTACACCAAAGTGCATTAAAGAAAAATTTTAATTAGAATAATCTTTCTCCTCTCTTAAATTTGGTGAATGTTCTATTTTTCCATCTATCTCTGCATGTCATAATTCCGGGCAATGACCCTCATCACTAGAGGAGCGGCTCTATTTTCACGGATTCCTACGAGAAAAGAGTCATGAAATTGTTTAAATCCCTGCCCAAAAGGTGATTCAGCATATACTCAGAAATTCCTTGATCCGAAATCATATTATAAATACAGGCTTTTTCTCTAACTTAGTCGAAAATAGTATTGCAATATACACACTTTTAAAAAATAGTTATATAAAGAAAGACAATCTCGTCATAGGAGCGACAAGTTGTGTAGAACTTCTGCTATCTGAGAAACAAGCCATGCTCCTGCATGAGAAAGCATGATAAATAATAATTGACCTGCTTGGAATCCGGTTTCTGTGCGATGTGGTCTTGTTTCAGCTCCACTTTGTGTATTAACACTTATTTCTATATCAAAAACACACTATTTTCCCTAACCTATCGTGGTATTTCTTTGACGTGTAATCAAAGGATTAAACTACATAGGCTTTAAAAATGGAATTAATCAAACTTAAAATATCAAACTTTCTCTATATCAAAATATTTATTATATTTAGTGATGTATATATTTTAATTATTTTATAATGAGTATAAAGTAGTATATTTGCGTCTAAAAATTTCCGTGTCGCCACAAAAACCAATTTGACTTTAAACTACATGTATTAGGTTATATGGAAAGACCTGCGGATTTTGGAATCCTCGAACTTATGGGCGCACATTTCAAGTTGTTTTTTCAAAAGAAAGCATAGCTTTCTCACTTGATTAATAAATACCGGGATTTTTGAATACAATATTCATTTTTGTTAGCATATCGTTTAGTAGACTTGATCCCTCCCAAATTCCTATCCTACAGCCTCAAAGTGGCCGGAGGGTGTAAACAGGTAGCACAGGACGTCGAGAGTTTAACTCCTGGTAGGGCCACCCTGTGCTACATACCCGGCTAATGTAGGAAGGTATCAATTGGTAGCGTCTGTTCTCTATAGGAGCGGCTGCAAAGGGCACGCCAGGAGCGGCCAAGCAAAAAAAGCAAAGTCACACTGAGTGGTACTTCCAGGTCTTCAGACCAACAGCACCCCTCTTTCCTATTCTATGATGTCTACAACAACAGTAGACTTGATTCCATGCTAGAGTTAAGATGGAGAACCTGGAGTTTCATTTTCACAATAAATTTTACTTTTGATCATTATGAAGGAATTCATGAAAGACAGCCTGTAAAATTTGCGCAGTGTATGGACAAGATTCTGATCCAGATTACACGACTCGGAGGTGGTTTGTATAGATCCAACACGGCGTCTTAAGGCGAGGCGCGTTTTTCCATTGACGGGGAGATCTAAAAGAAGTTATCACCCACCGTTTCTCAATGCAAGAGCTGGCAGGGGGATTAAACATCTCAATATCCCAATACACTGTGCAAGATCATCTGAAGAAGCTTGTCTACGTAAGCCGATACGTTGTTTGGGTGATTCATACTCTCCAGCGGACCGGATCTATTTGTTCGTGGCTTGCAATTCTGGAACGTAACAAAGAAGGGCTTTTTTACAAACGGACATTCATTGGAGATTAGCAATGCATCCTTTACAAAAGGTTGTACGGCAAATATCACAGAGTAAGACCGAAGTTCCACAGTCAATCCCAAAAGACGAAGTTACGCCTGAAGGTGATGTTTTGAGTATGATTGAATGACAAGGAAACGGTACATTATGGATTACTGCCACTCACTCATACCATCAGAGAGGTACTACTTCTAAATGACAGATATGAAGAGAATAATTGAAGCTATCAGAACTGGCCAATCGCCAAGACATTGTGTTCAATCGTGACACCGCCAGGCCATGGAATGTACTGATCTACCCACCATATTCCCCTGATCTTGTACCTTCGGTATTTCATTAGTTTAGATAATTACAAAATTTCTTAAACGACGTACAGTTTAATTATTTGGAAGCTAACAAAACACATTTCGATGGAAACAAACCCAGAACCTTCTACGAAAGGGTTGTTTCCCAACCTCCCGATAGATGTCAAAAGATCATTGAACAAAATGGCGCAATATTATTTATTAACGGTTTCTACAACGTTCCCATGATACTATCATCTTGGATTTGCCATTCAAAACATCACAGAACTTAACGAATGCCCAATACATAGTTGGTATCGCTACTGGAGCTGCAGGCGTATCTGGCCCCTCATCATCGAAGCCTTCAGTGTCCTCGGGCGACCCCCTGACCTGCGGGCCTGGATTTTCGGGTCTGGCCTCGAAGATGACGACCTAGCTATCCTGGTGTCGGCCAAATCCCTCATCTACCGGTACTTCGTACAGGTTGGGCTGACCTGAGGACCCGCTCATCGCCTGGGAAAGAAGGCTCATTCGCCGGGGCACATCCCCCGCATGATAATCTATATTTTAATTTTATTTAAAATTTTAATGTAAATTATTGACAAGAAGTCAATAAAATTTGTTTCAATTGTCAAAAATTGTCATAGTTGGTAAAAGTATGGAACTACTTATCAAGTACAATATAATAAGAAACAATCACAAGAATAAAAATAATCTCTTGGAATGATAATCAAGAACCATCAAGAAATATTCGACAGATGTTTGCTATCATCCGAATAGGCAATACAAGAGTTACTTGGAGGAAACAGCCGTGATAAGTAGTTTTTACTTGATTTAAACAGGTTTTCAACGATTCTAGTATTATGAGAATTCGAAACTATTATAGACGCGCATGATTCTTTTAAAAATTAAAACAATTTTCTCAACTGCCCTTACTGTAATTAAAAATTAATGTGAAGTCCTGGCTCATCATTGGTACCCATTCCAAGAGTCTAACATCAATATCAGTTTAAAATAAAAATAGAAAATGAAATATAAACAGAGGTATGGTAGATTAAACTGGCGAAACCGCTGGGAGGGTTCACCACTGATGAGCCAGGCCTTTACATTAATTTTTAATTGTAGTAAGGGCAGTAGAAAATTGTTTAATATTTAAAAGAATCTATAAGCGTCTATAATAGTTTAGAATTGTCATAACAGATGGCGCACTAATGTATCGTATTAAAATTCTATTCTTGTTTATTATTATGTAAAACACTCTATATGCGCTATTTCAATCGAGGTAAATAACCTATAAAAGATGGTAAACACATTTTAAACACGCGTATACTCTAAATATAAATCGTTTTGAAAATATATTTGATAGTTAAAACATTTATTCCACAAAGATAAAACAGCGTCATTAGTTTTCAAAATAAATTTTCTGGTCATATTTATATTCCAATCTGTTGGGCTATAAGTTGAAGCTGGACTAGATGATATAATTATGGAAGGAGAAGTAGTCAATTATCCCACTATTATTATTATTTATTTAAGTAACCCAGGTTCCTGGAGCGTACAGAAGTCGCCAATTACTGACCTAAGTCTTCTTGGATTTATATACAATGCCAGTGGAAGTCCAATTAATGAGGTGTCGCCAGGCAGATTTCTTTCTTGGGAGATTTTCTAGGGATGCTGGACATATGTTGGTGATACCTAGGAGAGTGGCTGTCTGGAATCTTTGGTATTGGAAGGTTGGGCAAGTGAAGAGGAGGTGGTCTACGGTTTGGTCTTCATCTTGGCAGTGGGGGCAAGTTGGGTCTTCTTTCGATACCGTTGCAAGGTATGCCTGAATGTAACCATGGCCGGTCAAGATTGTTGTGGAGGTAGATCCATGCTTGATGTTTCGAAGCATTTGGAGGAGGTAGCAGCAAATCTTCGTAGATTTCTGGTGAAGTAATCTTGGATGTAGAGGTCTGTCCACATTTTGAGGGCTATCTGTTCTTTTTTACCGCGCGCGACGCTCTTTGGGAGGGTGGTAAAGGATAGTGGCAGATTAGAATGTGCTGCAGCCTTTGCCGCCTGATCCGCCAGTTCATTTCCTGGAATACCGCTGTGGCCTTTGATCCAGCAGAGTTGCACATTTGGTGAAAAATGCAGGTTGTAGATTATTTCCGCAATTAGTTGTGTTCTTGGGGGCCAAGACCTACATATGGCTGATAGAGCTGATTGGCAGTCTGAGGCAATGATAAAGTGTTCTTTCGGGAAATTCATGGTGATTTTTGTTGCGTAATTATCCCACTACATCTGCCGATTGAAATGGATAGATTAGAAGCACGCGGAGTCGACGCGAACAACAGGCAAGTGTTAAGCTCCTTTTTTTTAGGCTAATGGGGGAGGGAGGATGGACTGCCCCCTGGGCAGCACGGTGATTGGCTGGCCGTGACGTAGTGGTGGGTAAGTCCTCCCCGGCAGAAGTAGGCATATTCAACGTCTTCACAATCTTATCGAGAATTCAGCTGCTCTGTGAACAGTAGTGAAAGTTGAATAACAAAAATATCAGTTTTTAATTTCTCTGGAAGCTTCTAGGGCCACACAAGTCTTTGTGGTCGTTGAAGTACAGCCTGCACTACACTGACGGGGGCCAACAGCCTGGAATGCGTATGTGGTTGGTTTTTATTGATTTATCATGAAAATGGGTTAGCCAATATTATGTAATGAACTTAAAATCAACGTTCAGTAGATATATATTTGAGAGGTGATCATATGCCTTTTTACAATATACACCTATCCCCCGATTTACACGGTAGATACGTTCCTGAGAAAAACGTGTAAATCGGGGGATAGGTGTACACAGAAATAAAAATAAAATGCATTGACAGGTTAAAATATGTAGTCAGTACATAAGCTCGGAATTCCTCGTGAGATGTGTACACAGCGCATGTGTTCAATCACAGTAGCATTTAGTATAGTGCGATAAAAACAAAAAAAACTTATTTGGAAAACCGTGTAAAAGCGAAAACGTGTAAAACAAGTACCGTGTAAATCGGGGGATAGGTTTAATTTATAATACAATATAATGCGGCTTATGACTGTAAAACGCCATTTGAAAATTATCCCGCATGTGTTTCTTTTGAACGAAAAATCGAATGGGGATGAAGTATGAAAGTATGAATTGTGAAGAGTAATAATAACCGGTAAAATAAAAGTGTCCAGGGATGGGAATCGAACCCACAGTGTTCCGAATATAATTTTTACCTCTCTCCATGAAACAAAGTAAAGAGAGAATGCCACGGGAGATCTACGTTGTGTTACAGATAGATATTTGGTGAACAAACACTTATCTACAAACTGACGGTGCCAACTCGAGTCAACAATGGCGTCCATTCACATGTTCCTCCTGAGCCTCGAGGGGAGAAATGAGAATAGCCTCTGATCATCAAGAGGGGAACTCTTCTCCTGACAAAAGCCTCCTCGGATATTATAATGGTGAATAGTCGTCTATATAGCTCGCCCTCAACTATATGTATGGATTCTATTGACGGAGGTCAATAAAATTGTCTTTAAAAAATCTCCCAACTTGGTCGAATAATTTAAGCTAGAGAATTGTCTAAAGGATAACCGCGGTTATTCATTGAACTACAGAGAGATTTATTATAAATATAAAACTCAAAAACTATGAAATTACACAATTGTTATATTGATTGTAGATATATTTAGTGTATCTAGTGTAAATAGCAATATTATTGTTTTTTAAGTTATATTATTTTTTTACTATTTATGCTTAATGTTAACTCTGACTTTAAATTATATATATACTAGCTGGTTGACCAATTTGCAACGCAAATTTGCAAATAACTCGAAGTAAATTCGGGATACAGACCTCAAATATTCACTATAAGTTTCTCCAGATTCTACTCTATATACTGTTAAAATTTCAGTCAGATTAGTTACGTATTGTGGACGTGTATAGCCGACAAACATACTTACATACATACACTGACTTTTATATATATATTAAAAATAAAGAAGACATATCCTGACCAAAAGCACATGTGCTTTTTAGATTGCAGAGCGTCATCTAGTAGAACAGAAATCAACTATTCATTGATTTAACCTGTTCCCTGATATTTGGCCAACCCAATTTCTTGATAAATCAAGAGAAGCCATCCACGAACGCGTTTCGTGCTGTTGGCGCTCGTCAGCGTGGAGCAGGCTGTACCACTGAGACCAAAAATATTTTTGGTCCCAGAGGCTTCTTGAAAAACCAAGATATGAGTATTAAGGCCAAAATTGCGTAAATACGTTTAACACATGAAAAATATCACATTGGTGTACGAGAGCTCTTCCAGGAGCTAGATGTACGGAAACGTTTAAAGTGCTTTCTGCACGCTTTGTCCGTGTATGATGATGGCTGCAATTAAATAAAAGTACTGGAATTTCTATAACTAATCGTGAGTTTTTATTTGCGTCCTCTTTTTTATTATTGTTTTTGTTGTACTCCTGAGTTCACGCTTTTCTGTGTGTTGAGTCACTTTAGGCTCTAGTAAATTGCACTTTGTGTGTAAACCCGTTGTTCTATCCTTGAAGGTGGGAGGTAGCCAAGCGTGAGGTGTCGAGGCTAAGGCAAAGACGGACTCCTGTAATCTTCTTTATTACATAAAGTGACTGACTGACGTAGCTTAAAACTGTCTCTATTTATATACACAATTCTATAAAAAAACTAGTATGCAAAACAGGATATTTGCATATCCATAATTCGATATGCAAATACACTACACCCTCCCCTCCTAATAATAGTGGAGTCGGTCAGGCGGTCTCCTGGATCGCTGGGGTCTGGGGCTCCGGCTCGGCACTTTTCCTCCAGAAGCAGCAACAGGACTCTGGTTGTCTCCAACTGGTGCCAAGTCCTGCCTTGTTGACCACGGCTTCTCTCTCTGGGGTCTAGTGCTCCGGCTCGGGACCTTTTCTCCTGAAACAGAAACAGGACTCTGGTTGTCTTCAACTGGTGCCAAATCCGGCCCTGTCGATTTTGGCTTCTCTGCCAATTCCATTTCTGGCAGTTTCCTCTCAGGGATCTCCAGGCCCATTTGAGAGGGCTTCATCTCAGGATGGTTTTCCAGGGTTTCCGTAGATGTACTTGGAAGTACTAACCTCGGATCTTTCAGTACTGCAACCTCTGGTTTTTCCTTTACAGGGCGCAACTGGTTTATGTGCCTCTTGAAAGATTGGTCCTCATACCCTATTAGTTAGTGGCGGCAACTAAGGAGTTTTAGTATTGTGCCCTGCTTCCACTTTGGTCCAGCAGCATAATTCCGGAAATAAACATCTGAACCTATGCTGAAATTCTCTTGTTTCTTTAGGGCATCATGAAACGCCTCTCCTTTAAACTCCATTTTAGGCATTAGATTTGAAAACCTTGTTTTCAAACGCCTCTTCATCAATAGTTCCGCCGGCGATTCCTTCATCACAGTCTGTGGAAATGCTCTCTGAGCTAATAAAAATCTCTCCAAGTTTGTCTCGAGGCTATCCTTTCCACTGTTCTTCCTCAGTGAGGTCTTGAACTCTCGCACATAGCGCTCAGCTAATCCATTTGTGCTTGGGTTGTATGGGCTTGTTTTTGTATGCCGAATTCCGTTCATCTTGGTGAATTCCTCCAATTCCTTGGAGACAAACTGTCGCCCATTATCCGTCACCAATAATTCCGGCAGTCCGAACCTTGCAAACACTTGCCTAAGATGGTAAATAATGGTTCTGCTGGTTATTTCTTTCAGGATGAAAATCTCCAACCATTTTGTATAGGCGTACACTATGACCAAAAACATTCTACCCATAAAAGGGCCGGCCAAATCCATATGTAGTCGATGCCAGGGTTTTTCGGGCCAAGTCCATTCTGAAATCGTGGAGGGAGGCATATTTGCAGATTCCTGACAGATGGTACACTCCCGGGCCATATCTTCGATGTTCCCATCTATTCCAGGCCACCAAAAATATCTCCGTGCGATC
This sequence comes from Cordylochernes scorpioides, assembly GCA_030710605.1. Lineage (NCBI taxonomy): Eukaryota > Metazoa > Arthropoda > Arachnida > Pseudoscorpiones > Chernetidae > Cordylochernes > Cordylochernes scorpioides. The sequence continues at coordinate 53,726,991 of CP092875.1, forward strand.
ATTTTCATTTTTACTATCCCAAAATGCATCTCATGGAGATCTCTCAGAATCTGCGATCTCAACTTGGGCGGAATTACTATCCGTTCCCTCCACTGTAAACAGCCAAAATCCGCACTTAGTTCATTCCTAATCTTGTAGAAAGGGAACAACGGATTTTCTTTCGAGATCTTTGGCACTTGCCAATTGTCTTCCTGGACATTTCTCAAAACAATTGAGAGGATCTTGTCTCTTCTAGTTTCAAAAGCTACATCCCGGAATGAAAAAGGCACTTCATTCATTTTCCTGAGAAGCAAGGCTTGATCTTCATCAATAGACTCTCTCTCAATTGCTTTTAACGGCAACCTTGATAAAGCATCTGCATTTCCGTGGTCGTCAGTCTTCCGAAATTCAACTGAGTAATGGAAAGCACCCAGCTTTAACGACCAACGCTTTATCCTAGACGCTGCACATACTGGAATCGGTTTGTGAGGTGAGAACAAGTGCATTAGCGGCCTATTATCCGTCACCAACACAAACGAGCGTCCTAGAAGGTATTGCCTAAATTTTTCACAGCCATAAACAATACTTAAGGCTTCTTTTTCAAGCTGGGAATAATTTTTTCAGCATCTGTAAGTGTTCGCGATGCAAACGCTATTGGACTCTCCTGCTTATTTTTGTCTCTGTGACTAAGCACCACACCAAGTCCATAGCTTGAGGCATCGCATGCCAGTACCAGTTCCTTCGTTGGATCATAGTGTGTCAATACTGACTCATTAGTCAATAATGATTTGCATTTATTGAACAATATCCGATGTTCTCTTGTCCATTTCCAACGAGTATTTTTCTTCAATAACTTGTAAAAAGGAGTCAATATATGAGAGATATTTCTTATAAATCTTGCGTAGTACATCAACATTCCGATAAATGATCGTAACTGACCAATGTTCTTAGGCTCAGGAGCATTAGAGACTGCTTGAATCTTGTTGATCAATGGATGCAGGCCGTTCTTATCGATTCGAAAACCCAAGTATTCAACCGAATCAACCGCGAACCTGCATTTATTTTTATTCAATTTCAAGCCTTTGTCCTCTAATCTTTTAAATACCAGCTCCAACTTGGCTTTATGCTCATTTGCATCTCTACCTGACACCAAAATGTCGTCTATATAACAAGCCACTCCTGGTATGTCAGCAAAAATGTTGTCCATCAACCTCTGGAATTTATTCGGTGCTACAGCCACACCATAAGGGAGTCTTTTATATGCAAACAATCCCTTCGTAGTATTTATATTTACTACTCCTTTGGCTTCTGCTAGCTCTACCTGCAGATAGGCCATTGAAAGGTCCAGAGTTGAGAAAACTGTACTACCCGATAATTTTGAAAATATCTCATCTATCGTAGGCAATGGGTATTTATCCAATATTATTGCCTTATTTGCCGTACTCCTAAAATCTCCACAGATTCTAAGTCTGCGCGCCATCCTTCTTCAAAACTGGCACTATGGGTGCTGCCCAGTCGGCGTAATCAAGAGGCTCTAAAATTCCTTTATCTACCATATCCTCCAATTCATCCTCTACCTTTTTTTTTTCATAGCAAAAGGCAGACTTCGAGCCTTACAAAACACTGGTGCTACATCCCTCTTAATGCAAATATTTAATTTTACATCCTTTAAGCAACCCAGATCATTGTTGAACAGATTTGCATAACTTTCAATTAATGAGTCTATGCAAGATTCCGAAATTTTATTTACATTTAATAATTTACTGTAATTAATATTCAAAAATTTCAGCCATTCCCTTCCTAGTAAAACCTCTGGGAAACCTTCATCAACCACTATTAATCTAAGTTTCTTTCCGGCTTCTTCAACAAAAACGTCCCTTTCGCCTACTAACTTGATAGGATTATTGCACAAGGTTTTTAGATTCTTCGAAGTAGGAAATAATTTTACATTCCAGAATTTCTTGAAGATGGTCTTCGGCATCAAAGTTACTGGACTTCCAGTATCCACTACACACTTTAATACTTTTCCGTCTAAAGTGAGCGTAACTTTAGCCTCTGTTTCACCCTTGAGGGACAGTATCTGTTCTTGCACATATCTATTTTTCTGTGCATTACTTGCCGCTTTGCATACTTTACTTAGATGCCCAATCTTTTTGCACTTATAACAAGCCTTTGACTTGTGTGGGCATGCTGGTGCTAGGTGGGAATTTTTCATACCGCACCGGTAGCAAGTCCTTTCTTTGGTCGAAGACGTGAAGGTTTTCTTCGTAGGAGAGTACTTCGATTTTCTGTTCCTCTCAATATGTGAGGTTACTCTCGCTACTTCTCTTTCATGCAGCTCTTTGGCATCTTTCTCTGCCAACTCGTATGAGACTGCCAGGGCAAATACCCTTTCTAATTTAACTTCATCATCCTCTTGTAAGAGCCTCTTTTGAAGGGATTCTGATGTTAAGCCCGCTACAAATCTATCCCGTAGCATCATTTCTAACATCTCCCCAAAAGCACAGTTAGAGGCCAGGTGCTTCAATTCTCTCAGATATTCGGAAACAGATTCGTTTTCCCTCTGTTTTCTTTTCAAGAACAAGCACCTTTGAGGTATTATCTTCTTCTTAGGCTCTAAATGTTTGCCTAATTTTTTTTTCGATTAGTTCATATGTCTGTGCTTCCATTTTTTCTGGAAAGAATAGGTCGTTACCTAGTTTCAGTAGTACAGAGTCCAATAGAGACAGCAAAATCACAACTTTCTTGTGTTCACTAGTTTCATTTGCAGTGCACGCAGCATTGAATCTTTGTATAAAGATTTCAAAGTCGTCTTCTTTTGGATCGTAGACTCTGAAAGGCACAATTTGACTAATCGCCATTTTTATCTAGCCACTAAGGCGGTTTGATGCTTTTGAGTCAGTCCAAGTCCGCAATTCTTAAAACCTCGTGGTCGCTCCCGTAGACACGTACCAATAGTTGTACACCTCGTAGTCACTACCGTAGCTTCCTGTAGATTTTCACGTCGCTAGAGTTGTATTATCCTCGTCGGCAGAGTTGTTTTCCTCGTCGCCAGGTTTGTTCTATCCTTGAAGGTGGGAGGTAGCCAAGCGTGAGGTGTCGAGGCTAAGGCAAAGACGGACTCCTGTAATCTTCTTTATTACATAAAGTGACTGACTGACGTAGCTTAAAACTGTCTCTATTTATATACACAATTCTATAAAAAAAACTAGTATGCAAAACAGGATATTTGCATATCCATAATTCGATATGCAAATACACTACACCCGTAAAATTAACTTTTGTCAAATTGGAGAATGTTGTTTGATTCGTCCTTCAATTCCAATAATAGCGCGCACACACTTCATCTTTTTTATATATATGAACTTCCTAATTCATTAAAAATATTTCTTAAATAATTCTCATAGCTTTCAATCTGCTCCGCTAGTTGACTTGAAATATTTCCCTCCTTTGACCTACCTTCATGCCACGGTACATAGGCGCTATAATGGAGGAAGTTAGCATCCCGCGGGTTAGAAACCGTGTTCTTGAAAATTATAGATGTCTTCCAAGTCACATCTCAAATCTTGGACCAACCTAACATCCCCAGTAAAGTACCAGTACGGTATGTACATCTGGTATGTTAAATAATCTACAGTATATATCAACAACAAATTAGGGCCCATTGCCCTGTATGGATTCGCCATACAACAACAAAATAATACAATATTTTTTTCTCCCTTTCCCCATGTGCATGTGAGCCCTTGTTTGAAAAGGGATTTATTTACACATCTGTTCTAAAACTTTCCTTAATACCTCTTTTGTGTATGAATCTATTTACAATTGATCTGTAGAAATTATAGAGTTCTATTGCTATATTTTTCTTTTCTGAAATAGTTCTCAGCGTCTGCAGTGGGTTGCTAAATCTCCAGAAGGTATTTTTAAGAGTCTTTTCTCTTTTTTTCACCTAAATATTTGCATGCGATGATATAGTGGGAGATTTCATCAGATATTATATTTCCACAAATCCTGCAGTAAAAGTATATGTCTACAATATTCTGTAGTATAGCCATGTGTTAACCTTATAGTATTAAGGGTAGTCACAAACCCATCATGATTACCACGGTCTATAGGTATTAGTGTATGTACACGGAATAAGAAAGAAGTTGAAGAGAAACAAAGTTTTCAAGGATATTTTAAAGAGAGAACAGTAGTCCCTACAGTAGCCGCGAGGCACGCCCCGGTCAATAGCCGCCACCTTGGCCGACATGCCACACGCTACTGTGGCATTGGTTAAACCTCCCTATTTACATACTGGATGACTCGTTAGTTGACAATTGCAATAATCTTATAATAGTCTTTCAATACCTTCGATATAAATTCTCTTTTAAATATATATTTGTGTTGTCCAGGGGTACAATTCAGAGCATCTTGACCGTTGGCTTTGTAATGCGAAGAGTAGCGGCACAAAGTTTCTAACCAGACTTCAACCAAAAGAGATTATCGCGTTCTAACCTTTCTATCACGCGCCTTATTGGCCACGTTTAGCTCCCGCAGACTTCTTATATACAGCGCTCATATACACACAAATACAAATAAAGATTTATAATGAATAAAGATATAATAAAAATAAATAAAATGAAAATATATATATATATTTCAGGCCTCTCCAGGGAAAAGTGTCTTCTCAAAACATTTTATTATTCTCTAGCTTTCGGGTACAGACGCTCTTCTACAATAGAAAACCAGGTTTTCTCCTGTAGAAGGACGTCCATGCCCGAAAGCTAGAGAAGAATAAAAATGTTTTGAAAAGACACTTTTCCCTGGAGGCCTGATTAATTTTACTCAATATTGATACAATGGATTATTTTATAGAAATATATATTTCAGTTAAATTAATTAAACAATTAGATCCATGAGTCAAAACAAAAGTAGTCTCACGGAATATTTTACCTCTTGACTCAATATATGATGATTGTCCCCCGTCGTTTGTATTTTTATTCATATAAATCGAATTTCTTAATGGCAGAAGTGGAAATATTTTTCTTTTTAGTGACATTTTAAATAGGAACATCAGAAACACTTTGCTTTGCAATTTCATTTTATCTTGTAATGGCTTAACATTTTAACTTTTATCCAGTTGTTCAAATAATTTTCAATATTTTTCTTCAATAGTAAGATTTTTCAGTTTCCCTAGCCACATTACCAGAAATATTAAGAAGCGTGAAGTGTAAATATAATCAGATGATCTAAAGGTGGACGGCCACTTGATGAAACCAATTCTTGATTGATGGTTGAACTTTAAGCTTAACACCTATCAAATACGTTTAGACTTGTGGAGTTAAAATGTACCGCGGTAAATATTGGTTTATTTCAAGTTGGACGACTTCTCGTTATGACCATATTGTATTAGACTGATATATCCGGCATTTTAGAGGAATTGTTGATGATGATACTTAAGGAAAATATGGACCTAAAGATAGCAGCTGCATCAACTAATCGTTCTTGATTTTCTTCCAGACGTTTTAGTGACTTCCCGTCACTCACTCTTCCTCTGAGGAGAATGACAGAGTCACTAACACATCGGGAAGATAATAAAGATTGGTTGATGACTTTATCTTTTCAAACAAACGATCAGCCAGAAAAAATATGTTCAAAACTATGAATATAAAATCGTCGGGGACATTAGAAATATATATTTAAAGTATAATTCCTCGAGCATGGCATTTCCACCAACAATCAACCACCAATTCCACCAAATCAGTTAGGCCAAAGTTACATATGAGCGCTGTATACAAGAAGTCTGCGGGGGCTAAATATGGCCATTAATTCACGAAGTAGTCAGGTTAGAACGCGATAATCTCTTTTGGTTGAAGTCTGGTTAGAAACTTTGTGCCGCTACTCTTCGCATTACAAAGCCAACGGTCAAGATGCTCTGAATTGTACCCCTGGGCAACCCAAATACAGTTGAAGTTTGTTGATTTCTCTGTCTCGATCTTCATTGATTGTGTTTTTCCTATGTTTCCCTCGGTTAGAGCAGTTGAAGGATGACCAGAACAATCCTCAATGGCCATTTCCCCAGTTTTAGATCGAAATATCCATTCGTACATTTGAAGTATACTAAAAGCCTGTACTATCTAAGATGTTTGCGTCATCACAACAGTTTCCACTGCGTTAAGGAAACTTCTGAGTCGAACGTTGTTTCTGAGAATCAGCTATTTTCGTGTCACAAAGTCATAAAAGACACAGAACTTCCACAATCGTCGTTGTCGGGCATCTCAGACTAACTCAGGAGAGATCCTACAACAGCGGCACGACCTGGTACTGCAAGTACATGAGACGCCGCAATACGATTGCCGTTATTTCGGAGTTTCCTCGAATTTAGTATGAATTTTTCTTTCTCAAATTTAAAACTAGCTCTTACTGCCTTATATTTCAATGATAAATTTTTTTGGAAGGTCTGGCTTACGCATCTGTAGTGCAGTTTCTCCAATATAATCTTCCAGACCTCTATATTTCCTTCTTAGTTCTTAAAATTAAAAATACTTCGGCCAGTAAATCTTTTTATTATCTGTTTTCTCATGACGAGGACAAAATATTTTTTGTCGAAACGTCGAGATAATAACAAGATTTACTGGCCGAAGTATCTTTAATTTTAAGAACTATGAATGCCGGCCATGCAGCCTCTATCTCTATTTCCTATTATAACCGCTCGACACACCATTTACACGTTTATTGTCTCTTTTGTCTGAAAAAGAATCCTTAAGCTGAAATCTTACTAATTCGAAATGAAACAAACGCATTTACCTTTATATAATTTTATTAAAATAAAGTAATATATATATATATTTCATTAACTCACTACGTTCTGACGTTTGAGACCAAAAACTTAATATGTACACTGTGTGACAAGGAAATTACTGAAGAAATCCCCCATTACCTGCTTAATTGTACAGCCCTTGATGCAGAGAGGAAGGCCCTATATCAACAAATTAAATGTACCAACATCTCAACCTACGTATTGCTTTCCAAAATATCAGCAAACAAATCTAAGGCAATAGCTTACTATAAATATTTAGATGATCATTATGTAAGAACCAGTCAACAAGTGAATTACTTTGAGACGAAGAGTAAAGCCAGTTCAATTTCTATTTTACTACCTATGTAAATAACACAAGATGATTATTACCTTACCCAATTGGGAGAATCTGTATGGGGCAAGTCCTTAATAAAGGCTTTTGTGTGTGTATATTTCATTAACTCACTATAATCCTACTACAGTCGTAAAATTTTATTGTTCGTAATGTTTTCCCTGAACACCTTTACTAAGAATTTCTTTTAAATGGCGGCGACATGCTATAAAAGCCAAAGAGTCCAATACAATAGTAGATTAGATTTTTCTTTTTATATTTTTACAACAAGATGATATCTGTCGGAAAGGTTTTCATTTTAAAGATAAACAAAAGTATAAAGATATTGTAAGATTATAAACTCAAAAGGAGCTTCTTCTTTATAACATGTTATTAAAGCAAAATAAACATGTTCTATAGAAGAAGCTCCTTTTGAGTTTATAATCTTACAATATATTTATGGTAATCGGAAGTTGATGTCTACAAAATCCTTAAGAATTGTTATTTTCAAATTAAATTTTCGATAAATTAGATGCACGCCATTCAATTTCTTGTATGTTTGAGATGATGTCCAGATTCGTCTTCTTCTTCTTTCATATCTTCACTCAATCATATTAGGGTGTCAAGCTTGTAAAGCTTGAGACTTTTGAAGGTGTCTGTTGACAACCATCATGATTGGGTGAAGTAGAATGCGTCTGCCTTTATCATTAAGACTGGGAGCACTACTCAGTGGTAGGTCGACTTAGCTCTAAAAAAATGACCGCCTCTGACATGAGGAACAGACGCCATGTGCAGCCACTCCTAACATGGAGTACAAACGCTGCTCATCCTGTATCCCTAGTATCTATGTACCCCATCCAGATTCGTAAATTCTATCGATGGTCTAACAGATCTTCTCGACTTGTTGTATAACTATGGGTATTTAAAGAGATGCAAGGATCCGTGTTTATAGGACGAAGAAGTACATAAGCCGAGACTCACCTATTTGTCAACTGGAGAAACGTGAATCACGCTGTTCGGACCGCGGGACATATCCCGCGCATTTATCAACTGCTGACACATCGCCCGCAAAATCGCGAAATTTGCCACGTTACCTCAGGTCCTGACAACCAGGAAATCAGATATATTCGTCTCTTTGTGTTAATGGATTTGTTTATTGTATTGTATGTGTGTGTGTATTTGCCAGTTTACGACTCTGTCTCATATCCCGACAACCGGTTTTCATTTAGTGGGTGATTATGACCACTTATGCTCGAACTTCGCACTTTTATTTTGATTGAATGGGCAAATAGATGGAAAGTAATACACTACCATAGTGTAGCAAACAAGCCTTCAAACATCGTTTAGTGGAATCCATAAATAGTCTATACTCTGTAGAATTCTAGTTAATTTGTAATGTTTTCGGTATAGGATTCTTGAACCGCTTCAGAAATCGGTATGGATTCTCGAGGTCGAGATAAGGTTGCCTAGCTGTTGTTGTGTCCAATGAAAAGCCTCAGATGTCCCCATACATCTCTATCACAGCAATATCCACTATCTGACTGATGGTATATCAGGATAAAAGTTTGTTTCTTTTTGCTATTAAGATCTGTGATATTGCAGATACAGAAATAATAATCGTCGTGGTGATTTTTCGGTTCTCACCTAACCATTTGTATTCCAAAGGGAAACCTTATAATCTCCTTGGTTTCCATGGCAAAAGCCCTTGATAGCACGTTACGCACACACTATGGGGGCACCACCATTTGTCTTGATCGCCTAAGACCACACACCAAAGTATTCTTTATAGCATTATTTTATCTTTGGGTAATCTATTTCCTCTGTTTGGTAATTGTAAATTTTCCACAAATAGAGCAGAATATTTCTGGATTAGCCTTACATTTACCATTATTTATATATTTTAAAATATTAAGGAAAATATAAATGTAATACAATATAATATAATGCGACTTGTGATTGTAAAATGACATTTGAAAAGAAACACATGCGGTATAATTTTTAAATGTCGTTTTACAAAATATAAATGTATTATATATTAAATATTTTCTTGATATAAAATTATAATGGCATGTATTTTATCTTAATGATTTTACATTTTATGCTTACAGAGGCTCAATATCTTTAAAATATTTTTGATTGCATCAGTTTCTTTTTGAAATTGAATATTATCAAATATTTTTAAATAGAGCTAATTTTTTTTAATGAAGATTATATCCATGTACTACACACAGATACGGGTTAAAATTTACCAACTTTCCCACAAATATTGAGGAGGGGAAAGTGTGTGTACTAGTGTAAAATAATTATCATGAGATTGACAATAAATGATGATGCTTTTACAAATAAATCTATTAGCTTTTGTCTTTATATAAATTCTCTAGACCTAGCAAAATGATTCTGCTGGATATTTGCAAATTCTTAGTGTTGTATAGTTATTGTTGTATAGTTATTATTTAATTAAACATTACTCACCAGATGAAATTATTATTACTAATTGTTTATTACACTTTATATTTATATTTTTACATCAACACGTTGTTTACATTATACATCGTATTATTATTATTTATGATGATGATATATTCTATATTTTTAAAACACAGAATACTACATTCCCTCCTTCCTTTAGATGAAAGGAATCATGTCTTTATATCTTGATGATGGCTTGACGACTCTTCCACTCCTGGTGATCACGGGTTCCTTGGTAGTCGGCAAGGGTGGAGAAACCTCTGGTGGCAACTGGTGAAGAGCCTCGGCATCAAGTCTATCTGAAACAACTGGGTTAAATGTAGACCCTGTTCTACTTGAACTTGGTCGGTTTAAAGAAGTGTCCTTGTCTTGGTTTAAGGAATTATCATCTGGTATTTGTACATCAGAAGAGTTGAGGTGTTCAATTCTTGTCGAATCTGAACTAAGATTTTCCTGGCTCTCTTCTGGAATCAAGTCAGAAATGCCTTGATTGGTCTCTTGAGTAGGAACATGTTTCAAATGTTTAGCATTTCTATGAATTATTTTCCCATTTTTAGTGTTGACTAATTTAAAAGAATTTATTGAAGTGTTTTCAAGAATGACATGATGTTCTGATCTGAAATTTGAATCAAGTTTTCCATTATTTGGATTTGCCACATAAACTAAATTTCCAATTTCAAAATTATGAGGACTAGCTTTCCGAATTATATCATTATATGTTTTCATTTTTTCTTTGTAGACCATATTGAATTCTTTGATGTTGGATTCATCTTCTTCTGCATCATTAACAAGTGAGCTTAATTTAGTTTTGATTTCTCTTGAAAATAATAGGAATGCTGGAGTCTTTCCTGTAGATCTGTTTGGAGTAGTTCGGTAAGACATTAAAATTCTGGATAAATCTTCTTTCCAATCTTTCCCTTCTTCAGAACTTGAATTGAATTGTTTCTTTAGAAATCTATGGAATCTTTCTATCTTCCCATTACTTTTTGGGTAATAGGGTGAGGCTTTGATGTGCCTGATTCCACATTCTTTTAAAAATCTTTCCATTGATGTACTTACAAACTGTAAGCCATTATCTGTTACAACTTCATGTGATAACCATGTCTTGCAAAAATCTCCATCAATTTTTCAATAATTGTCTTGCTGGAAATGTCTTCTATTATCATTGCTTCAGGATATGAAGAATAGTAGTCAATCACTGTTAAAACATAATGATGGCCAATTGGACCAACTATGTCAATTCCAAGTTTCATCCAAGGTTTTGATGGTAACGGAACTATTTGCAATGGTTGATCATTTATCAATGGTTGATTCCTTACACAAATTGGACAGTTTCTTATCAATTTTTCAATGTCAAAGTCCATGTTTATCCAAAAATATTTTTCTCTTAACAGTTGTTTGGTTCTTGTCATTCCTTGATGTGTTTCATGTGCAATTCTCAAGACTCTCTTTATTAGTTTTGAAGGTAGCAAAATTCTACTTCCTTTTAAGATAAGATTATCAAAAATTGAGAGTTCATCTTTAAACTTATAAAAACATTTGAATTCTTCATTCAAAGGATATGGCCAAACTCCCTTTTGAACCATATCTTTCAGTTTTTGAAACAAAGGATCTTGCTCTGTACAAACTTTTATCTCTTTCAAAGACAGTGCTTGAAGCTCTTCAGAAGTGATGGATAAGACTTTATGAACATAGTCCTCCAGCCATTTTTCATCACTTGTGTTAGAAAGAGGTTGTCTTGAAAATATATCTGCAATATTTTGCTTTCCTTGAATGAATTCAATTTCAAAGTCATATGGTTGTAATCTCCAACTCAATCTTTGAATTCTTGGAGGCAAAACAGCTCCATTTTTAGGATTCAGCATATAGATTAGAGGTTTGTGATCTGTTTTTAACACAAATTTCCTTCCCCAAATATAGGTGTTAAAATGTTCAATTGCCCATACACATCCCAATGTCTCTTTTTCTATTTGTGAATATCTTTTTTCAGTATCAGTTAAGGATCTGCTGGCATATGCAATGGGTCTTTTAATGCCATTTTGTTGTGTTTGTATTAATACTGCTCCAAGACCAATAGGGCTTGCATCTGTGATTAATTCAGTTGGTGAGTTCAAGTTGTAATATGCCAAGCATGGCTCTTTTGTTAGTGACTCTTTAAGATCCTGAAATGCTTTATTTGTTTTCAAATCCCAATTCCACCTAACATTTTTTCTAGTCAAATTATTTAAAGGTTCTGCCAATTTAGAAAAATTAGGTATGAATTTTCTTAAAAACCCACAAGTTCCTAAGAATGACCTTAACATCTCAATATTTTATGGTATTGGAAAATTTAAGACTGCCTCTATTTTCCTATTATCAGGTTTAATACCTTCACTACTAACAATGTGACCTAAAATATCCAATTCTTCCATTGCAAATTTGCACTTATTCCTGTTGAGCCTAATGCCTACTTTATCAAATCTTTGTAAGACTTTACTAAGCCTTTCTTCTAGTTCTTGTCTATCTTTGGCGTAAACTACGACATCGTCCAAGTAACAAATTACACCTTTCAAATCAAGCAAAATTGAATCCATTCCTTTCTGATATGCCTCTGGAGCACTTGATAGACCAAAAGGAACTTTACAAAATCTGTAACAACCACGGTGCGTGATGAAAGTTGTAAGGGGTCTTGATTGAGGGTCTAAGTCAACCTGCCAAAACCCTTTTTTTTGCATCCAGCTTTGCAAATACTTTAGCACCTTTAAGGGCATGTAACATATTGTTAATTGTAGGAATTGGATGTCTTTCTCTCAATATTGCTTTATTCACTTCCCGAAGGTCTATGCATAGTCTAATTTCCTCACTATCCCTTTTTGGAACAACTATTATGTTAGAAACCCATTCAGAACCTTGATGCACTTCTTCAATGATTCCATTCTTTAGCATCTTATCAAGCTCTTGATTTACTGCTTCTACCATTGCATAAAGTATACGACGGCATCTCTGGGCAATGGGCCTATAGTTGTCTTTCAATGTCACTTTATGACTATAGCCTTTTATAGTTCCAAGTCCATGGAAAAGATGTTCATGTTCTTGAACAAGAGTTTCTATATTAGTAGACATTGATTCATTTACATGATTTACCCTTTTAATTATACCTAGTTCAAAACTAGCCTTGCCTCCCAACAAAGATTCAACTTTTTATCAATCACATAAATTTCTTCTGAAATTGAATTTTCTTTCCAAGAAATCACAGCATTGAAATAACCATAACATGGAAGAGGTCTATCTTGACCATAGGCAAAAAAGGTTCGGGTGGTGTCATGTAATTTTGGCATAATTTTATGGCCATATAATTCAAGCATCTTATTATAGCTTATGAAAGTTCTATCACTCCCTGTATCAATTATCATATTTATTTCACTACCATCTATTTGCACTTTTCTTTATTTTCAGCACCTGTATAGTAGGTATATTCATCTGAACTTTCACCTACTTCAGTCTTATTTTCTTCTTGTATGGTCTTAACTTTAGTTTGATTGAAACTTTTGTGGTTTCTATTATTATTTTGATTTGGGCGGTTCCTGCAAGCTCTAAAAAGATGTCCTAATTTATTGCAAAATGAACAAGTCATTTTTTAGCACCACATTCTTGTGCTGAATGTGTATCTAATCCACAGCGATAACATTTAGGCTTTGAGGCACCTGAAAATGATGGGGTACCTTGATTAGTGAATCTACCTTTGTTGAAATTATTAGCATTATAGTACTTTTTAGGTTTATTTTGAACTCTATTTAGTGTTTGATCATTTTGAGGTTCAAGAAGTCTAATTTCTTTTCTAGAAATTTCTAACATTCTAGCAATATCAATGGTTTTTGACAGTGTCAAATTTTCTTGTTGCAACAATTTTTCTTTAAGTTTTTTGTTGTTACATTTTTCAATTATTTGGTCTCTTATCATATATGCTTCTAAATTCCCAAATTCACAAGATTTAGAAAGCTCTCTTAAAGAAATTAGGTAGTTGTCGATCGATTCATCATCTTTTGGACTCTTTGTCTAAATTTAAATCTCTCAGTGACCACATTTTTATGAGGTGTGAAATATTTATCTAAAGCCATTTTAGTTTGTTCATAATTTTCCTTTTCATCTGGCAAGTTGAAAAATATACGTTGTACATTTGGCCCTAAACAATGCAATAGAGTTGCTCTCTTAATTTCATCCGATTTTTTTGAAATTCCAGATGCTATTTCAAAAATGGCATAGGATTCCATCCATTGCTTATATTCCGCAAATAAATTGCTTGCATTTATATTCATGGGTAACGGTGGCGTCAGGTTGGCTGCCATACTTGTTTTTTTTTAGGGCTACAGTTATATTTGCAAATTCTCGTCGCCAATTTATGTTGTATAGTTATTGTTGTATAGTTATTATTTAATTAAACATTACTCACCAGATGAAATTATTATTACTAATTGTTTATTACACTTTATATTTATATTTTTACATCAACACGTTGTTTACATTATACATCGTATTATTATTATTTATGATGATGATATATTCTATATTTTTAAAACACAGAATACTACACTTAGCACCATTATATTTTCCTACTCAAAGTAGACAGCATGTAAATAGCGAAAATATCTTTAAATTTCCACATATCAATTTCTTTAAAAGAGAAAAATTTCTATAAAGTATGAAATAAAAATATAAACAGTATCAATGCGTTTCTTTCTTCGTTAAAAGTGCAAGCTTTCAGATCTTTATAATCCTTCTACAGGCATAGCTATAAGTTTAGAGAATGAGAATATATATGCATATAAATCCTCATTCTCTCAACCTATAGCTATGACTGTGGAAGGATTATAAAGACCCGAAATCTTGTACTTTTAACGAAGAAAGAAACGCGTTGCTACTGTTTATATTTTTATTTTATATCAATTTCTGGTCACAAAATAAATCTATTAATAGTGGCGTTCAGTGTAATTTCTCGATGTCAAGAAAGATGCAAACGTCTATGGACTGAAAAAAATGTTGTTTAGTTTTATTCCAAACCCACCTGTTTACAAGTTTAGTCCTTGCTTTTCGAGAATTCAGCGGCCTTGTGGGCTTACAAGTTCAGCTTCAAGTTGAAATAAAGGACTCTTGTATCCCTTTGGGTGATTTAACAGTTTCTAGGTTGTTAGAAATCTTTGCTAGGAATCTTGTCAAATGTTTTAAAATAAAAGACAAACTCTACGAAAAGTTGTGTCTTGTATAATGTATTACTTTGTTACTAAACGTGCAATTTTAAATAAATTGGGTTATTCCTATACTTTGAAAAAAAAAATTGTTGCTATTTTCTTATATATAAAATAGCTTCATCCTGGTAAAAAATAGCTAAAACGTATTTTTAAATATAAACATAAAATAAATTTTAAAAATAGTTTTCTAGAGCAAACTTGCCTTTTGGAACAACCAAATTGATCATACCCGTTCATTGATACAGTTGTTTAAAATACGAATTAAATGGCCTTCAGGTATTTTAATAAGTCCACAATCCCATCTGTTAAGTATAAATAACTAAAATAGGGTTTTTTAGTACATTGCAAGTGCTAAGTTGTGGTTCAGTTATAATACTATATTTGGACCATGTTTTAAAATAGTTCAACTTCGTACTTGCAATGCGATGGCCTGCACCATGGGATTGAGGTAAAGTGTTGAAACTACCTTGTGTCCCCGTAGCTGCTCCTCTTTAAAGAAGACAGTCACACGATCTGCAGACACCGGGACAACTGCCCATCTTATCTGACTTCCTATTATCGGTTTGTCATCTTCCGTCCCAGGAGGAGACCATCATCCTGTGGAACATAGCCCTGAACACTTCCTGGTAGCTAACTTGGTGTGGGTTCAATCCATAGCTCTACTCACTGACTAGCCTTTATGTCCTTTAATGTCTTGATGCAAGGCGAGTATTACAAGTTCAGTGCTAACTACCTCTAACTATAGTTTTCACTATATAAAGGGATTTTCATTCTATAAATAAATATAGAAAGGGAACGATTACCTCTCCCGTCAAAATAATGGCCAAAAAGTTTCATTCTCTCTTGTATCTGTCAACTAGCAGATTCGGGTTGATAAACAATGCCACAGCACCATCTTTGGAAAATTTGGAACGTCAACTTGGAGACTGGTTTCAAGCTAATGGCCTTAAACCACCAAACAAATAGTTTTGATTTGTGTGTCTTCGTGATACAAGAAACCAACTCATTCATTCAAAACAGTGAAAATTGTTCCGTTACAATGTCCCTGTACGTATCATGTCCATCCTCCTTACTCTCCTGATATGGCTCCATGCGCTTTCTTATCATTTCTTTTCCTATTAACGATTTAAATTGAGGGTCTTTCAATGTCATCAGAAGTTATTGCTAATACAAAGGTCAAACTTAACAAGCTGATGAAAAATGACTTTGAACTGGCCTTTAAACATATCTTTCACATTGGAAAAAATTGTGCCGACAGATTGTCTGACATGGTTCATAATTTGAAAATGTTGATGTGTGAAAATTCATATACTGTATATATAAATATGTAAATGAAAATAAAATTAGGGAACTTTTTTAAATCTCTAAATGGAAAATAAATAAAATTCTTTAACATGAATAAATATTACTTATTATGTCTATAAAATATATATGATATTTTCTCAGAAAAAGCCTCACAAATTTTTAATCAAAATTTAATATAAGATCAGGTCTTCATTTTTGGGGGAAACAGTCAATTATCGGTTTAAAACCTTCAGGGTTTAATCTAATTTCACATCCCGAGATTCTCCAGTCACAACTACAATTCTGGTTTGAAAAATTGAAATTACAAATAATCAGATCCAAAAAAAGCCCCAGGTTTTGAATCTCAATTAAGCATTAACTAAGTGAGTGACCCGTTCGAACATCAAAGATGTGTTTATAAACCAGGACAATAGATCCCAAATTTTCCAACATATAAATTCCACCAGACACTCATTAAACTTTTGCCAAGCCACCTCCCACTAAGCAAATATCAAAAACAAACACCAACGTCTAATATTAGAGGCAATGGTGTACAAAGGACTCAAGAGCATCAATAGAAGTATCGAACTGCCTGCCCAATATATTCCTTGATAGTTTAACACATAGCTTTCTGTCACAGCCTTCATTGTTGTTAATTTAATTGTACAACTAAATAGTCGCTTTTGCACAAATTCCTTCATAGTTCATTTTCTATTAAATACAATTTTAGTAAATTAAATTTAATTGCCATCTATCGTTAAAATTTTACACAAATAAATTTACTGACAAAGCGTTTCTTTTAAATATCATCAAATATTATCTCTACAGATCTTACTGCAATGATATGAGTTATTGAATGAGAGGGCTTGGCTCATCAGTAGTGAACCCTCTCTGCCGTCCATAGAAAATACAGGGTATATACCAAACCAATCCAATACAATAGTAGAGCGGTCTAGAGATTAATTTGGCGAAACCGCTGAGAGGGTTCAATACTGATGAGCCAAGCCCTCTCATTCAATAACTCATATCATTGCAGTAAGGTCTGTAGAGATAATATTTGATGATATTTAAAAGAAGCGTATTGCCAGTAAATTTATATGTGTAAAATACAATTTTGCATATACGTTATTATATGCAAATATTGCATATACGTTCAAAAGGTATCGCGACTTTTGTGTTTTTTCAAAAATTATTTATTTATTCATGAATACCTATTTTGTCCCCTTCAAACTAATCCCCATGAGATATTATACGCTTGTGCCAACGGTTTTTCCAATCTTCGAAGCACTTCAAAAAATCTTTTTTTTTTTTTTATCTTTTTCAGCTTCTCCTTCGATGCCGTCTTTATCTCGTCAAGCGTAGCGTAACGTCGTCCTTTCATGGGCCTCTTCAGTTTAGGGTACAAGAAAAAGTCACAGGGGGCCAGATCTGGGGAATACGGTGGCTGCGGCATCATTAGTGTGTTGTTTTTGGCCAAAAAGTCGCGCACAAGCAACGATGTGTGAGCAGGGGCGTTATCGTGGTGCAAAAGCCAATTTTTGTTCTTCCACAAATCCGGGCATTTCTGGCGGATTGCTTCGCGCAAATTGCGCATAACTTGCAGGTAATATTCCTTATTGACCGTTCTACCCTGTGGCAAGAACTCATGAAGCACCACGCCCCTGCAATCGAAGAAAACTGTCGGCAAAACTTTCACATTCGACCGAACTTGGCGCGCTTTTTTCGGTCTTGGTTCGTGCGGCAGCTTCCATTGAGATGATTGAGCTTTGGTTTCCACGTCATAACCATAAACCCACGCTTCGTCACCAGTTATGACCCTCTGGAGCAAATTTGGGTCGTCGCGGACAGAGTCCAACATCTCATTAGCAATGTTCATGCGATGCTGTTTTTGGTCGCAATTGAGCAATTTTGGTACGAATTTCGCGGCGACCCGTCTCATGCCCGAATCATTGATAAAAATCGAATGACACGAGCCAATCGATATGTTTAGGTTCTCAGCAACTTCTCTAACGGTGATTCGACGATTGGCCAATATCATTTTCTCCACTTCATTAATTTTTTCGTCTGTTGTTGAAGTGCTCGGGCGTCCGGCACGCTCTTCGTCGTTCACATCTTCTCGGCCTTCTGAGAACATTTTGTACCACCGATAAACGTTGTTTCGGTCCAAGGTAGCTTTTCCGTATGCCACAGTCAACCTTCGGAATGCATCCGCGCACTTAATTTCGTTTTTCACACAAAATTTGATACAGGTTCTTTGATCCATTTTTTTAATAGGTAAAAATCGAAGACGATCCAAAACACCTGCAAGCAAAGCAGCTGTCAACAATTAAGTGAACATTCAAAATGGCCGAGCTTGTCGGCATAAGTGAGAGACATGAGTACCAACATAAAGCCACAAAAAGATCGAAATTCGAATATACGTAACTCGCGAAAATTCAAAAGTCGCGATACTTTATGAACACACACCTCGTATACTCTTATAATTATATATTTTTGTGTCATTCTTTCTCTCTCTCCTTTTACTTTAAATGCAAATCTCCTAATATACGTAAATATGCAGATATGTATATAAACTGTATTATATAATATGTATATACAACAACTGCTTTATTAGGACATTTCCGTCTTGTAAGGACTCACCATACATATAATATGTATAAATGGTTTTGACCAAGGACTTGGTTGTTGTTGTGTGATGTAATCAATATATAGCGTGAGATATTCATGTTTTCAGTTCTTATGATAATTCTGTAATAGTAAAATATTATACAAATATATAACAGTAGCATACAATCTCTTTTAATAGAAACTACATTACCTAAGATTATTGAATATTAGGTAGAAGAGTTCATAAACAATTCGTATTCTTATAAGTTTTCTATTTTTCTTCGGTGGAAGGGCAGAAATACTCGAAAGCACGGCAAAATAATGAAAACTTTAAAGAAACCTTTCTCCTTGTGATTTCACGCTTTTTATGAATTTTCTCCAGGCGAATATATAACTCCTTGTTTTCTGCTTATTCCAAGTACACGTTGTACAGGCCATGATAATCATGGTGGGTAGAAGTTGGCGACTGCTTTTACTGTAAGTGCACCACATGTCTACACATGCGAAAAGCAGTTCGACTTCGCACTTACAAATGTGCCAGAGCCCCGGTTGGTTATTTGCACTCGCTGGTGGGGTTGAACTTTTTTACAAGAATTATTATATAACCTTGAAAATAAACAGTTGTGCTTAATGGTGTTTTATATTTCGAAAGAAGACGACATTACTGGTTGTCACCATAACACATAGAATGACGTCAATGTGCGACTCTTGTATTAATAATTCCCAAGTATTTCGAATTTTATTACATTTTAAAAGTTCAAATATTCTAGAATATCACTGGGCTATGTATATATATATGTTATATTAAAATATTATTTCATTTAAACATTATATTTCATAGATTCAAATACTCTGATAAATCGACCGCCAGAGGTCACGCTTCCCCTATAAAAACTCATTGTTGTTGTTTCCCGATGGCCGGCTCAATACCTTTTGTACATTATGTAAATAAGTTTTTCATTTTTTTATTCTTACGCCTTAAGCCAGGCAGTACTTTTATCAAATTATGTTTTAACATATTCTATAAGCTCAATTAAAGCTATTTTTGATGATAACTATTTTTATTATTATAAGTTCAAGATTTTAACCACGACTGCATTAACATAACATAATCCTCAAGAATATTCCAAAATCAACAGAAATCTATTTTTTTTTTCTATTTATAATATGTATATATCCATGTTTTATAAAATGTATTCGATAGATGTCACTATGGACAACTGTGTTCCAATGTGAGGAGCTGATGGCTAAAGTTAAATGGTCCTCTATAAGAATTCAAGTCCTTTGATTAAAGGAGGAAAGTTGTTTCCAAGACTTAATCACCCAGTCGTACCTAAAGACCCCACAGGGTAAATGAGACCCCCGGCGTCACATTGCGACGTCAAATTACTGCTTTGGAAGGGAACAATTAGATTAAAGGATATCGCGAGAGAACTTGTTTCAAAAGTCCATTTTTAAACATGTTGTTTACCTATTTCGTATCCACATTCTACGCCTAACATTGTTTAAAATTTACGAGAGAGAGCGAGAGATTGAGATTGAAACTGATTTATTACAATCTCCATATAAGATTATATAAGGTTAAATTCAGAATAAATATAAATATGAATAAATATGATTATATAATAATAAATATATGAATAAATAGGTAAAAATATATAAAATAATTGATAAATATACATATATATAAAATATATACAGTCTTCATTGGTGGGGCCCACCGCGGGAAAGACTCCGCCACCGATGGACTGCGAGAGTTTTTTCCCACAGAGTGGGCAGGTCGAGGTAGAGAACGAGAGAGATCTAATGCTATTTGTGTAATAAATAGAATTGTAAAGAAATAAATTGACATTTAATGGAATTGGGATGTTTTCTTGTGTGTCTGAATAGCATCAAAGTTTCTAAACGGATTGCAATGAATGAGGAGTCTATGAATAGAGGACGACCGATGACGTGATGAATTCAGAATCTTCAATTCCGTTTCGGAGTCCCAATAGGCAAATGGAATGGGATTTATAAAACTGAAGTTTTATATAATCCCCCACAGAGCTATCTTGACTAAAGCTCTACAAACGATTGACTTCAGGGTTCCTTTTTAATACAACATATTCCTACAATTTAAAAAAAGGCATCTCCTTATCGGGCAACTGAAAGTTGCTGATGGCTTGCGCCATCTATCGGAATCAACTATTCGTTGATTTTTTAATTATTCCAGAATTGCCCAAATACTCATTCTTGATTAATCAGGAAAAGCTAACCAACTAACGGGCTGTTGGCCCTTGTCAGTGTGGTGCAAGCTGTACCTCAACGATCAAAAACTGGTCATTCAGGCATCCTGAAAAATCATGAAACGGGTAGTTAAGGCCAAAATTGCGTTGCCCGAAAAGGAGATGCCTTTTTTTATTATTATTATTTTTTCATTTTTGAACCTTATTCCAGTACAATATCACATTTGTACTATTTTTTCATATTCCTACAAGCTTTCGAATTCAATCTTTCTTCTAAAGGTACTTGACGAACACGAACAAAGGTACACACGAACAAAGATGTCTTTCATGTAAATAGAATGAATCTTAACTTGAGCTTGAGTTCCTTCTGCACACAAGCGGTCAGTTAAGTACCTGTAGAAGATGAAATATGTCCGAAAGTTTGTACACAAATATGTCGCATTAAAAATTAACTCTTTTCCTTAATGCGATTGTTTATTTTGGAGACTCAGAGCGCCCAGTCAAGGTCATTCAGCCAATTTTGACAAAATGAGGTATTTCTAAATATAGAACAACTCCTGATTGACATCACAAAGGGGTACACAAAAAAAAAAAAAGAAAAGATAAAATAATTTTAAAATTTAGAAAGTGTTACTCTTCACTTGAAAATGCGAATTGAATACTGTGCTAATCTCATAAAATCAAAGTTTGGTTTGTTTCGAAGATATATCCCGGTTTAAGAAGCTATTAAATGCCAAGGCTGGTCTTTTTCTTCCCTTTGAACTCTCAATATGTGATTTATTGTTCTTTTATCTCCTACACCATCTATAAATGTGTCAGATTCAGGTAGCTGAGACAATTAAGAGTCAGTGTTTGCTATAGGATAAGTCTGTAGTCAACTACGTCGGATACTGCTGTTTCTAAGCACGGAACAACGAACCAATTTGAAGTTTGTGTTAAGCTTGGTGAAGGTGTCACTGGAAATTCCGAAATGCCATATACTGTGATCAGTAACTATCTCTTTATAGAATTTATGAGTGTTTTAAAGGCTTGAATAAGTCGGGGAAGAGATCAATAGAGTCTCTGTCGCCTAAAAAAAATGTTGCTGCCTGTAATAGCGTCCACGGTGGTTCCACAACATATTGAGTGGACGGCGTTGTCGCTCAATGTATAGCTGTATTCTGTTCTAATAAATAGCATTTATTGTTCGTTACTAGTACTCTCTTTAAGAATATTTTTACATTTTCTCCACTAATTCTTGTAGTTGCAAATTCAGAGTGTCACGTAGTGTATATATCTTAATATAAACATATATATTAAATACCATTTCACTATTGAATTCACTTCTAAGTTAAAGTTCCAGGTATATGATACGAACAGCTGACTACAATATTATAATAGAGCGGTAGGTTAGATTAAACAGGCCTGACCGCTGGGAAGCCTCGTCACTGATGAACCAAGCCCTCCCAATATTTTCCATCGCAGTAAAGACAGTAGAAATTTTGTTTATTTGTAAAAAGAAAGATTTGCTCTAAAGTTTTAAATCGCATTTATAAATGGCGCGCTATATTTCCTTATATTTATTAGAGATACTATTGTATTTAAAACACAAAGAGAGGTTTTAATAGAAAGAGAATCGAGGTAAGTTAAAATGGACAAAATGACACTTTAATGGACGTTATATTGCAACATAATCAACTAGTATTTAGAGCACAGTTCCAAGAGGATGTGTAGTCATACTGTGACTACATATGAGAACGGAGATGTAAACTTGCTTCTTTAGAAAATAGTTTAAATGGTTTTAATATGGAATTGTGTTTTTTCATCGCCTTAATTTTTGAATAAAAGGCTTAAAAGTCTAGAGACCAAGATAAATATTCTAATTAAATACATTCAATTTATCCAAGTTGTATTGTATTCGACAATAAAGAAAGATCTAATGAACACTCGGCAAAGCTAACAAAGTAAACGGTATCGGCTACCATTGCATACATGCGGAGGATGAAGATGGGCGTTGGAATAAGGTGTGAACTCACCTCGACGGGCGGACCTGGCACGGCTGGTGGCTCGCAGGTAAAATTAGCCGCACGCCGTCCGTCCGTTTCTACTCGAGACTTCCTTCCTGTCTGCTGCCACAAGATCTTGATCTTCTTCTGCTTCTTTAGAGAGCTCATAACGAGGATTCTGTAGCCACATATCACAGTGGCGGAGTCACGGTGTACTCTGAGGAAAGAAAGAAGAGGGAAGGTGAGATGTGGGTGGCAGGAAGGTCACTACCACGGTACATCGATGATCCCATGGTGGCCTGTGGACGGAGAAATGAGTAAAAGGATACATATCGATACAGAGCGCGCCTTTGGTTACTGAATTATCAAACTTTTTAGTAAAACAACTTTCTACTATCCTTGTTGCGATCAAAAATTATTGGGAGGGACATGTTCATCAATCTCCCAGCGGCTTCGTCAGTTCACATATACTTTACATATACTCGTAGATACATGTTATATAATACAAATGATAACACGAAAACGCGAATTTTCTTCTCACTAATAAATCAAAATTCTACTGTCCTTACTGCAATTAAAAAATATATTGGCTTGGCTAAGCAGTGGTGAACCCTCCCAGCGGTTTCACCAATTTTTAATCTACCAGACCGCTTCTTTTAGAGCTCTAATACTATATTGAATCATTCTGCTTTTATATGCAACGCTGAAGGGTGGAATCTTAGAAATGGTATTATAAGCAAACTATGGACATATAGTTGTGAACAAAATTACCTAATATATATTATGATGCATTAGCGCGCCATCTGTTATCAAAATTCGAAACTATTATAGACGCGTGTGATTCTTTTAAAAATAAAACAATTTCTACTGCCCTTACTGCAATGGAAAATTTTTCTATAATAGTTTCGTATTTTGATATATATATATTATCTTTCGTGTCTAAATATATAAATTTTGTGGTACCTAAAAACTTGCTATACTCAGTTTTTTCACTTTAAATCTCATAAAGTTCTAAATTCATAATGATTGTCCCCCAGTCGCTTTTATTTTTAGTCATTCTGTTGAATGGTGATAACTGGAATATATTCATTTGACTTCTTATTTTTAATATGATATTTTTATTGATATTTTTATTAATTAAATTGAACATCTTATTTAGTACCGCATCCCGACAGCATTTACCAGCTCTTAGAATCCGGGACTCGGAGGTACATCCGCACCAAACGAAGCTTTAGATAAAGTGCTTTTCAATTTTAAGCGACACAGTTTTACACTCATTGACGAAATTTAAGGAAGTGGAAAGTCTTTGATGAAGAAAGAAGCAATTTTGTTCACACACACATTGGTTATCTCATTTGTATTCAATAAAGGCCACTGTGTATCAAATATCTTTCAGAGTTATTGTATATATCCCGATATGCCATGCTAAACGGTACAACTTCTTAAGTTTTTTCCATGAGTGTAAATATTGTTTCCTTATTATTGACTTTGATTAGAATTTTTAATGAAACTGATTCCAATAATATTAATTAAACATTATATTTATTGATTTACAAGAGAGAGAACAAAATATAGAAGGGAAACTAATATTGAACAAAGTAACTTTTTCTTCTTTTCGGTTAGCGCCTATTAACTTGTGATATTATACACATACTCTGTGGGAATAATTAATCAATTAAAATATATATACAACACTTATTTCTGGCCATTATCACTTGGGCTATTCTTGTCCCTTTACATCCCCTTGACCTTCTCTTTTTCGAGTTGATTAGGCTGTCAAAGTAGGTAAACGAATTCAGTGATGTCATTTTACGCCCTCAAGCGAAATTCAAACCATATTCTAGCTTTCTCAAGTACATTTACTTATTTTTATGGCTATCGTGTAGTGTCTTCACTCTAGTAAAACTTATTCAATTTTTACAATGGTTTTTATAAAGTCTAAGAATACAAAAGGTCGCCTCTCCCGTCAAAATAGACGTCAAAGATAGACACCATCTATTGAACGTCGCCGCAAACGAGGCCGCTAGTTTGCGGTGACGGTCAATAGATGGCGTCTAGCTTTGACGTCTATTTTGACGGGAGAGGCGACCTTTTGTCTTCTTAGATCAATATCCTCCCGGCAAAATTTCCATCTATATTTTAAAAAGTCGTATCCGCAACAAAATCCGCGAGTTTAATTGATCCCTAAAGTTAACCATTTATTTAAAACACAATCTGGTTTTCTTCTTAAAATACGTTATAACCTATTCAATAGAGATGTTAACAAACAGTAGGTTTATTTTCCACATTCTTGTTTTACGTCCCTTTGTCTTTTTTTTTTTTTTTATTTCTTTCACGTTAATCAAAGTTTTCTTACTTTTGTTTAATTGCTACAACTCCACAGCTTACGAATTTTTTTGTAAGGAAAGAACGAAAAATCTAATACAAAATAATTGAGATTAAAATAGTATTTATATACAATAGAACCTCCCTGTAAAGGACACCTAATTGCAGAGACAAAGTGTTCTTTAGGGAGAGGTGTCCTCTTACTGGAGAGTTGCTAAATGGTAAAAATGGTAATGATGCTCCCCAATGGCCCCCGTTTCTTGAAAAGTCCAACCCCACCAGCGAGTGCAAGTACATAAACGGGGCTCTGGCATATTTGTAAGTGCAAAGTCGAACTGCTTTTCACATGTGTAGACATGTGGTGCACTTACAGTAAAAGCAGTCGCCTACTTCTACCTACCATGATTATCATGGCCTGTACCACGTGTACTAGGGATAAGCAAAAAAAAAATGGTAATTTTGCAAATGAAAAGTGTTCTTTATAGAGAAGTATCCGCTAGCGGGGTGTCCGCTAAAGGGAGGTTCTACTGTATTAAATTTCTTACAAATATGTCGGTTAGAAATAAAAACCTGAAGTTTATATTTGTGTATTTTTTACTGTTATAACAAAATCGCCCCAAAAAATGGGGATTTAGCTGTCAACATCCCCGAAGTTAACGCTGCGACTGACAGTCATCAAGATACGATGGTTCGTATTGTTGGACAAGACAAGCTGATAAGTTATTGTTCTTGTTATAAAATGTAACTTACCTCATTTAAAAAATATGTCAAGGATGGAGTTTTAGATTCGCGGCTTAGTCAAGAAAGCAAAATGAAATTCCATGGCTACGAGATATTTCTACATCTTGATTGATGCACATTATGTAAATATATTCAGCATATAATATAACCTAAGTATATGTAAATATCTTCTTCTTATTTCTTATATCCACTTAATCATATTAGGCTGTCAAGCTTGTAAAGCTTGAGACTTTTGATGATGTCTGTTTGGGGATGAGTAGAGCACATCAATGGATGAGGTGAAGTAGAATGCGTCTGCCTTTGTCTTTAAGACTGGGAGCACTACTCAGTGGCAGGCCAACTTAGCTCCAAAAGAAATGGCCGCCTCTGACATGAGGAACAGACGTCATATGCAGCCGCTCCTAACATGGAGTACGAACGCTGCTCATCCTTTAAAAAGTGACGATGTTTCAAAAGAACTGGGGGCGATCATTATGAATTTAGAATTTCATGAGATTTAAAGTGAAGAAACTGATTATAGCAAGTTTTTTAGGTTCCACAAAATGTTTTTGTCTCTTCGCTCATTACATTATTTTTTCATATAAATCTAATTGTATATTGGTAATGACCTAAAATATATTTTTTTTCTTTTTGGTGTTTTTTAAATAGAAGCTTTGCCTTAGAGAAAATTTTACTTCATTAATTATTATTTTGCATTTTTAAAACCACTTATATTAGCCCATTTAATACTTTTTTAAATCACAATCACAATTTATAACCAATTATTATATTTAAATTTACTTTAATTATACTAAAACTCATTCACGCGCATTTCTTATCATCATTTTTAATTACCCATTTTCCCACAATTAAATATACATACGAGGTGTGTTCAAAAGGTATCGCGACCTTTGCGTTTTTTCAAATATTATTTATTTATTCATGAATACCTATTTTGTCCCCTTCAAAGTAATCTCCATGAGATAATTATACACTTGTGCCAACGGTTTTTCCAATCTTCGAAGCACTTCAAAAAATCATTTTTAAAAATCTTTTTCAGCTCCTCCTTCGATGCCGTCTTTATCTCGTCAAGCGTAACGTAACGTCGTCCTTTCATGGGCCTCTTCAGTTTAGGGAACAAGAAAAAGTCACAGGGGGCCAGATCTGGGGAATACGGTGGCTGCGGCATCATTAGTGTGTTGTTTTTGGCCAAAAAGTCGCGCACAAGCAACGATGTGTGAGCAGGGGCGTTATCGTGGTGCAAAAGCCAATTTTTGTTCTTCCACAAATCCGGGCGTTTCTGGCGGATTGCTTCGCGCAAATTGCGCATAACTTGCATGTAATATTCCTTATTGACCGTTCTACCCTGTGGCAAGAACTCATGATGCACCACGCCCCTGCAATCGAAGAAAACTGTCAGCAAAACATTCGACCGAACTTGGCGCGCTTTTTTCGGTCTTGGTTCGTGCGGCAGCTTCCATTGAGATGATTGAGCTTTGGTTTCCACGTCATAACCATAAACCCACGCTTCGTCACCAGTTATGACCCTCTGGAGCAAATTTGGGTCATCGCGGACAGAGTCCAACATCTCATTAGCAATGTTCATGCGATGTTATTTTGGTCGCAATTGAGCAATTTTGGTACGAATTTCGCGGCGACCCGTCTCATGCCCAAATCATTGATAAAAATCGAATGGCACGAGCCAATCGATATGTTTAGGTCCTCAGCAACTTCTCTAACGGTGATTCGACGATTGGCCAATATTATTTTCTCCACTTCATTAATTTTCCGTCTGTTGTTGAAATGCTCGGGCGTCTGGCACGCTCTTCGTCGTTCACATCTTCTCGGCCTTCTGAGAACATTTTGTACCACCGATAAACGTTGCTTCGGTCCAAGGTAGCTTCTCCGTATGCCACAGTCAACATTCGGAATGCATCCGCGCACTTAATTTCGTTTTTCACACAAAATTTGATACAGGTTCTTTGATCCATTTTTTTAATAGTTAAAAATCGAAGCCGATCCAAAACACCTGCAAGCAAAGCAGCTGTCAACAATTAAGTGAACATTCAAAATGGCCGAGCTTGTCGGCATAAGTGAGAGACATGAGTACCAACATAAAGCCACAAAAAGATCGAAATTCGAATATACGTAACCCACGAAAATTCAAAAGTCGCGATACCTTTTGAACACACCTCGTATGCCATGATAAGGCACAATTTGGATTATAGATTAGAACTACAAGGTAATAAGACCAAATCCAAATAAATGATGCAATGATAGTACACTTGATAACAGTACTATTTAAGAACATGCTGTGATATTTTTCCTCATTTAGTCTTTTGTCTGATGACATCTCTGATGAGGCAACAACATTGTTACCTAAACGTCACAGACTATTTATATGTATTACAATATGTCATATGGAAAAAATATAGAAAAAAAAATAAAAAGGTCAGGTGTTTATATTAAAAATAAAAATGGCATATCCTGACCAAGAGCACATGTGCTTTACAGAAGGCAGAGCGCCATCTGGTGGAACAGAAATCACCTAAACATTGATTTAGCCTGTTCCATGATATTTGACCAACCCAATTTCTTGATAAATCAAAAACTGGGACCAAAAAACTTTTTGGTCGCAGTGGTATAGCCTAATCCACGCTGACGAGCGCCAAAAGCGCGAAACGCGTTCGTGGAGGCTTTTCTTGATTTATCAAGAAATTGGGTTGGCCAAATATCAGGGAACAGGTTAAATAAATGTTTAGTTGATTTCTGTTCCACCAGATGGCGTTCTGCCTTCTGTAAAGCACATGTGCTCCTGGTCAGGATATGCCATTTTTATTTTTAATATGTCATATATTAATACAAAATGTATAAATGTATCTTAAGAAATATTTAAACAAACCTGTGTTGAAGTATAAGAGGAGAGGGAAAAGAAAGTTGGCTAGTAAGACACAAACCCTAGTCGACCACATGTCCTGCCTTCTATAAATGAAAATTCTGTGCAACTCTGGGGGTCACTGTCCCCCAGTTTTAAATTGTTGAGTTGATAGGTAAGTTTAAAAACTAAAGTGTGTTGACAATAAATAAAACCATGAAAGCATGAATTCCACCTTTCAATGTAGCATATATATGCAGAATCGTCCAATACAGAAATAGAGCTCTAAAAAGCAGTCTGATAGATTAATTTGGTGAAACCGCTGGGAGGGTTCACTACTAATGAGCCAAGCCCTCCCAATATTTTTTCATTGCAGTAAGGACAGTAGAGGTTTGTTTTATGTGTGAAACTTTCGTGCTTAAAAGTTTTATTTTCTTATATATCTCTGCTTATCCCTAATACACGTGGTACAGGCCATGATAATCATGGGGGGGTAAGAAGTAGGCGACTGCTTTTACTGTAAGTGCACCACATGTCTACACACATGAAAAAGCAGTTCGACTTTGCACTTACAAATGTTCAAAGCTCCGTTTGGTTACTTGCACTCGCTGGTGGGGTTGGACTTTTGCAAGAATCGGGGTCCATTGGAGCATTTTTTTTTTTTTATCAGAAAAAAGTGCCCAATGCGGGAATCAAACTCGGGTCATAGTGGTCGAAATGGTTTAGACCATTCTTACACTGACCCCCTGTACTGTACTTACCCCCCATTACTGTAAGTACACCACATGTCTACACACGTGAAAAGCAGTTCGACTTTGCACTTACAAATATACCAGAGCCCCATTTTGGTTACTTGCACTTACAGGTGGGGTTGGACTCTAGCAAGAATGGGGGGCCATTGGAGCATTTTTTCTTTTTATCAGATTGATCAGTCATGAGAGAGAGGTTTATACTGTATATATTTCACCATTATTAATTTTCTATGTGTTTGAATACATGTATTCAAATGTATGCCATTGGAGTAGACACACACACACACAACACACAGTATAATTTAAAACAAAATTTATTAATTCCGTCCAAAAGTTCTACAACGAGCCTAGCTGCCACCATTCCTATTCCTCCCAGGTGTCTCCATAGATGTTGCCCTTGCCGGATGGGACGGCTGCACACATCACACACACAAACTTTTACATGATACAATTGTCCATTCAATTTTTTAAAAAACTAAACAGGATCTTTGGGAGAGGCCGCTGCTTATAATAAAACAGCTCAAGGAGCATGAACTCATGGAGAATTTGCGTATAATCTCTACACAAGGGGATAATAATAATAACAACATTTTTTTTTTAAATTATAGTTATTTGATATGGATAAGATTTTATAAAATAATATGTTGATTTATGGAACATTTAATCATATAAACTTAACAGATGGAACTAGAACTCTGAACAAACTTATAAAGAAACAAATAATGTCATTAATTTATCCAAATATTCATTCTCTCCAAAAGGCCCTAGCAGTACTAACTAACATAATGTTACATAGAAAGAAAAGCACATTCCAGAATGGAGAGAGAATGTTCTAGAACATTTAAGAATAATGTAGAAAAAGCGGAAGACAACTGATTGGCCAATCTAAAGCGATTGCGCAAGACTTGGTGCTGGCGGCTTTCAGATTGGCTGACCAACCATGCCCGTTCTGGAAAGATCTACTCCAAGATATATAGGGATGAGGAACTCCTGCAATTAAGTAGAAGAACGAAGCTACGTGGTGGACTCCAAGCAAACTGCTGTCTCAAGAGGTCGGACTGCTGCTTACCGCTGACGCCAGTGTACTTCCAGGAAGATTCTAGAAGGTTCTACTAACTTCTGTCTCCTGTTCTGCTCCTGCTTTCCCTCACCGTGCTGCAGTTGGTGAGTTTGTAACTGCTGTTTTCTTTATTGTTGTTTCATTTTTGCACTCTTCTGTAATTATTTTATCGATTAGGCTTAAATAAAGTCCTAAAGATCCTTTGTACCCACGGAAGTTATTCTTTGTTAACCAACAACGCAACAATACTATCCAAAGGTATGAATTTTGTACTTTCTCAAAAGTTTAACAATTCCCAGGATGGAATCATCTATAAAAACCTAAGAGATGATTAAAAATTAAAGGTTAGGGCAGAAATTGTCCCTAGTTTCGAAAAAAATCTTGAAGTTTGATGTGTTGCATTTATCACAGTTATAAATATATATTTTTAAAAATAAAGACAGACAAAGAAAGAATAACTTGTATAGAAATCAGATCAAAGAAAGTCATTAATGACTCTGTGAGACAAAACCACAGTAATGATGGGACCACAGAATATGATGGCAACAGAACAAAATAGCTTATCCCAACATTTAGCAGAGATACACCAACCCCTTTACAGAGTTTAATCAAAGATTCTAACAGACATATTGAAATCAAATAAAACACAACTTTAAACTAAACTATAAATTAATTGATAAATTAAAAGCCACTAATGGTGAATTACAGAATTTCTGGGGATTAGTGGAAAGAAGGTCTAAACCGTTGGTTTTCAACCGATACGACCCGGGTTCGTTTCCCGCATTGGACACTTTTTTCTGAAAAAAAAAATGCTCCAATGGCCACAGATTCTTGCAAAAGTTCAACACTACTAGCGAGTGTAAGTAACCAAACGGGGCTCTGGCACATTTGTAAGTGCAAAGTCAAACTGCTTTTCACATGTGTAGAAATGTGGTGCACTTACAGTAAAAGCAGTCGCCTACTTCTACCCACCATGATTATCATGGCCTGTACCACGTGTACTAGGGATAAGCAAAAAAAAAAACAGAATTTCTATAGTTCACCTAAAAAAAATACACAACAATTTCTTACACATCCCATAGATCCTTGTTCTTATTCCAAAATCACTTTATTAGGTACCACTTAAAGAGAGCAACCTAGTTTATGATAACTGCAACAATGAATAATATTTGAAGGTTATTCACATATTAAACAAAAGGTTAACACGGGATTCAATCCCAGTTCATGGCTGTCGGGAATCGAAGGTGTTACCCACTCTACACCGACTCTTACTCCATAGATGGACCTTCAATATATATATATATATATATATATCCTAGACAAGCCCCATGAACTAATGCTGGTAGCAACATAGAGTCTACATAGAGAAATAAATGTTAGGGCGGATCATTCCTTCTACAAACCTTCCAAACACGGCAATGCTAGAAACCTATGTAATATAGTCTTTCCGAAGAATTTTTATGTCATTATATAGAGGCAGCTTCATAGAAATAAATTCTTACCATTGGCGAGAACTTGGCAAGCCAGCTATATATGAGGTGGATTTGATTTAAAAGGACATGGGACTGTTGGCTGGAAGACATTTCCAGACATGTGTAGGAGAGTTGAAAAGAGTTAAGACCAGAAATATCTTGGCTCAGTCTCATTGCATATGAAAAGTAAGCAAACTTTATGGTTTTTAAATAACTATTGAAAACACAGTGCAATAAAGATTTTAAATAATTTCTTTTTTTTACCAAATAGTCTTAACATGATTAGTATTGAAAATATCAAGATTATTCTAGAATTTTAAAAAATGTTTAATCATATATTTAAAAAAGCATTCTGTTTTGCTGCCACACATTAGCATCAGTTTCTATAACACTAGTAAATCCTGTAGCAACCAGTGCTATCATCAAGTGTCTTCTTCTTCTTTCTTATCTTCACTCAATCACACTAAGGTATCAAGCTTGTAAAGCTTGAGACTTTTGATGGTGTCTGCCGGGGAAGAGTAGAGCTCATCAATGAATGAGTCAATACAACTGTGCAACGGCCGATGCAGCATAGCGGAGAGATTTGACAACCATCATGACTGGGTGAAGTAGAATGTGTCTGCCTTTGTCATTAAGACTTGGAGCATTACTCAGTGGCAGGCCGACTTAGCTCCAAAAGAAATGGCTGCCTCTGACATGAGGAACAGACGCCATGTGCAGCCGCTCCTAACATGGAGTACAAACGCTGGTCATCCTGTATCCATGGATTAGGAGCTCTTACAGGGTACTATCAGCCGGGCCAGCTGAGCCCAGGTTTTTTAGTGAGCTTGTTACTGCTCCCCCTCCTCCTTTTTCATCAAATCATCAAGTGAGATATTCATCAAGTTACCTCTTGCTGCAGGCCTGTAGGCTGGTGGAGGCGGAGGTGGCTGATACCTGGAGTCTACACCCATCCGGTTCCTCATCCGCAGCTCCTCGTAGCTGCTGTTCCTCTCCCCAGTCTGGGGCTCAGGGGGCAACAAGGAACCTGCCCCACACAGGTACATTAACTGAGAAATCACTCTATAAGTACCTCTTTTTTTAAGAATCATGGTAATGCTAAAGCAAGCTACCAACAGTCACTGACATCCTTTATATGCATATGTGCCAAATTTCAAACTGATTCGTGGGAATTGGCAGCCCTTTCAGTGGGTGTTCCTACGTTGTTTAGGCTAAGATGGAGAAGACGTAGTATTGTTCAATGATATATTCAATTTTGGTGTTTGAATGAGAAAACATGTGAAGAACAGGCTGGATGCCATTTATGGGAGAACTCCATTCAAGACCAAAGTCAGATATTGGTTTAAAGACCATTGGTTGAACACTGATATCTGATGATCGCCCAGCAGATGTGGTTACCAAAGAAATTGTAAAAAAAACAGGGCATGATTAGCGCATGTAGTAGCAGAGGCAACATATGTGCCCCAACAGAAATAATATTAAATATTCTACAAGAAAAATTAGAGAGGAAGAAGTTAGAGGTCTACTATATGCCATCAAGGTGAGCAGAAGTGAATGCAACTTTTAACTTCAAAGCAGTTTTAGGGACAACTTGCGCAAGATCCAAAGAATATTGTGTGTAGAGTTATGACCATTGACCTGGAGACATCATTATATACCCCGGAAACAAAACAATTAGTTGCTCTGGGTGAATCTGCTCCAAATATGGCAAGGATCTGCTGGCAAAGTTATGGCAATTAGTTTTTGAGGCACCAATCTGATAGACTTCAAAAAAAGTGGAAAAATAACACTGGAGACAATAAATATGGCAAGTGAGTTATTAGACCGCTTCAACAAGAAATTGAAGGATCTTCAGTCAGATTTTGGCTAAGGTGATTTTTACCATGACAACACACCAGCACATTCATCCAGACTTGTCGCACAAAAATTGCATGAATTGCATTTTTATTTGCTACTGCAGCCCTTGCCATACTTTAGGAAAAGTATTCAATGTGGGATTCAATCCTGGCTCCTGATTGTACAAGTATGACTACCAGTATACTGTTAAACCCATTATAGGCATTTTCACCCTTATGGGGCATTTCAATGCCTGTGACAATTCTGTGCTCTCCAAGTGTGACACAGCAACTTAATATCTTGTCTTCTTCTTACTTAACTCCACTCAATCATATCAGGGTATCAAGTTGTGACCCTTGATGGTGTCTGTTTGACAACATTCATGACTGGGTGAAGTAGAATGTGTCTGCCTTTGTCATTAAGACTGGGAGCACTACTCGGTGGCAGGCTGACTTAGCTCCAAAAGAAATGGCCGCCTCTGGCATGAGGAACAGATGCCATGTGCAGCAGCTCCTAACAAGGAGTACAAACACTGCTCATCCTGTATCCCTGGATTAGGAGCCCTTACAGGGTACTATCTGCCGGGCCAGCTGAACCCAGGTTTTTTACAGAGCTTGTTACTGCTACCCCTCCTCCTTTTTCATCCGGGCTTGGGACCAGCAAGGGCGAAGTTTTAATATCTTGTAAACCTCTTTAGAAAAATAAAAGCTGTAAACTATAATGTTATTTCTGAGCATTGATCAAAATCTAATTTAAACATAGTGATTTTTTTTTTTTTTTAAATAGAGCAGTCTATAAATAGCTCTTCAATTAAAAAGGCATATATTGGATCAAAATATAATTTATGTTGCAATATCTTGAAAAAGGTTGACGTTCAGCCAACTGAAATATTGGAAAATAAATTATATTTTGATCCAATATATGTCTTTTTAATTGATAGTGAAATAAATATTTGTGTATATTTGTACTGTTCTCAAAGCTTAGGTACCGGAGCTATAAAAAGAGCAACCCAATAAGCCGAGCTATATAAACAGCTCTTCTGTTGACCATCTCTAGCAAACAAATTCTGCCAAATCCTGAGCTCCTACCTGTGGACTCTTATTTCAGAGTATGGCCAGTATATGGCAGCTTTGATTTTATGTAATTCACTCATGAAATCTCCTGAATCTACCAGAGAGGTGTCTAGATGGTGAATGGATGGGTCAATTCAATAATAGAGACGGTCAGAAAGGGGAAGGAACAAACCTTGAGGTTCCATGTTGGGAGTGTACTCCTGAGTTGGCATTCTTGACAAGTCTTCTTCCTGATGCTCTAACCTATCAGTCCTGCCACACCACACTGACTGAAGTCATTTCTTGGTTGACAATACCAGCCATCTAATGTTCTTATAATACAGTAGAACCTCCCTGTAAAGGACACCTAATTGTAGGGCCAAAGTGTCCTTCAGAGAGAGGTTTCCTCTTACCGGAAAGTTGCTAAATAGTAAAAATGATCATTTTGCAAATGAAAACTGTTCTTTGTAGAGAGGTGTCCTCTAGCGTGAGTGTCCTCTCATGGAGGTTCTACTGAATACAAGATGTAGAGGCTCTCCTGGGTTCTTGATTTTTCTCTCTCTGATCCATTTCTGTGTGGACAGGAGTAATCATTGGTTTTAAGATCATTTGTAACCTTTTAAAAAATATTCTTTGTGGTTGTGGGGAAAAATATGAACAATGCTCTGTCAACAATTGAACTCAATAAAAATGTATTACAGTACACAAAGCAGAAACTCTGGTAAAGAAAGCATAGGTTAACAACGGTATGTTCAAGTTAAATGGGGACAATGACCATGTAGTTTTAGACATAGTGACAGGCTGCTGCTGCCACAGGGTTTCACTCTACTATATTGCTTCTGTGGACTAGAGCCATGCACATATCTTTCTTACATAGCCTGGGTCACATACAGCTTCTCTCTAAATATAAGAATAAGCATTCTTACAATATAAAAAAACAACAAAAACAACTTTATTAGGACATTTCCGTCCTGTAAGGACTCGCCATACATCATTTTCATGGAGAAAAGGGGGGAAAAACATACACAAAGGAGAGAAGGGAAAATGAAAAGGAAATCAATGTATTCAACATAACTATACAAATTAACTATGGAAGAGAAAATTGTTCTGTAATTTTAGTTCTTAGAGATTACCTTGTTCTCTAACGCTTTATGAAAGTTAAACAATTCTATCACAATATAAAAATGATGGTGAAAGAAAAATAATTCTGATCCTAGATATGCTGCGATCAATTAACAAACAAACAAAACAAAAAAGACTTTATTGAGGATCTCTCGTCCTATATAGGATTCGCCAGTTTACAGAGTAAGAGAACTAAGAATACAGAGAGAAACCTATAAGTAGTAGGTATAGTATAGTATTTTCTACACTGTGACTATATACAACAGCAACAACAAGCCTTTTACTGGAATCAAAGTCCCATACAGGATTCGTCATTCTAATCCTGACATAGATTATTTGCATATAATTATTTACATCAATTAGATTATGTATATAGCCTCCCCTTCTCTTCAGCCGTCTTCCAAAATTTGAACAACGCAAGCGATCAATTAAAGATATTGAATAAGAATATAAATAGTAGCAATGCGTTTCTTTATTTGTACAAAGTACAAGATTTTGGTTCTTTATAATCTTTCTACAGACATAGCTATAAGTTGAGAGAATGATGATATATAAATCCTCAAATATCCTCATTCTCTCAACTTATAGCAATGCCTATAGAAGGATTATAAAAATCCAAAATCTTCTACTTTGTACAAATAGATACATTGCTACTACAGTTAAAGCTGTCTATAGCGCCCCCTCTTGGGACTCTCCAAAATAGGGTGCTATAGAGAGGGGGTGCTATAGACAGGTCACTTTTAATGTAAATCGCATCGTACTGCGTATTTAAAATCGGGCGCTATAGAGAGGGAGGTGCTATTTAGAGGGGGTGCTATAGACAGGTTTAACTGTATTTATATTCTTATTTTATATTCTATAGAATTTTTTTCTTCTAAAGATATTGAAGTTTCTTATAATGAAAAAGTATAAATACTTACTTGAAGCTAGCAAGTTTGTGAGGTTAAGATCTCAGATTGAGATATACTCAGTTAAAATTGAGAAAGTAAAATCTTTCCATGTTACAATTATCTAAGGGAAGAGTGTTTTTCTTAAATTCAAAAGTCTGCTTGTTTGAAATAAAAAGAAATTTGTTGCATTTAATTCCTTTCCATTTAAATTATTTGAATGAAAACACACAGTAGAGTCTCTCCATATGAACAACCACCCTTTAAAACACATCCCACACAAATACCTTTAAGAGATGTTAAGACCATTGGTCTTATAGAAGATTCTCCTTGGAAATTACCATGACAGGGAAACTGGAAGATAGAAATATACAGGGAACAAGGCAAAAAATATATACAGTTAAACCTGTCTATAGTGCCCCCTCTAAATAGTGCCTCCCTCTTTATAGAGTCCGATTTTAAATACGTAGTACGATGCAATTTACATTAAAAGTGACTTGTCTATAACACCCCCTCTCTATAGCACCCTATTTTGGTGAGTCCCAAGAGGGAGCGCTATAGACAGGTTTAACTGTATATACATTAGAACCTCCATGAGAGGACACTCACGCTAAAGGACACCTCTCTATAAAGGACAGTTTTCATTTGCAAAATTACCATTTTTACTATTTAGCAACTCTCCAGTAAGAGGACACCTCTCCCTAAAGGACACTTTGGCTCTACAGCTAGGTGCTGTCCTTTACAGGAAGGTACTACCTACTGTATCTACATATCATATATCTATATACAGAATTGTTAAGAATTCAGATTATAAATTATGGACAGTAGGAGCTTCTTGATTCTTTTCATATCCAGCTTGCAAACCTTATTTTTGACGCGTAGCATGGTAAAAATGGAATTATTTAAAGACCAATGTTCTGTTAGAAAGGTGGCAGTAGTAAAGATTTTATAAGACTCTAAGTTACCGGGTTGGCATGTTTGAAAGACTGAAAGACTTATTTCTTAATTCTTGGAGCGGGAGAACAGTGTAAAATTATGTGGGCCATCCTATCTTGGGATTCAACATTACATATTTCACAAACTAAGCAGCTAACATCCTTCCAGAAACCTGGCCAGTCTTCAAGGAAAAATAGCCAAAAAATTATTTACTGTGCTAAGTCTCTTAATAGGAAATGAGAGTTTGGAGAGAAGATATTCCTCAGTCAAAATGGATGGCTTAGATAGTGAACTGAGTTTAATATTTTTGTACGATTTTTTAAAAATAGATTACTTGATTGAAATGTGTAAGAAACTAGGAATTTATCTCTTTGATTCTTCTTTACCCCTAATAGTGGTTTTCTGCAGGTGGGACAAACAGGCACACAATCTGGACTTGTCCATCCCAAGTATATGAGCCAAAGTTTCAGGGTCAATTTAATGATAGTAACTTTCAGGGGTAACCGTCCACATTCCGTCCATTGTAAACAACCAGGAGTAAATTTGGGCAAGTCTAAGAAATGGCAGAGAAAGGTATCTTGAACTTGGTCGACTGTCTTCATCTGGTTGATTGCCCATATTGATGCCACAAATACGAGTATAGACGATATAATGGAGTCAAAGAGTTTGAAAGCCGAGTTGATTGGATTCATTTTTGATCTAGTCAAGATATATTTGACATTGCATTAAATTTATTCCCCATTGTCTGGAAGTATATTAAAATTGAACACAAAATTTTAAATTAATTATATAGAAATTAAATTTATTCCATTGCTGAGTACCCAGAAGTCGGATATTTTCTCAACTTGCATTAGATTTTAAATAAGTGTACTCAATTTCAGGTTTCTAGATGTGTGCACCGTAGGTATATTAAAAATCAATCACAATATGTAAAAGGAAAAATAGAAATTAGGTATTTCCCAACTACCCAGAAATCTAAAATTTTGTCAACTTGCATTGTCATCAGGTGTGAGCAAGTGTACCAAATTTCAGAATTCTAGGTACCCTGAGAGAGTATATTAAAAATAGATTACAAGATTTGTGGACAGACATACAGATAAGAAAGTTAAATAAAAGCTTTTAAAAATTAGGTTGCTTGTTAGAATTTTTTGAATGACAAATATGAAGCAGAGGACCATCACCAATACTTACGTAGCATATGGCAGGCTGCGGCCATATTTCTTCCGGAGGGCATTGCTGAGTATACCATCTGGCAGCTGCATAAGCTTCTCCTCACAGGCAGGACGGTAGGAGAGCTTCCCAAGTAGCCAGGCAGTTAACCCCGACCCTGAGCACCATCAATTCACTCATATCTACTTGAAAATCTATATACAGTAGAACCTCCATGAGAGGACACTCGTGCTAGAGGACACCTCTCTACAAAAGACAGTTTTCATTTGCAAAATGAACCATTACCATTTTTTATTATTTAGCAACTCTCCAGTAAGAGGACAACTTTCCATAAAAGACACTTTGGTTCTGCAATTAGCTGTCCTTTACAGGGAGGTTTTACTGTATAAATTTTTTTATTTGATGAAAAATAAAATAAATACTGGCATGGCCAGTATTGTCTCATTAGCTGTGGAGTACAAGGGCAGGTTTTACCGTATTAAATCAATTATATATTCAGGGGGGTCGGTGGAAGGCTGGTTAAACCGTTTGGTTTACGACCACAACGACCCAGGTTCGATCCCCGCATTGGACACTTTTTTATGTTTAAAAAAAAATGCTCCAATGGCCCCCCGATTCTTGCAAAAGTCCAACCCCACCAGCGAGTGCAAGTAACCAAACGGGGCTCTGGCACATTTGTAAGTGCAAAGTCGAACTGCTTTCACATGTGTAGACATGTGGTGCGCTTACAGTAAAAAGCAGTCGCTAACTACCCACCATGATTATCATGGCCTGTACCACGTGTACTAGGGATAAGCAAAAAAAAAATATATATATATATATATATATATATTCAATCTATTGACAATGGGTTTTGAATGATTGATTTCTCAGGTACTGCAATGGAACAGATCTGGGTCAATGCTTCAATGGGACAATGATGTTTTACATTTCAATTCAAAAGCTTACATAAAAAAATATAAAATTGACACAGGCATTGGACATAGGAGCCCTGGTTACCAATTCTAACAATGGCTAACAAAAGACAAGACTGGGGAAAAGGAACATGTAGTATCTGCACCAACTCTAATAGATAACCAAAGAGTCTACTAGCCCATATATCTGGGAACAAGTTTAGCCAACGCTCATGCACGCTCAGATGTTTCATGCTCTAAACAAAGGTGTCTGGCCTACAAATTTCAATGGTTACTCAAAAACTGCTATTCCTTGGATAAACTGCTCATCAACTCCTTCTACACAAGCCTGGAAAATAGCCTGAATTTTTAATCTGGGAGGAAGGTTTTCTGTGAATTATAAAAAAATACTGTGTTGAAGACGATGGGTGTCTATAGCCATTTTAATGGTTATTCAGAGATTTTTTCCTGCCCAAACCTTGAAAAAAATAAGAATCCCACCTACCAGGAGTCTGGATTACAAATTCTAATAAATACTCAGAAACTACTACAGCCTAGGACAAAGAAAAATGGCTTCCAATTATAAAAAGAAACTGACACAAGAAATGTATTTCAAGTCCTACTTATCAATTCTAAAACTCTAGGACAGAAGAACCAAGAATACCATTTCTAGTGATTTTACTTGGGACAAGGTAGCCCTTAATACAAATTATAATGCTTGCTTGTTCAGAAGAGGCTACTTGCTCAGGAACTGCTATTGCCCCTTTCTTTGACAAGAGAATCCTCTGGACCTAAGGTGTTGCTTTTCCAGATTTTCTTATGGGAAACAACATAGGTCAATGGGGTCTCAAGCATCAATTTATCACATATCAGAAACTGCTAAACTCAAAAGACTACTGCATATTAGAAAAGCTCACACTGAGAATACCACAGTTGAGGACAAGACACTTCTAGTACCAATTCTATTAAGGCCATTCAATACAACAATGGCACTTTTATTTCTTCTCCAAAAAGGCCGAAAAAAAGTAGTAGAAACATAGGTAAGTACACTAAGTTAGGTAGTAAATTCCCCCTATCACACAGATGAATGCATAATACTTACCAAAGTATAAAAACATGGATCCAAATCTTGGACTTGGTTTTATATAGTCTGAAAACACAAAAGGTTGTTTTAGGGTGATTCAGTGTTGATACCGCCACCAATTTATAGCATTAACTAGAGCACATCCCAACATATAAATAGAGAAATTGGAATTATATCTGAACCAAAATACTGAAATTGTTAATATCTTTAATTAAAGATAGATACCAATAATAAAGTGTACACTTTTGCTTCAGGTTAAATATTTGTGTTTCACAATCAAACTTAAAAACAAGGTAAATAAACTATGTTCTCTTCTGGACATTTGGTTGGAGGGCTCATGCAACACTTGGCCCTCAATTCTTTGTGTCTCCACATCTCCTGCTTGTGCTCTCACAACAACAGTGACAAAGTAAATCTACTGTGTCATCTAGATGGCACTAGGAGAGAGCCAATCAGCTATAGAACATACCTTATATATGCAAATATAAACAAACTAGACGAATGGCCCGGGCAACGCCCGGGTTTAACCCGAGTGCCTATATATTTTAAAAACGTTTTAATTCAAATACTATTCATTACAATTATAAATTGGCGCCATGGATGTCACTCTTGTGAAACGTCCCGTTCCAAACTGTGTGTTTTTAAAATGTTTTAATTAAAATACTATTCGTTACAATTATAAATTGGCGCCGTGGATGTCTCTCTTGTGAAACGTCCCGCCCCAAACTGTGTGTGTCTTGAAAATATAAAAATAAAAATGTTAATTTTCATAAGGATTATATCATGTCGATTTTTTTTTTTTTGTATTTCACCTACTAAATCGATAGAGATAATTACATTTGCAACATGAACTTAGGTATATTGACTAAATAGAAAACTGCATAGTAATAAAGATCATTTTTTAAAGGCACCATATCGTTTTTTTTTTTCAATAAAATCGAAACAAAAATTAACGATAAATAACGATAATTGCCTTAAAAAGAAATTGCCTTAAAAAAAAGAAACATTCGCGGTGATTTTGTCTTGCATTCGTTTATACAATTATTATATACGAATGACCCGGGCAACCCCCGGGTTTTACCCCATTTAAATGCTTTTGTTCAAATACTATTCGTTACAATTATAAATTGGCGCCGTGGATGTCATTCTTGTATAATATATAAATGAGTTTTAAAAATTGTAAAAAAAAAAAAAAATGCATCGGCCGGGAATCGAACCCGGGCCGCCCGCGTGGCAGGCGAGCATTCTACCACTGAACCACCGATGGTTATGAAAAATCCCATCCGTGAGCTTCAGACAGACAAACAGACAGAATAAGGCAAATATATAAGTAGATTAAGATGTATTTTAAAAGTGACCAGCAAATGTACCCAGCTTTGCCTGGTTTTTATCTGAGGGAAAGTTTGTCTAACAAACATTTGTTAAAAACAATATTTTGGAGGCAGGCATCCACTTCCTACAGAATCTATTTTTGTCAAGATAAAGTGATGTTTGTTATTAACACAAGGTAATAAGACCAAATCCAAATAAATAAATAGTGTGTGACGTTTCGGTAACAACGCTGTTACCGAAATGTCATACACTATTTATTTATTTGGATTTGGTCTTATTACCTTAAATTGAGTAATTAAAATTAGTCTAAAATTTGTCAACTTGCAATTTCAGATTTTTTTTGGATTATTTGTTTTTTAAAAATCACAATATTTAAAAGGGGAAAGAAAATAAAATTAGCCAATTCCCAAGCACCCAGAAATCTAAAATTTTGTTAACTTGCATTGTCATCGGGTTTGAACAAGTATACCAAATTTCAAACTTCCAGGTACTCTCTAAGTATATTAAAAATTGATTACAAGATTTGTGGACAGTCAGACAGACAGAGAGGAGCAAGGTAAATAAAAGCTTATATAAAATGTCCAATTTGAACGAAGGGTGATGTACCAACATACAATACACCACATCATGTGGCACCTGCAGCTCCAGAACACATTTTGGCTTGTATTAGATGCACTAAACAGGACCTTTGGGAGAGGCCGCTGCTTATCATAAAACAACTCGAGGAGCACGAACTCATGGAATTCGTGTAATCTTTACACAAGGGGATAAGAAACAACAACAACATAATGTGGTCCAGTTTACTCACTAGCTCTGACGCCATAGCTGATCAGCCCTGCAGTGGCCACCATCAGTGGAAGACCTGCAACACCACATTTGTCCCAATCACAAACCCAAGTTTTAAAAACAATAATGAGAAATATACTCCATGAAAAAAAAAAAAAAAAAAATTAACAGAACTTTCAAT
This sequence comes from Cordylochernes scorpioides, assembly GCA_030710605.1. Classification (NCBI taxonomy): domain Eukaryota; kingdom Metazoa; phylum Arthropoda; class Arachnida; order Pseudoscorpiones; family Chernetidae; genus Cordylochernes; species Cordylochernes scorpioides. The sequence goes on from CP092875.1 coordinate 53,770,360, forward strand.
GAATAAAAGTCTCTCTTTTTATATTATAAAAGTAAATACAGTTAAACCTGTCTATAGCGCCCCCTCTTGGGACTCACCAAAATAGGGTGCTATAGAGAGGGGGTGCTATAGACAGGTAATTTTTGGTGTAAAATGTTTACATTTTAATGTTTAAAATCGGGCGCTATAGAGAGGAAGGCGCTATTCAGAGGGGGCGCTATAAACAGGTTTAACTGTATCAAAAACAAAATTGGCAATTATTTACCACTCACATGTGCATTTTAGATGGCTGAGCGCCATCTAATGGAACAAAAATCAACTAAAAGTTGATTTAGCATTTTCTAAAGATACTTGGCCAACCCAATTTCTTGATAAATCAGTGAATCAAGTATAGATTGTAGTCAACAATCAAGTCAAATATATAATAACAGTGTTGGTACTGAAACATCAAACACTATTTATTTATTTGGTCTTATCATGATCAATTTAAAGTTATTCAAATGTAGAAAAATGGGAAGAGTGCATCATATATCAAATGTTATATGCCCACACCGCAAATTTCCAACATTTTCAATGATATGAAAACTATCAAAACAGCACAAAAAGTATTCAATAGTAATGGTAAATACTCAATTGAATACTCAATTTTTTTTTTGCTTATCCCTAGTACATGTGGTACAGGCCATGATAATCATGGTGGGTAGAGGTAGGTGTGACTGCTTTTACTGTAAGTGCACCACATATCTACACATGTAAAAAGCAGTTCGACTTTGCACTTCCAAATATTCCAGAGCCCTGGTTGGTTATTTGCACTCGCTGGTGAGGTTGGACTTTTGCAAGAAACGAGGGTCATTGGAGCATTTTTTTTATTTTTTTTACAGAAAAAAAGTGCCCAATGCGGGAATCAAACCCAGGTCGTAAGGTTGAAAACCAAAGGTTTAGACCATCCTTCCACCAACCCCCATAACTTAATATGGAAATGGTAAAGCAAAATTGCTGATTACTATTCCTCTCTTGTGACAATACCAACACCTTATAAAGAGATTTTACTGTAAATATGATAAAGCATAATTTGGATTATAGTCACTGTAAATAAATAATAGAATTTGGATCTTCTTTTTGACACACTCCTCTGTTGATCAAGGAGTTACATGATGGGGTGTAAGAAGTGAGTGAAGCCAACTTTGTTTAGAGATGCCATGAATGGTTTGGAAACTGCAAGAGATCGGTCATTAAGAAAATCAATGTTGTGTTGAACACAGAGAGAATTTATTATTTAAAAAAAAAAAAAACTGATTACAATGTTTAATGGCATTTAACTACCTTATTATAACCATGAAGAAGCTAATAAATTATTTGGATTAGGTCTTATTTTCTTGTATAATAATCTATAATCCAAATTGTGCTTTTATCACTTTTCTCGTATTTTCTTGTTTTATTATAACCAGTTTAGAAACACAAGGTAATAAGACCAAATCCAAATAAATAAATAAATATGTGACATTTTGATAACAACGCTGTTACTAAAACATCACACAATGTTAATTTATTTGGATTTGGTCTTATTAACTTGTGTTTCTAATCTATAATCCAAATTGTGCTTTATCATAAAACCATAATTCGTAAAACCAGTTTAATAAGTGTTAAACGAGGATATTATGCTATAATAATAATAAATATAATATAAAGGTTTTTTTTTTTTTTAGTTTTAATTTTTAAAAATAGCAACTATCTGGTAAGAGAACACTTCTCTGTAAAGGATACTTTGGCTCTGCAACAAAGAGGGTTGGTGGAAGGATGGTCTAAACCTTTGGTTTTCGACCCCTACGACCTGGGATTGTTTACCCGCATTGGGCACTTTTTTCTAAATAAAAAAAAAAATGCTCCAATGGCCCCCGATTCTTGCCAAAGTCCAACTCCACCAACAAGTGCAAGTAACCAAACGGGGCTCTGGCACATTTGTAAGTGTAAATTTGAACTGCTTTTCACATGTGTAGACATGTGGTGCACTTATAGTAAAAGCATTCGACTTCTTCTACCCACCATGATTATCATGGCCTGTACCACGTGTACTAGGGATAAGCAAAAAAAAAAATGATTATCATGGCCTGTACCATGTGTATAGGGATAAAAAAAAAAAAAAAACTGGGAGATGTTATAGTGTAATAATAAAGACATTTAGTGATAGGAAGGAAGGAAGCTTACTTCTGTAGTAGAAACTCTCTCGTCCACATTGCCGGAGAACTTCTATCTCCTCCCTGGATAGTTTGGCAGCCAGCTGGTCACACACCATTGCTGAACATATTTTATCAATGATTTATAATACACCCATCCCCCGATTTACACGGTAGATACGTTCCTGAGAAAAACATGTAAATCGGGGGATAGGTGTACACAGAAATAAAATGCATTGACAGGTTAAAATATGTAGTCAGCACATAAGCTCGGGATTCCTTGTGAGATGTGTACACAGCGCATGTGTTCGATCACAGTAGCATTTAGTATAGTGCGATAAAAAAATAAAAAAAAACTTATTTGGAAAACCGTGTAAAAGCGAAAACGTGTAAAACAAGCACCGTGTAAATCGGGGGATAGGTGTACAATACAATGAGGCTTATGATTTTATGGACATGCGGCTTATGAACGACATTTGAAAATACCCCGCATGTGTTTCTTTTGAATGAAAAATCTAAATTTATTTTTAAGGAGAAAAAGCGAAATAGAGAAATATTTTATAAATGTCAAAAAAACAGTACAAATCTGAAATTGTACTGGGTGCATAAATTAAGAAAGAAAAAAGGGCATCTCCTTATCATGCAACTGAACATCAGCAACTTTTAGTTGTATGATAAGAAGATGCCCCTTTTTCTTTCATATTTTCAAAAGTTATTTTTTAAATGAATATATTATATCACAAGTTTTACTGAAGTATTCAGTACACCAAGTTGTATGTAGACTATGGTACCAGTCTTAAGAGATACTCCTATGGTGTAAGAGTAATACACGGGGCTCTGGCACATTTGTAAGTGCAGAGTCGAACTGCCTTTCACATGTGTAGACATGTGGTGCACTTACAGTAAAAGCAGTCGCCAACTTCTACCCACTGTGATTATCATGGCCTGTACCACGTGTACTAGGGAAAAGAAAAAAAAAAAAAAAAGAGTTATGCTATAAGATATAAACACAAGTTAATAAGACCAAATCCAAATAAATAAATAGTGTGTGACATTTCGGTAACAGCGTTGTTACCATCTTCAGACAAAAGTACTGAAGATGGTAACAACACTGTTACCGAAACGTCACACACTATTTATTTATTTGGTCTTATTACTTTGTGTTTATAATCTACTAGACGGGTGACCCGGGCTTCGCACCGTGATTGACCCGTGTGCATATCTACCCGAGTGATATATATTTAGATAAGATTTTTTTTTTATAATTGTTTGTTATTAGCATTATCTATTTGTTTGCATCAGCATAATTTAATCTAATCTTTGATAGAGGGCACTGTTCGTGAGCTAAGTAGAATAATTTGAATATATAGTTTTAATAATTGATTTATATATTTTTTTAAATAGCCTATCATCTTCCCCGTATTTTTTTACCTATATATGGAAATTTTGGTTTGAATTAGTGAACTACTGCGAATTTGTATACCGGACATACAAACAAACAAACATACAAACATTGATTTTTATAAATATAGATAATCCAAATTATGCCTTATCGCTATAAGATATACTATTTAAAATTATGATAAAATAGTACTAACAACAATAGAAATGAATATTGGGGGAATTATCTCCATACAGAGTAATTGGGTATGTTTCCTGTTGATGGGAACATCACACAAAGGTATAGATATATATAAAGAATATGATTTTCCATAATGATTGCAAGGTTTTCCCACTATGTACTAGGTGCAATTCTCAACCTGGAACCCCATTATTGACTTATTGACTCATCCATTGATGAGCTCTACTCTTCCCCGGCAGACAACATCAAAAGTCTCAAGCTTTACAAACTTGATACCTTAGTATGATTGAGTGGAGATAAGAAAGAAGAAGAAGAATATGATTGTCTGTTAACATTTAGCTTAGCTACCATCCTGCCCAGGGGTGTCGGTGGAGGGATGGTCTAAACCGTTGGTTTTCGACCGCTACGACCCAGGTTCGATTCCTGCATTGGGCAATTTTTTCTGTTTAAAAAAAAATGCCTCAATGGCCCTCGATTCTTGCAAAAGTCCAACCCCACCAGCGAGTGCAAGTAACCAAACAGGGCTTTGGCACATTTGTAAGTGCAAAGTCGAACTGCTTTTCACATGTGTAGACATGCGGTGCACTTAGAATAAAAAGCAGTCGCTAACTATCCACCATGATTATCATGGCCTGTACCAAGAGTACTAGGGATAAGCAAAAAAAAATTTAGCTTAGCTTAGTAGGACAGTATCTATGCCTAGGGTACCAGACATACTATCCTAACCAGGGTCACCTCCCAGCATGTTGAGGCAGTTAACAGGACTTTAGGTGGATAGAAATTAGTGAAAAGATCAAAGTGTGATTTATAACCCTTTGAGACAGCAGGGGAAATACAAAATTGAACCTAAACTATTCTAACCTGTACTTAAAAATTTGACTAATTTGTGTGTTTTTTTGTTTCAATGTGTGTTTATCTAGGATTTGGCCAAATCTCTAAGGATTTCTAAAGTTGGGAGAGAGAGAAATAAATAAGGCAAAATGTCTTTCAACCTGCTGGTGTTAAATTTAGTTTAAAATGTATATTAATAATTAAAAATAGAATGTAAACTGTCGAACCCAAATACTCGCTAATTTACTAGGAATAAACGTGTATTTTTCGTATATTTCTAGTTTTCTTTATAATTTTTCTAAAGTATAATGAATTCAGAAGAATATGCATTTAATAATATTTTCCTAAATATCAATTATGTATATTCTACCTATTATTAAGAAACCGTATTATATTGAATGTTTTTAAAAATACAATGGTTATAATATATACTTAGATTCATTCAAAAAATATATATATTTTTAAAATACCTCCTGAGGACTCCTGGGCATAAGTGAATCGGAATTTTCTGCGGCCATAGCTAATATCACGGACTTAGCGGGCAATAGCACTTTAAATTATATTTCTCCCCTCTATACTATCAAAACAAATCATAACTATCTATTTATAAATTCACATCAATTTGTATGCATAATATCTTTTTTATTGATATGGTTACATATTCATTGATAAATGAATTATTTAAAAAATTACATTTGAATCGAAACATCAAAGTGTCTGAATAAAACTTTTAAAACTTTAATTCCTAATTTTTTAAAATATAAATTGAGCATTGTATGTTTATATATAGGTTTTGAAATTTTAATAACAATATTTTTGCACTTTAATGACAACATTTTACGCTTTAATATATAGGTTTTTAACTTTTAGTTAGACAATTTTAATTTATATTTAGACATTTTTCGTTTTAATTTAGACACTTTCATTTTTATTTAGACATTTTCAATTTTAATCTAGACATTTTTCATTTTGATTTAGACACATGGACTTTTCATTTTTTTAAATACATTCTGAGGTGAAATGATTTTCTCTCCGCATTTGACAAATTTGGGGTTTCTCTGCATTCAAATTTTGAATTGTCAAGGTTTTGACATCTGTGACATTGTCCTGGACCTTTGGGAGACCTGTCAGCCTCGACTCTGCACTTAATGTCGCAGATGTTTGTTTTGTTGTATATTTCTTTGTTCTTGGCCATTTTAGGAAGAGTTTCCTGGATGAGTGGGAGCTCTTCCTTATTTCCAATGAGTTGCCTAGTATGAAAATTGTTGTGCTTTGGAATCCTTTATTTTCCAAATCCTCTTGCATTTTCATGATGCAGAAGTCAAGATCTCTGACTATAATTCTGGGGTTATTTTCTTCATTAATATTTTGTAGTGGAAGGTATAGTGTCGTTCTTTCAATTTTTAGGACACCGCGTGACCATATCATACCAAAATAACCCAGAACCCCACCTAACCTAACCATATCCCACCTTTGTCCATCTAAGCTACAAACCTCTGGTGATTGCGAGGGGTAGAGATGGAGCCTGAGGCCACCTTCGGCCTTGAACCCAAGCCAGAGTCCAGGATAGACTCAGACACCCCTTCCTGTGGTCAAGCCACCTGACCTGTGGTGGATGACCTGGCCCTACCAAGCTACTCTGAGATGGACTCAGACACCCCTTCCTGGTGGTCGAGCCACATGTCTGATGGTGGCCGACTTGACCTCAAGCCAGAGTCCAAGATGGATTCAGACGCCCCTTCCCTGTAATCAAGCCACTCACCTATGGTGCTTGACTTGACTCCGCCAGTACCAAGGCAGACTCCAGCATGCCTATGGGCAAGCCACAGGCTTCAGGTGAAGGTTCTTCAGACAGAACATCAACTCCACCACGAGCCCTGAACCTTTCCCAAGCTGACCCCAAGATGCCCAGATCCAACAATATCTATCTATATATATATAAAAATGAATGTTTCTATGTTTGTTGGTTTGTATGTCCAGTATACAAATTCGCAGTAGTTCACTAATTCAAACCAAAATTTCCATACATAGGTAAAAAAATACGGGGAAGACGATAGGCTATTTTAAAATATATATAAATCAATTATTAAAACTATATATTTTTAGTCAGAAAATGATGATGACGATATTGCTGTATCATGTTTGATTATCAGATACAAAATTATATCGGGAAAAATTCTAAAAAGCAGAGACCACGGGTGAAACCAGTTCATTATTTTGTACGCAGGAACAAAATTCTAACAGAAAAACATTCATTCGAGCAGAAAACAAAAGCCAGATCATCTTTCTATAAAAATATCGCTTCTCAGACACAAAGTTTGGAGCGGGACGATTCACAAGAGTGACATCCACGGCGCCAATTTATAATTGTAACGAATAGTATTTGAAAATCAAAATGATATAATTTTCAAATATCGTTGTGAAAATTTCACCGTGGGTTGTGGACAAGTTATTAAGGGATGGGACGAAGGCTGCTTGACCATGTCCCATGGAGAGATTGCCAGAATTCGCATCCGAGGAGATAAGGGCTATGGGCCCCTAGGTTTCCCAGCCTGGGGGATAACTCCCAATGCCGAGCTCCTCTTTGAGATTGAGCTCCTAAGTATCCAGTAGCCTCACCAGCCCTGACTCCCACTGAAGCTGGTTCCTTCCTCACACCCCTCTCTACAACCATTCTTAATTTTTATACCTTGTTATCACCCTCTTTTCAAATTGACATTTCTCTCTCTGTGTGTGTCCATCAATGACTATGTGGTAATTTTTGTTTTGTATTTCCATAACTTTACATTGATACCAAGACTAAATATTTATAAAGATAAATGCTATGAGCAGGGCTTATGCCAAAAATCCATAGCATTATATCCATACATTTTGTCAATAAAGCAGTTTGCTATAAACATCTATATGCAACCTTTTACTCTAAACTGTTATCTGATACACCAGTATTAACCTAACTGGTGAATTACTGCCCCCCTTTTTTTGAATTTTACAGAATTACACCATTTTACAGAATTCTACAGCAATATATAAATGGCGAAATAACTCAACTGTGAAAGTTTTAGACAGAATCTGATGCCCCTAGTTTGAACCTGCTTTTTACCATCTTTTTATTCTAATTTTACAGATTCTTGCTATTATTTTCACGCAGTTATGCATTTTAGAGAGCTACCCATATATGCTTCTGTCTAAATATCTAGGAAATCATTTTTTAACAAGTACTCAATTACACTTACATTGGAACAATGTTAAACTTTTGCCTTTATTTTTTATATAAAACCTGTCATTACCACAACATCAAATCCAAATATCAAAGATTATTAATAGAATCCTTCGTCTCTCAAGATTTAAACAGTATCAACAGGCGTATAGAACTACCATCTCAGTACCACTCATTCAAAAAACAGCCCAGCCATTAGAATAAAAGGACCAATTGACTATAAAAGAAAAGAAAACAAACTGAGCTTTGGACAGAGATGAAACAACAGCAGCCTGGCCACGAGAAAACGTGAACTCGTGAAATGTGTTTATATTTATTTTATTTTATATTTTATTCTCTATCTTCGTTGGTGTATATAAATAATAATTTACATTTATATATATATTCTTTCTCTCAATTTACAGCTTGGCCTGTTGAAGGATCGATAAGATCCGAAAGCTAGCATATTAAAAATTTTATGTATAAAGAGACGCATTGCTATCGTTTGTTTTTATTTAATAATTTATAGCAATTCTTTTGTCTATTTACAATGGAAAGTTACCTTTACAACGTTGAGAGATATAAGTCGTTTTTCTTCAAGAAATCCTTGCAATTAGCCCGTTGGAGAAAGAATTTAGAATTCAATTTGAAATGCCAATCTGTCAAATTCATCCCTCCTTCTCTAAGAATTAACGATCCGGTGAAAAATCCATTCTCTAAGAAAATAATTCACAACCTTCATTGGGACCTACTCAGATCACGTACCAAAGGTTGCCATTCCATGATCAGGTTTCTCAGTAAAACCATAAAGGGCATTATTTGTTTATTAACATCCAGGATCCAGGCAGCTGAATGGTTTGACCTCTTGAGATCTACCACCAATGCTATCCGGACACAAGATATCAACATCTCCAAAAAACACAATAAAAAATTTGAATTTTGGTCCAAAAAATATGGATTTCCTTATGTGAAGAAACAAACCTCCATCGTCAATTTGTCATCCTTCCCAATTTCCCAATCCCAAGAAGAACTTTTAAACCAAGGTCTGAAATTCCGCATGCCAAGACATGCTGATCCATATGTCACCACCTCCGGCATTGAAGTAGCAATGACGTCGTTCAATAATTCACAGAAAAACTCAATACGAAACCTGGTTTCCTCAAAGATAACTATCCAAAAACGCCCTTATGCTGCAACTACCCGTAAATACGCAACTGCCATCAAAGAATTGAAAGTCAACCATAACATAGTCATCAGTAAAGCTGACAAAGGTTCTAATGTGGTTATATTAAACAAAGTTGACTATAGAAAGAAGATTCTCGACATCGTTGAGGATAGAGACACCTTTGTACCTATCACGGCTCCAGACAACCTTCAATCCATCAAGAATTTCAAAAAAACACTTACCTCTCTCAAGAAGAATAAGATGATCACCGAAGACCAATTTAAGACCTTCAATTCAAACAGCGACACCATACCATATATCTATGGACTTCCTAAGATCCACAAGCCTTCAGTCCCACTACGTCCCATTATTGCTTATCACTTGTCCCCCGCCATACAGCTCTCCAGACATCTGTCCTCCCGCCTTTCGCCCTTGATGCGATCCTCTAACCCCCATTCAATTAATAGCACCCCAGCCTTTATTCAAGAAATAAGAGCATTGAAACCACAACAAGATTTCATTATGTGCTCCTATGACGTCACCTCTATGTTTCTCTCTCTACCACACAACCTAATTACAGAAAACCTCCGTTCTTTGCTTTCTTCGCACAGCATCCCGAACCCTGAAATAGAAGGAATCATTTTAATGTTTGAATTATGCTTGGCAACATCTAACTTCAGCTTCGAAGATCAGTTTTTTAAAAAAATCTGTGGATCTCCTATGGGTAGCCCTTTATCCAACATTGCGGCAGAGCTCGTCATGAGCGCCATTGACAGCTGGATTTTGGAACAGAAACATCTCCGAATAGAAGTTTGGAAAAGGTACCTGGACGACATTTTTTGCATATGTCACAAGGATGACGTCCTATTGGTGTTGGAAACCCTAAACTCTTACCATACACGCCTCACTTTCACAATAGAACATGAGTCCCACAAAGTTTTGCCATATTTGGACATTCTTTTTATCAAAACTGATGAATCATACCACACAACAGTTTTTTACAAAAAATCCATAAAACCATCCTATCTCCTTTTTGATTCATATAACCCAATAGGCCACAAACTCACAGTCGTCAGAACACTCACGAAAAGAATACATACACACTGCTCCACCCCAGCCTTCAAAAAATTAGAAAAGACAACCATCATCAGTAATCTAACAGCAAGTGGCTATCCACTTCCCTTCATACTTAGACATAGTTTCAACCCTTCCAAACACACTCAGCCCGTAGTAAACCGTAACACCTGTATTATACCTTATTCCTTTGAAAATCAATCAATAGCCCTCTCCCTCAAGAAATTTGGTTTAAGAACCTTTTTTTACCAACCACCTCTCAATAGGCCAAATACTCCGGAACCCCATCACCAAATCTAATATTAAGAAACGTCCCGACCAGCAACCATATGCCATTTACTCCATAGGTTGCCAAGATTGCAACGCTAAATATGTGGGTGAGACTGGCCGTTTCATTTACAACAGAATTTCCGAGCACAACAGAAATATAATAAACAAAGATCCCAAATCTTTGATCTTTCAGCATACCTCTAAAACCGGCCATGCCTTTAACCTTTCCGACCCAACCTGTCATTACCACAACATCAAATCCAAATATCAAAGATTATTAATAGAATCCTTCGTCTCTCAAGATTTAAACAGTATCAACAGGCGTATAGAACTACCATCTCAGTACCACTCATTCAAAAAACAGCCCAGCCATTAGAATAAAAGGACCAATTGACTATAAAAGAAAAGAAAACAAACTGAGCTTTGGACAGAGATGAAACAACAGCAGCCTGGCCACGAGAAAACGTGAACTCGTGAAATGTGTTTATATTTATTTTATTTTATATTTTATTCTCTATCTTCGTTGGTGTATATAAATAATAATTTACATTTATATATATATTCTTTCTCTCAATTTACAGCTTGGCCTGTTGAAGGATCGATAAGATCCGAAAGCTAGCATATTAAAAATTTTATGTATAAAGAGACGCATTGCTATCGTTTGTTTTTATTTAATATTTATTTTTATATTTCAAAAACACACAAAGTTTGGAGCGGGACGTTTCACAAAAGTGACATCCAGGGTGCCAATTTATAATTGTAACGAATAGTATTTGAATAAAAACATTTAATCGGGTAAAACCCGGGCATCGGCTAGTAAATTATATTTTTAAAATTAATTTTCAAATTATTATTTTATAATTTTTATTTTTTGTGAATTTTGTTTAATAATTTTTATATTTAATTCAATATATTTTATTAATTTTTTAAATATACTTTTTTATTTTTTTTTTTCACTGAGAGAGAAGAGTGATGATAGCCCTGGGGGAGGGGGGTGAGTCCAGCAACACCAGGAAAGAAGCGGGATATTGACATTTTTTAGTTTGATTTTTTTCTTCCTGGGAGAATCTGAGGACAGGGAGTTGCTGAGGGCTCAAGCAGCTGGCTGCGGCCTCAGCTGCCCTTTTTCGAATCCTGGACTTGGGTGGCTTGATGTCGAGGTAGATGGGGATAATGGCATAATAGGCCTTTTTTGTGTTTATATTTATATGTATATTAAACTCCTCCCTATTTTTATCTTTATATATAGATTTTTAATTCTTTTTTTATCTTATGTATGTACGTGATTCTATTAAGTTTTTTCTTTGTGTTTGATAAATAACTCTGATGTACTTTGGAAGATAGTTTTATTGGTCTAAAATTGAAATATATGTTTAACCAGAAAGTATTGGTCAATTTCCCCTTCAACATTATTGCTAGCCAGCACAGCTTTAGGTCTCTACATGTGCCATAGATGAATAAATTTGTGGTCTGCTTTTCTGCAGCCACTGGCGCCCAAATATTTGGACATGTAGAGATCTGGAAATAGTTATTTTAAAGACAATAACAAGTAAAAACCTATAAAATCATCTAGATTATAACACAACCACCTGATTGCTGTGTAGTCACAGAATGAGTCTGGAGTTGATATAGCGCCCAGATGTGTAAAATTCTTTTTTTTTTTCTGTTTGAAATTAATGAGTCCTTCTCTAAATCCTGACTATTCAATTAATCCACTAATTTCGATTGGTTGTATTCTGATCTTGGGGTTAGGAGTGGAGTTGTTAGGTTCATTTTTAGTTTTTGTATTGTTTGATGGGTTCTGTTTGGGATTTGGAATCTTGTTTGAAGCGTTTTAATTTTCCATTTCAAAATTTATTTCTGCTTGTGGTTTTTCTGAATGTTTTTTAGATGTTGGTGCTGGGCCAGATTTTCCACCAAACAAGACCCAACAAAGATGTAAACATTTACATCATATATATATATAGTGGCTCACCGGAAGTGTTTGGTGTCCAGAAGGTGGAGATGACACGAGCCCTGCCCAAGGATCCTGGAACACATTGCAAAGAGGTCCAGCGCAGGATCTACACCAGGAGGTGGAGATGACACGAGCCCTGCCCAAGGATCCTGGAACACATTGCAAAGAGGTCCAGCGCAGGATCTACACCAGGAGGTGGAGATGACACGAGCCCTGCCCAAGGATCCTGGAACACATTGCAGAGAGGTCCAGCGCAGGATCTACACCAGAAGGTGGAGATGACACGAGCCCTGCCCAAAGATCCTGGAACACATTGCAGAGAGGTCCAGCGCAGGATCTACACCAGAAAGAAAAGGACTTCGAGCATTCGTCTTTGTTAAACCAAACCATCTCTTCACCTCCTTTTTCCTTTCCTTTCTTCCTTCTTTTAATTTTGTATATAACTTATGACATCACATTTTTTGATAGATGGGGCATATCTAGTATTTTTTTTTTGGATTTCTTAAAGAAGAAATTAGTATATAAATTTCTCAGAGGGGCAGGCATCTTAAATTTTATTTGATTTCATTGTTAATCTAAATTATCGCTCAATAAGAAAGATAAATTTTAAATTTTCGTTAATATTTATTTTATTCTAAATTGATTTCTCATAAGTCGAGCAAGTATATTTATTATTTCATAATTTTTCCTTTAAAATAATAAAAAAAAATAAAAATATTATTTTATTCCTTGAATTCTTTTTTTCTTAAATATAATAATATTATTTTTTTGTGTAGTACACCGTTTCACAACCGTGTTTTAATGTTAGTTCATATTTAAAGGATTTTCACAACCTGTTTTAATGATAGTGTGTCATTTGTCTCAACCTTGTCTTTGAGTAGCGCACCGTTTCACAACCGTGTTTTAATGTTAGTTCATATTTAAAGGATTTTCACAACCTGTTTTAATGATAGTGTGTCATTTGTCTCAACCTTGTCTTTGTGTAGTACACCGTTTCACAACCGTGTTTTAATGTTATTTCATCTTTAAAGGATCTTTACAACCGTATTTTAATGTTGGTGTGTCATTTAAGGATTGTCACAACCTCGTTTTAGTGTAGTACATAGTTGAAAGAGTCTTCACAACCTTGTTTTTATGTTAGTCTGTCATCTTTAAAAATTTGTCACAACCTTGTTTTAGTGTTAGTATGTTATCTTTGAAAAGTTGTCACAACCTGTTTTAGTGTTTGTGTTTCATTGGAAAAAGTTTTCACAACTTGTTTTTTGCGTTTGTATGTCATCTTTAAAGGGTTGTCACGACCTGTTTTAGTGTTTATGTGTCATTGTAGAGAGTTTCACAACCGTGTTCTAATGTTAGTTCACCGTTGAGAGGGGTTTTCACAACCTTATTTTTAGTGTTATGATATCATCAATGATGAAGATCATTTTTGATCATAGTATGAAGTGTTAGAACGTGAGTTAAATGCCCTAGATTGTGGTCTTAAAGAATTTTCAGTTTTTTTTATTGAAGAGGCTATTCTGTATTAATAGCAAGTTGTGATTTAAGTCTTGAGTTCAACAGTATATTTTGTTTTGATTTTTTTTATTGAAGGTTCTGAACAGTGGTTCGACTTTAAAAATAATTAAGGAACTTAGATGCATTAGATATCTGCTGTGCTTGTAATATATTCGCTATGGGTTGGTTCGGAATATGCGTTGGGTTAAAACTTGACACCCTCTAATTTCATAGGTCCAGAATACAGTCCAAAGAGAATTTATAATGAGAGAGTGTAAGGCAGTTGCGGTCTAAGAATTGATATGATAAGATAACAAGTGACCTCTGTTGTTAAACTCCAGAGCAGTTTGGGTATTGAAAGCCCATGATTTCAAAGGAGGGGTTTGACTGAATAGCAGGGAAAGAAGAATGCCAATGATCTTATATGGGAAGTAGGGTTGGCAAAACACTTGTAGATCTATCATATTTGGCAATGAGGTAAATGCTTGAAGTTCAGTTCGCTCCATTTAAGTGCTAGTTTTGATGATTCGTTTGTTTAGACACCAAGTGTCAAGATAAGAAGATTTTTCAAACTGTTAGACACACAGTTAAAATGTTAGGTTAGATTTCAGATTTGATTGTTGACAATCAACATAGTTTGATTAATTTATCTATTTAAATATAAATAATTTATGTTAGAGTTTGTAAGAGGCAATTTATTTGAGTTAATTGGGACATTTAGTCCCCAATTTGTTTTAATTTAATTATTCATTTGATTTCTCATTGTGTCCTGAAAGATGTTATTATTAGTTAGGATCTATCGATATTGATAAATGAGTATTTTGGCCTTTGTAGCAGCTTTTAACTTTAGTTTGAGTGCATTCCGCGAATGATAGGGGGGAGGGTGTATGAAAGGATTGGAATAATGAATGTGTAGAAGGTTAAAAACTATTATATTGTGAGCCCAAAATACATTAGTATAGGGTTAGGGAACTTAATAGGTTCGATTTTAATTTTTGATTTCTTTATTTGTTAGGATCGATAGCCTCACAGGACTGTACAACTCTATTAATAGGAAGGTATTCGCTCCATTTTTATTAGGTCTCCTTCTAAGGGAGCATAAGTATGATTTCTTTTATTAGGGTAATCAATCACTCTATTCATTATATCAACTTGAATTCTAAGAGTCGTAGATAATGACCATGTCTCGATTCTCAGACTGGGGGGGTTGTGGGAGGTCACGGTCAGACCAAAAGCCTGCAAGTCCCCTCCTCAGTAGAGGGAACGGAGAGGTATCAGGCGAACTTTGTGCTAGGTGGGGGGATTTAGTTGCCGACGTCGCAAACTAAGGGTACAGCGACAAACCTCGGATAACCGATCTGACATCGTAGTTTACGACGCGTTAAGCGTGGCTGAGATGAGGGTGATTCAGTCGGGAGGTTGGGAAGATTCGGCACGTTGAAGGCTCTCCTATATATTGCGCAGCCTGGAACCAATCCTCTATGGACAGATTTGTAACATGTGGTGGGTAAAGAAATCGAATTCCTTATAACTCCTTGTCTCTAAGTCAAAGTCTAAAGGGGTTTTCTAATGAGGGTTAACAATTGAGCATGCAAGAGACAAAGTTACGATTAGACGAGGCGATTCCGTCTACAGATTTTAGGTACCAATTAGCAAAGTGACAGATGGACTGTCCAGATTCTTTGCGTTTTATATCGCCCCAGGCTAGCAAAAGTTAATCACCTAATTAAAGACTATAGTCTACCGTACGCTTAGTTAGAACGAATTCAAGTCTAAATATCAGTTAGTATGTAGAATTTTTTTATAAGATAAGATAAATTTTTAAATTAGTAGGACACCTAAATGAACTTTTGAAGCAGATTGCCAGAACAAGCCAATATAGCGTTCCAGATTTGAAAAAGAAGATTTTTTTTTAAGGGAAGATCGAGTATCAATTTCTGTTTTAGCAACAAAATGGCCTAGAGCAATGAGTTGATTTCATTTTATTTTTGGACATAGAGTCAAGATTTTTCAGAGAGATATTAAGAACTCGAGTGGGAAGATGTATCACAAAGTATGAGTTAGACCTAGGTTGTTAATCATCATAATTTATTTTCAGGGTTAATTTTTTTTTAAGTGGATTTGTTGGTCAAAAATATGAGTACACATTCTAACCCTGAAGTATTGGCTGCGGGTGTTGAATATGAGCAGTGACAGATTGCCACGTATATGTTTTAATAGAACACGGGAACTCTCTAATGCTTCGGGCACACCCATCGGTTTCATTAAAAAGCTCACTAATCTGCTTAACGATAATGGATCCCCTGCACTTGTTTCCTGTGATGACCCTGAAACGCTGAGGAGCGCGATTACAGGGCTCTTAAAAACAGCGGCAGACCAATCTATACAAAACGACCTTACAAGAATGGATAAATCTAAGCTATACTCTCACTACAAAGACATTCACATATCTTTCATGACGGAGGGATACCTTTTAGGGGATTTTCCTTTCCCGGTTGTAAGACTACTCGCACAAGTTAGAATACTTTCAAGTTTTTTTAGAGAAAACCACACCAAGATGCTCTGCGGTGAGGACCCGACTTGTACCTTCTGTAATTCAAAACTACAAAATGAAATCACTCACTATATTTTTGATTGCTCTGCTCTGAAAGAAGAAAGAAGAACCCTTATGCTCAAAACTGGGCAACTCTGTGCTTCACTTCCATCAATAATTGACAATATGACCCAGAATAAGTATATTGCTACGGCGTTTTATGGTTTCCACAAGTCCATATCTCAGAAGAAGGCCAAGTGATACTCACTCCTCACTTTCTTACTGCTACTCTTTTTGTGTTGATTTCTTGCTTCCCTCTTTCTTATTATTATTATTTTTTTTTTCCTTTTCTTGTTTTTTTTTTTTTTTCTTTCTCTTTTTACTCTGTATATATCGCTATTTCCGTTGTCTCACTGCTTTGTTCTTATGCATACCTCTGGTGAATCCTGTATAGGGTCAGTGACCCTAAATAAAGGCTTTTTTGTTGTTGTTGTTGTTTGAGTACACATTCTATAGATAATCTAAACAATGTATAGTAGAGGTTAACTACAATGTTCAGCTAAAGAACAAAGATAGGTGAGATTGTCATCACAATAAGATAATTTGGAAATAATCAGGTTTAGGGAAGTAATTGACTACCAAGATTTCCTTTCCTAAAATTTTCTCTTGGATTGAGAGGGACGGGGAACACGCCAGACAAACACTCCCAGTGACAAGTTAGTTAGAACAAGTTTTTCTTTTGTTAGATATTACATATAAAATTGAAATACTAGTGAAATGACCTAGACCCTCAGTGCCTATCTACGCGCTTATTATTATTATATATACTCATTATTATCATATATCATATATCATTCCTTATTATATTCATGTATATATATATATATATATATATATATATATATATATATATGTATAGCACAATCAATTTGGATTATAGATTATAGACACAAGATAACGGGACCAAGTCCTAATAAGCAGGTGGCGTATGACATTTCGGTAGCAGCGTTGTTACCATCTTCAACCAAATATACTGAATGAGAAATCTCACCACAGCATATATATTTTGTTTATTATTTATATACTCTATATCAACGCCATTTCTTCCCTATGTATTTATATCATATTCATTCAATTTTTTTTTGTATATGTCATGCCCCTCGTTATTTACTATATTGTTGTTACTGTATATACTCGTTATTATCATATACCATTCCTTATTATATTCATGTATATCTATATATATATATATAAGGCACAATCAATTTGGATTATGGATTATAGACACAAGATAACGGGACCAAGTCCTAATAATCAAGTGGTGTGTGACATTTCGGTAGCAGCATTGTTACCATCTTCAGCCAAATATACTGAATGAGGAATTTAACCACAGCATATATATTTTTGTTTATCATTTATATCTTATATATCAACGCTATTTCTCTTCTATGTATATATATCATGTTCATACATTTTTTTTGGTATATGTCTTTCCCCTCGTTATTTACCATATTGTTGTTATTATTTAATCTTATATATCACTTTTAATTTCTTTTGCCCTATATAACCTTATATAATCATTCTTTTGCTTTTGTATTATAAAATTACTTCATGCACCCCATTATCTATAGCTAAATAAAAAAAATTTAAGATATGTTTTAGGAATTTTACATATCTATGTTAACACGCACAATTCCTTGGCGCCCTTAATAATTATGTTTACCTAGGAGGTACTAAGAATCTGTTTGTATAGAATCGGTGCTTAGACCACCCCACATCTCCACCCATAGGGACTATGGCTGGGAACATGTGGACTCACCTCACACCTGGGTCAAGACCCTCTGACGTACAAACAGTGAAAGATGGGCTAGTACTTTGCCCACTAAATGGTAGGATGAGATTTCCCTCAATATTACGATGAGCTAACATGTTCTAGGTTCCATGGCCCGTTTGTTTCCCCTTTGCCTGAGTGTCGGTGATTACATACTGGTATCATAAAAAAAATGCATTTCTCCCAATTTCATATTTCTCATAGAGTAAGAACAGATCTGAATTGGAATAAACACATTTTGTTTTACTCTGGCAGGGGAGGAATTGTTGGGCCAGACTTTCCACCAAACAAGACCCAACAACTCTGGCAGGGGAGGAATTGTTGGGCCAGATTTTCCACCAAACAAGACCCAACAAAGATGTAAACATTTACATCATATATATATATATATATAGTGGCTCGCCGGAAATGTTTGGTGTCCAGAAGGTGGAGATGACACGAGCCCTGCCCAAGGATCCTGGAACACATTACAAAGAGGTCCAGCGCAGGATCTACACCAGGAGGTGGAGATGACACGAGCCCTGCCCAAGGATCCTGGAACACATTGCAAAGAGGTCCAGCGCAGGATCTACACCAGGAGGTGGAGATGACACGAGCCCTGCCCAAGGATCCTGGATCACATTGCAAAGAGGTCCAGCGCAGGATCTACACCAGGAGGTGGAGATGACACGAGCCCTGCCCAAGGATCCTGGAACACATTGCAGAGAGGTCCAGCGCAGGATCTACACCAGAAGGTGGAGATGACACGAGCCCTGCCCAAAGATCCTGGAACACATTGCAGAGAGGTCCAGCGCAGGATCTACACCAGAAAGAAAAGGACTTCGAGCATTCGTCTTTGTTAAACCAAACCATCTCTTCACCTCCTTTTTCCTTTCCTTTCTTCCTTCTTTTAATTTTGTATATAACTTATGACATCACATTTTTTGATAGATGGGGCATATCTAGTAATTTTTTTTTTGGATTTCTTAAAGAAGAAATTAGTATATAAATTTCTCAGAGGGGCAGGCATCTTAAATTTTATTTGATTTCATTGTTAATCTAAATTATCGCTCAATAAGAAAGATAAATTTTAAATTTTCGTTAATATTTATTTTATTCTAAATTGATTTCTCATAAGTCGAGCAAGTATATTTATTATTTCATAATTTTTCCTTTAAAATAATAAAAAAAAATAATAAAAATATTATTTTTATTCCTTAAATTCTTTTTTTCTAAAATATAATAATATTATTATTTTTAATATTCCGAGAATTTTTGTATATTCAAGTTTTATTTACTCTGTAAGAAATGATTGAGATTGAGGGCGCTGTAGGAAAGGGACGGCAGTCGAGAGTTAGTCTTTATCGAGAGCTTCCAACCGGTCGGGGGGCAAGCTTTCGGAAGGAACAGATCGAATTCTTATCAGGAGAGGTATGTAGTCGAGATACTAGGTAAGTCAATTTAGATTTTGTCGTAAAGAGGTCAATATAAAAAAACATGGCGAAGCCATGGCACATATTGATATATAGCTAGCAATAAATATGTATATATATATATGTTTCTATGAAAATGTTAATCTGCAAGACGCAGGTTATCATCATCTTTGTTTTGTTGTTGTCACTTTTTGGCGTTTCGCAAAACAACAAAAATGCTGTATCAGACTTTACTAAGACAATAAAGATTTGCTACAAAATAAAAGTGTACTAAGATGCTGCATTTGGCGACGAGGATATAAGAGTAAGTACCCTCGAATTTTGAAGTAAATATTTTTAGAAATTATCTTTGATTTTGCATATAATTGAGAGTTATTTTTAAAAGACTAAAATTGCAAAGTTTTAGGATGCAAATTTAAAAAAAAAAGTGGAATAAAATGGCTAGTTACCAATTTAAGGAATATAATGAAGAAACTGAAACTTTTGAAACGTTTTATGAACGATTGGAACAGTTTCTCATATTGGAGGAGGCAGGGGATGAGAAGAAAAAGGCTTATCTCCTAACCCTCATGGGAAGTAAAACCTATGGTGTTTTGAAGAATTTGTGCAGTCCTATTCTACCTAAAAATAAAACTTTTGATGACCTAATAGATATCTTGAAAAGGCACTTCTCTCCAAAGCGCTCAATTGTAGTAGAGAGGTTCATTTTTTTTAAAAGAATGCAATTAAAGGAAGAAAGCATCTCGGACTACTTGGTGGAAATTAAGCGTTTGGCTTCCTCATGCAACTTTGGAAATTTTCTGGAGGATTCTTTACGTGATAAAATGGTTTGTGGGTTATATAATGCCAAAATACAAAATAGAATTTTGTCGGAGGGTGACATTTCTTTAGCTAAAGTAATTGAGATAGCATTATCTATGGAAGCGGCTGAGAAAAATACAAAATTATTCCATTTGGAGCAGGGTGAAGATTGTGTAGATAAGTTGAGGATTGAACGCAAGGTTGAATCAAATTTCCAGAATGGCAAATGTAAACATTGTGGTAAACCGCACAAAGAACCATGTAGATTTAAGGAGGCGATATGCTTTAAGTGTAATAAAAAAGGACACATTGCCTCAATATGTTGGAGCAGTAGAAGAAATCTAAGGCAACATCAGAATCAGCCGGGAAATATACATCAGATAGGAGACCAAGAAGAGGAGGAAGAGTATGTCCAGAAAATTATAAGCGTGACGATACCTGAGTATAAAATTAATTTTGCCTCAAGTGACCCTCCCTATCTGATGGAGTTAAAAGTAGAAGGAAACTTTATTAAATTTGAAATGGATACGGGTAGTGGTCTAACACTGATATCAGAAAAGGATTTTAAAAATAGTCTTCAACACTTGAAATTGGAAAAAGCGAGTATTATTGTAAGAACTTATGATGGTACCGTGGTACCCATTCTGGGTAAAATCAATGTCAAAGTGGAGTGTCAAGATATTACTTACAAACTTAGAGCGTTGGTGGTGAAAGGAGAAAAGAGGGCGTTGATGGGAAGAGAATGGATAAATAGATTGAAATTGGGCTGTTTCGCGGTAAAACATATGCCTGTGGAAATTACCATTGAGGAAATTTTGAAGGAAAATCAAGCCTTATTTGTGGAGACAACTGAACCAATAAAAGGTTTCACATTTTCAGTAAACATGTGTGATGTGAATCCAATTTTCCATAAGGCTCGTCCGGTGCCTTTCGCCATTAGGCCAGCAGTTACTGAAGCATTAGACAAAATGGTGGCTAAGGGTTATCTATGTGAGGTGGCGAGCAGTAAATGGGCCACTCCAGTGGTTGTAGTGCCGAAGAAAAATAAAGAGATCAGAATTTGCTGCGACTTCAAGGTAACTCTAAATAAATATTTGGACACTGCGGCCTATCCCCTTCCCACACAGCAAGATTTATTCTCCACATTGGCCAAGGGAAAATACTTTTCTAAATTGGACTTGAGGAACGCTTATCTGCAATTAGAGGTGGACCCAGGCACCCGACCGTTACTAACGATAAATACTCATAAAGGGCTGTTCAGGTTTAAGAGAATGCCATTTGGATTGGCAAATGCGCCCAGTTATTTTCAATCTGTAATGGATAGGGTTTTGTCGGGTATAGGAGGCGTAATTTGTTATATTGATGATGTCCTTATAGCCACAGCATCAATTGAAGAACATCTGGCGTTGTTGAAGACTATATTTGCTCGCTTGGCGAAGTATAATATCAAACTAAAGAAAGAAAAATGCCTATTTTTGCAAAAAGAAATTGAATATTTAGGACATCTTGTCACGGGAGAGGGCATCAGACCTTTAGATCATAAGGTACAAGCAATACAGAAGGCCAAAATGCCTACGAATATCTCTGAATTAAGGTCATTTCTGGGTTTAGTTAACTTTTATGGGAAGTTCATACCCAATTTGCCAGAGCTTTTGAAGCCTCTTCATGAGCTTCTTCACAAAAAACGTCCTTGGGTTTGGACAAAGGAATGTGGAGAGGCCATTGACAAGTGCAAGAACAGCATTACCTCTGAGAGGGTGCTAGTCCCATATGATACGACTTTGCCATTGTGTTTGGCCACTGATGCATCGCAGATTGGAGTGGGCGCTGTGTTGTCACATATTATAGAAGGCCAGGAGAGACCGATTATGTTTGCCTCACGGACTTTATCGGAAGCAGAACAAAATTATTCTCAGATTGAGAAGGAGGCTCTAGCCATTATATATGGAGTTACCAAGTTTCATCAATTTATTTATGGAAGAAAATTTATTCTTATTACAGACCATAAGCCATTGGTGACCATTTTGGGCCCAAGATCAGGAATCCCCACCTTATCTACTTCAAGATTGCAGCGTTGGGCGCTTATTTTGTCAGCTTATACTTACGATATTAAATTTCGAAGAACTCAAGACCATGGGAATGCAGATCTTCTGTCACGTTTTCCTGTGGGCTGTGAAGAAATTCCAAGATTGAATAATGTCTATGCTTTATCCTTTGTGGAAGAATTGCCGATCACAGCAGAGGAAATTGCCACGGAAACTGAAAAAGACGAAGTGCTCTCATTGGCCAAATTTTATACTCAGCAAGGCTGGCCTGAAAAGGTGGCTGATCACCTCAGACCTTATTTTCAAAGGAAACTTGAGCTAACTGTAGATGGGGAGTGTTTGGTTTGGGGAATGAGAGTTGTCATTCCACCATCTCTCAGAATAAAAATGTTGAACTGTCTTCATGAGACTCATTCCGGTATGAACAAAATGAAGGCTGTAGCAAGATCACATTTTTGGTGGCCTAATCTAGATACCCAAATCGAGTTTTTGGTAAATAAGTGCAGAAGCTGTCAGCAATCCCAGGATGGGCCAAATAAAGGAAAATGGCAACCCTGGAAATGGTCAACCAGACCTTGGCAAAGAATTCACATTGATTTTGCAAATAAGGAAAACATTAATTTATTAATAGTAGTAGATAGTCATTCAAAGTGGATCGAAGCCATCCCAATGAGAGAGACCACCACACGCAAAACCATTGAGCAACTACGGCGACTTTTTTCTTCCTATGGGTTACCGGAGGAACTTGTATCTGATAATGGACCTCAGTTTACTGGGAGTGAAATGAAAGGTTTTCTGGAAGGAAATGGAATTAAACAAACATTGATCCCGGCGTACCACCCGCAAAGTAATGGCTTGGCTGAAAGAGCGGTTAGAACAATTAAGACTGCCCTGGATAAAAATAAAAGGAAAATTGGGGACACCATTCAAGACACCTTGTCAAAAGTTCTTCTGGCATATCGAAGCACCCCGCATGTGACAACGGGAAAGACTCCATCAGAGCTCTTTATTGGGCGTGCGCTTCGAACCAGAGTGTCGTTGATACATCCCAGCTTGGCATCTAGAGTTAGGGACCAGCAAGCCAGGCAAATGAAGTATGATCGGCGAACCCATTTGGAAGAATTCCAGATAGATGATTTAGTGTGGTGTAAAAACTTTAGAGGTGGTGATAAATGGATCCCAGGAAAAATTGTGGGCAAGAAGGGAACTAGAGTCTACACCATTTTGATCCACGGACAGGTAAAGGCCTATCACAGGGATCAAATTAGAAAAAGGTGGAGGAATGGTGAGGAAGATGAGAGTGGAGATGGAGAGCGTCAACCCGAGCACTCAAGAGGAGCAGGTCCCAATGCCATAATCTCGGAGGTTGTACGAGACAGAGGTTATGTGGAGTCGATGTCGCCAGGACTAACTAGCCAGCGGTCGGATCAAGATTCAGAGGTTCAGAGTGATACAGACGATGGAAAGTCATTGGAGCCTCTTCCCTCGCTGGACCCCGAGGCCTTGAAAGAGGAGGGTCCTGTCCTAAGGCGGAACCCACCTCGAGCGAGGAGACTTCCTGTGAGATTTGAAGAGAGAAGATGGTGATATATAGCTAGCAATAAATATGTATATATATATATGTTTCTATGAAAATGTTAATCTGCAAGACGCAGGTTATCATCATCTTTGTTTTGTTGTTGTCACTTTTTGGCGTTTCGCAAAACAACAAAAATTCTGTATCAGACTTTACTAAGACAATAAAGATTTGCTACAAAATAAAAGTGTACTAAGATGCTGCACATATCAAAAATTTTTTTGGTAAATTTTGATTACTTAAGATATATACAGCGAATAGAGATGGGGACCTTTATGTTTTCCTTTTCTTTATATTAGTCATTTTTTTATTGATTATCTTATCCAGATGAAGTAATTAGGTTGAATTACCAAGTCGTAGATTCTCAGTCATTTCTTTATAGGAATTTAAAATTTTGTAAGATGAGATAATCTAATGTCCCAATATCCTTTATGCCCACTCATACTATTCACATATAATGAACGTTTTTTTTGTGTAAATTTTTTTATGCCGAATAAAACGAGTGTGGATATTTAACAATGTGTGTTGGTATTCATATTTAACCACATACCACATGTAAATCCTTGGTGTGTGTTATAGATTTTGAGTGCATGTGTTTGAAATTTAGTCTACAGTGGTTAATATTCAAAAAGGCGTATTGGTATTACTATGTATAATCAATTAAAAAAAGAAATATATGTACCTGGGTTTAACCCCTGAACTAGCCAGGATCAGGATATAGATGTTCTAATGAGACGTAAGAATAAAATCTTACAATTGGCGCCCAACGTGGGGCGAGTTACTGTTGAAAAGTACAAAGCAACTTTGTGCGAAGTAAACTCTACGACCCGAAATGAAAGAAATCTCATGCTCTACCACGATTCGCATTTAAGCCTAAAGTAAAAATGCATAATAATGATGAACAATCCCAATTTTATGACTTTGTTCAATTTCTACATAATTTCAAAGAAATGTTTAACGTATGGTACACCCTTCTTAATGTACTTTCTTGTTTAACAAGAGCTTTATTTTATTAAATAAAAATGCATAGTAATGACGAGCGTGCCAATTTTATGACTTTTGTTCAATTTCTGCATAATTTCAAAGAAATGTTTAACGTTTGGTACACCCTTCTTAATGTACTTTCTTGTTTAACAAGAGCATTATTTTAATATATAAAAATGCATAGTAATGAAGAATAATTTTCTTTCGAGTAAAATTTTTTTATTTTTTGAACGCCGTTGCATATTTTACGAGCGTGCCAATTTTATGACTTTTGTTCAATTTCTGCATAATTTCAAAGAAATGTTTAACGTTTGGTACACCCTTCTTAATGTACTTTCTTGTTTAACAAGAGCTTTATTTTAATATATAAAAATGCATAGTAATGAAGAATAATTTTCTTTCGAGTAAATTTATTTTTTATTTTTAGAACGCTGTTGCATATTTTACGAACGTGCCAGTTTTATGACTTTTGTTCAGTTTTCTGTATAATTTTTCAAAGAGACGTTTTAATGTCTAATTTGTATTAGTGAACTTTATTTTAACACCCAAAAATATGCGTTACAACAGCGTACAGACGGTTATAAGATAAAAAAATATATATATTTTTTGGAAGATCGCTGGGTTTTTTTTTCAAAAGAGACGTTTTAATGTTTAACTTGTATTTTTTTGTGAGTACTTCACGTTTTGAAGTGAACTTTATTTTAACATCCAAAAATATACGTTACAACAGCATACAGACGGTTATAGGAAAGCAATTTTTATTTAAAAAAAAAAAGGGGGTCACTGGTCTTTCAATACAACGTTTAAATTTTACAACTATTTACCGCTAAGATTAATTTTTTTTTATTTTTTTCTCTATGTATTCAAGATAGGCCTAAAAACAATGCCTTTTTCAAAACCTGAGAATTTCCCACAAGCTCCAAATTTAGAACCTCTAGGGACATCTTTGATTGACACGCTGGGGCAGGGATCACATCTGTAGAGGGGTGGAATGATGGGCGTGAAAAACAACAGATGTGCGTGCAAGATGTTTTCGAAGGGGGAGGTAAGCTATGGGGAATGGAGGTATTTTGGGGTGGACATGTGTCAAACACATGTCTCCACTATAGACGGGAAGAAGAAAAACAATTAGAGTTCAGTTGACTGCCAGCATCTGAGTTGAAAGGTCAGTTTTTGCTATCCTTCCCGCTTTTGCGGGTAGGTTTTTCACGTCTTAAATATTCCATCTTCCTTTTGTCTTTCACCATTACCTTCTTAATTATAAGATAAATGAAACTTATTTTTTTTACTACAGTTTAATAATTTTATATATTTTAATTATTTCGTCCCACAGAATTTCCACTCAATAAGTCTAAAGATATTTTGAATTTTATTAGAATTCTCTCTTAGTTATCTCTAATCTTTATAGTATTTAACGTTATCTATATAATAATTTAAGGCATTTATTCTCTTATCTAATGTGCATTATCATGCGATTTGTTTAATTTATAAATGTCTTCAATTATGGTATTTAACGTCTTCAATATAATAATTTAAAACATTCATCCTCTTATCTAGTGTGTATTGTCATGCGCAGCATTTTGATTTTTTTATTTTGTTAACTTTATATGAATATGCATTTCTTTTAAAATCTAACCCCGATATTGTAGACAAGCGTATAGTTTAGCTTGCTTCTTTAAATCGTTGAATTTGTCAATTTTTATTTTCCTCGATATGGTATAATTCACGATATTTGCGTGACGGTCGAATCACGATAAAATTTTCAACATGGCGGTCGATGGACGCGTGCGTATTTACTCTGGTATTTTTACTGGTATTTACGTCTTCAATGTAATAATTTAAAACATTCATCCTCTTATCTAGTGTGCATTGTCATGCGCAGTATTTTGATTTTTTTTTATTTTGTTAACTTTATATGAATATGCATTTTCTTTTTAAAACTTAACCCCGACATTTTAGACAAGCGTATAGTTTAGCTCGCTTCTTTAAATCGTTGAATTGTCAATTTATTCTCGATATGGTATAATTCACTATATTTATGTGGCGATTCAATCACGATAAAAAATTCCAAAATGACGTCCAGTGGACGCGCACAACACGCGACTTTTCAATTCGTGTTACATCCAACTTTATGGCTAGTAATTATACTCATTTAGCCTTATATACCACAAATCTAATCATTAAAGTGATAAAGCAGTATAAATTTATTTTTATATTTTATCAGCGTTTTAAAGTTTCTGCATTAATTTTTTTTGCCTCCCTCATAATTAAACTGACATGTTTCAACTTTGTACTGTACGGACATGATATGCATAGGGACGGCGCCCCCATATTTAGTATATTCTTTTAATTTTTAAACGGTAGAATGTTTCATAAGTAACATTCCTTTTGTATGAAGTTATTGGTTATTATACAAATAATCCACATGTCATTGTTAAGATAATTTTCTTTGGCAACTCATATCATGATTCTTTCTATCTAGTTATCGCCAATATTTACTTATCACGCTTTAGATTATTATGAAAAAACGACATTTTTTTTTCTAAGATTCTCTAGTTGATTCGAAGGGCATATACCCATATTTAGATTATATAGAAACTGGTCAACTGAATTAATAATATTTACTGGGTCTTTATCTCTCTGGTGCTTGTAAGCAAATCCCGTCTAATATTAATTATATATCTAGTTTATAGCAACATTATTGCAAACAATTGAGTACCAGTAACACGATAACCCGAGTTGTTTTTCCTAGCTAATATAATACTTCGAGTGTAGAATTCCAACATCTTTCCACATTTTTTTGGTACACCCCACGATATAGACATTTGCGTGGTGGTACAGTCACGATAAATTCAACATTGTCATAATTAAGACTTAACTTTTCCTTTTTGTGAAGTTTCCAACTATTCTGCCCATTCCCCTGTAGCACCTTTCCTAGAATGAGGACGAATAAAGACATCATTGCCTGCATCTAGTTATATTAAGTAATCACCAGCAGAGGGTCTGCTCAGATACGAACTTAAGCCCTTGTATATTTTGCATTTCTTTCTTTACCAACAGAAAGGGGGGTTGCTTTGTCAAGGCAAATGTAAGAAATGTATGTCAACAAAAGTCATGGTATTCTATTGTTATGGGTTTGAGCATCTCTTTTCAATTAAGACTCACTTCTCTTAGAAAAAACGAGAGAGATATCACAATAGCCTTGATGCAATACCTAAAATGTCAGACTTCCTATAATGATCCAGTTTTGTAGAGGCAAGCTCCGATTACGTTCACGAATCAGATATGTGGTTCCTTTCAATGATAATAGTGTATAGGTATAGTTTTTTTTTCGTAAAAGATCTGGACAGCCTAGATCCTGGAGTTAGAGTGGAAATCTAGATAAGGTGGCTCAGTCCGCTCAACGCAGATAGCTTCAGTGATTAATTAAGACAACTCTAACTAAAAGGGTGTTTAAAATGGCGGAACTTTAAGGAATTAGTCACATCAAAGACAATGTTTGCTCGGAGGTATCACAACGATCCAGCTAATAACAGTTGAATAAAATAAAGTAAATGGATATCATAATGAATAATAATGCCAGTGGGAGTAGATAC
This sequence comes from Cordylochernes scorpioides, assembly GCA_030710605.1. Taxonomy (NCBI): domain Eukaryota; kingdom Metazoa; phylum Arthropoda; class Arachnida; order Pseudoscorpiones; family Chernetidae; genus Cordylochernes; species Cordylochernes scorpioides. The sequence continues at coordinate 53,798,860 of CP092875.1, forward strand.
CACTGTAATATATGTAAGTTTTTTTTTTTTTTGAACCATACGTGAGTTTGACAGGAAACTGACGCCTTAAAGGGGCTTTCTCATTGGGACGGATTGGAGTTGCTACTGACTAGGAGAAGTGTGGTGTGTCAGGCCAGTGTATCAAGAAGAAATTGAGAAAACAAGTTGAACTGATAAAATTAATTACGACACAAGATTAAGATCCATACTTGGTTCCAATTAATTTCAATTACCGCGATGAGACGGTGTTATAAGTCGGGGAAAGTTGATTTGGTCGCTTATGGGATGGCCTCCTGGACGTGACAAAGATCACCATTGATATCTTATTGAATGCCGGACGGGATTCGCGCGTAACAGCCAATAAACCAAGTTTCACCCTAAAGTACCTGGGTGGCAATGAGAGAGACGGCATAGTCTATACTCAACGATATACACTGGTCAAATGTACGATTCTTCCCACATCAATGTTTCGACAACCACTTCATTCTGAAAGGAGCAACGAGTTCTAACCCCAGTGTTAAAGTCCTTTTGAGCGGCATCTCCTGTTGCATAAAGTAAAAGACACAAGACAACGAATTTACCTAGACCATCTGTTATCAGATAAACGCTTATGACCTGCTAGAAGGGCTTCATTCATCAGCATGAACATGCCTTAAATGAACGACTTAATTCTATAAGCTACTACCCTGTGAGTTAAGAGTTGTCAACAATGTTAAGAACTTCCTTCGGGACGAGAGGAACTGCATAGTCTGATTCAACCAGAGCACAATATTTACAAGATCACACCAAAGTAATAGTTAGTATCTAGAAACTCCGATTCTGCGAAGGGCTTGCATAATTTCTTGAAAGGGATATTGTTCAGCAAAGTATGGGACAGCTGACTTTTGTACATATATATCTCTGCTTTTCCATGATAAAGTTGCCCTATCTCGCATGAAGAGAGACAATGCTAAAGAAAGGTGACTTGTCAACTTCCCAGCAACTACAGTAATGTTTACCGACCGGTCCGGACAGGATCTCTAAAGCAGCCGAGATAAGCTTATCTCCTGAAAGGGGGGTGACCAGGGGGAGGTAGAATTGGAGGAAATTTCTTGCTTGTAAACACGAGGGTAGGTCGCCAGCCTTGATAAGAACTGACAGTGGAGGAACAGATTCCTAGAAGGGACTCCCGAGATATCAAAGTAGAATAGTAATAGATTGGGATCCAACTCCCGATGACGGGTTTCAGGGAAATACCAGAGGGATGAAAAGGCGTTGAAGTGTGTTAAAAATAGATGAGAAAGAGATAGAAAGATTCAGAAAGATGTTGAAGGAGAAAGAATTGAGGATTGAAAAAGAGTTTATAAATAGAAGATATATAGAAAGACGGTGGGAAGATGATAGAAGAAAGTACATTCAATGTGTAAAGCGTAGCTGTCGACCGCAATATCGCCTCGATAGAACTATTTTTTTGGCTCTTCACCACTTAGTGTTAATAGATAATTTGTTTTAGACTAGAGGCCAATATCTGTAAATAGTACATATTATGCACTGAGAGTTTGTGTAAGCTGATTTACCTAAATTTCAGCAACTGTATACACTAATTTATATACATAGGTCTATAGTAGTTATAATACTAGGTTATATTGAATAACAAATATATATTCTCCTTTTAAGAAGCAGTTTTTTTTGGCTGCAATTTTGGTGTTAGTGTTGTTATATGATTTCTTAAGAGTTACTCAGTTTTTTTTTACAACGCTTTGTTCTTAGTGATAGGCTGTGATTTAAAGAGTTTCAGCTTTCTTTTATTTTTCTAGCTACGAGTTTGTCTTAGCGTTGTAATGAATCTTAAAGTTTCAGTTTTTCTTTTTTTTTTAGCTACATCTTGTCCTAGTGTGATGATGAACTTTAAAAAGTTTTCAATTTTTTATTTTAAGCTAACAATTTTGTCTTAGTGTTATGGTGAACTTTAAAGAGTTAACAGTTTTTCCTTTCTATTTTTTAACTATAACGCGTTTTAGTGTTAAGTGATCGTTGAAAGGAGTTTTCACACCCTGTTTCAGTGTTAGTGTGTAATTTGTCTCAACCTTGTCTTTGTGTAGTACACCGTTTCACAACCGTGTTTTAATGTTAGTTCATATATAAAGGATTTTCACAACTTGCTTCAGTGTTAGTGCGTCATTTGTCTCAACCTTGTCTTTGTGTAGTACACCGTTTCACAACCGTGTTTTAATGTTAGTTCATATTTAAAGGATTTTCACAACCTGTTTTAATGATAGTGTGTCATTTGTCTCAACCTTGTCTTTGAGTAGCGCACCGTTTCACAACCGTGTTTTAATGTTAGTTCATATTTAAAGGATTTTCACAACCTGTTTTAATGATAGTGTGTCATTTGTCTCAACCTTGTCTTTGTGTAGTACACCGTTTCACAACCGTGTTTTAATGTTATTTCATCTTTAAAGGATCTTTACAACCGTATTTTAATGTTGGTGTGTCATTTAAGGATTGTCACAACCTCGTTTTAGTGTAGTACATAGTTGAAAGAGTCTTCACAACCTTGTTTTTATGTTAGTCTGTCATCTTTAAAAATTTGTCACAACCTTGTTTTAGTGTTAGTATGTTATCTTTGAAAAGTTGTCACAACCTGTTTTAGTGTTTGTGTTTCATTGGAAAAAGTTTTCACAACTTGTTTTTTGCGTTTGTATGTCATCTTTAAAGGGTTGTCACGACCTGTTTTAGTGTTTATGTGTCATTGTAGAGAGTTTCACAACCGTGTTCTAATGTTAGTTCACCGTTGAGAGGGGTTTTCACAACCTTATTTTTAGTGTTATGATATCATCAATGATGAAGATCATTTTTGATCATAGTATGAAGTGTTAGAACGTGAGTTAAATGCCCTAGATTGTGGTCTTAAAGAATTTTCAGTTTTTTTTATTGAAGAGGCTATTCTGTATTAATAGCAAGTTGTGATTTAAGTCTTGAGTTCAACAGTATATTTTGTTTTGATTTTTTTTATTGAAGGTTCTGAACAGTGGTTCGACTTTAAAAATAATTAAGGAACTTAGATGCATTAGATATCTGCTGTGCTTGTAATATATTCGCTATGGGTTGGTTCGGAATATGCGTTGGGTTAAAACTTGACACCCTCTAATTTCATAGGTCCAGAATACAGTCCAAAGAGAATTTATAATGAGAGAGTGTAAGGCAGTTGCGGTCTAAGAATTGATATGATAAGATAACAAGTGACCTCTGTTGTTAAACTCCAGAGCAGTTTGGGTATTGAAAGCCCATGATTTCAAAGGAGGGGTTTGACTGAATAGCAGGGAAAGAAGAATGCCAATGATCTTATATGGGAAGTAGGGTTGGCAAAACACTTGTAGATCTATCATATTTGGCAATGAGGTAAATGCTTGAAGTTCAGTTCGCTCCATTTAAGTGCTAGTTTTGATGATTCGTTTGTTTAGACACCAAGTGTCAAGATAAGAAGATTTTTCAAACTGTTAGACACACAGTTAAAATGTTAGGTTAGATTTCAGATTTGATTGTTGACAATCAACATAGTTTGATTAATTTATCTATTTAAATATAAATAATTTATGTTAGAGTTTGTAAGAGGCAATTTATTTGAGTTAATTGGGACATTTAGTCCCCAATTTGTTTTAATTTAATTATTCATTTGATTTCTCATTGTGTCCTGAAAGATGTTATTATTAGTTAGGATCTATCGATATTGATAAATGAGTATTTTGGCCTTTGTAGCAGCTTTTAACTTTAGTTTGAGTGCATTCCGCGAATGATAGGGGGGAGGGTGTATGAAAGGATTGGAATAATGAATGTGTAGAAGGTTAAAAACTATTATATTGTGAGCCCAAAATACATTAGTATAGGGTTAGGGAACTTAATAGGTTCGATTTTAATTTTTGATTTCTTTATTTGTTAGGATCGATAGCCTCACAGGACTGTACAACTCTATTAATAGGAAGGTATTCGCTCCATTTTTATTAGGTCTCCTTCTAAGGGAGCATAAGTATGATTTCTTTTATTAGGGTAATCAATCACTCTATTCATTATATCAACTTGAATTCTAAGAGTCGTAGATAATGACCATGTCTCGATTCTCAGACTGGGGGGGTTGTGGGAGGTCACGGTCAGACCAAAAGCCTGCAAGTCCCCTCCTCAGTAGAGGGAACGGAGAGGTATCAGGCGAACTTTGTGCTAGGTGGGGGGATTTAGTTGCCGACGTCGCAAACTAAGGGTACAGCGACAAACCTCGGATAACCGATCTGACATCGTAGTTTACGACGCGTTAAGCGTGGCTGAGATGAGGGTGATTCAGTCGGGAGGTTGGGAAGATTCGGCACGTTGAAGGCTCTCCTATATATTGCGCAGCCTGGAACCAATCCTCTATGGACAGATTTGTAACATGTGGTGGGTAAAGAAATCGAATTCCTTATAACTCCTTGTCTCTAAGTCAAAGTCTAAAGGGGTTTTCTAATGAGGGTTAACAATTGAGCATGCAAGAGACAAAGTTACGATTAGACGAGGCGATTCCGTCTACAGATTTTAGGTACCAATTAGCAAAGTGACAGATGGACTGTCCAGATTCTTTGCGTTTTATATCGCCCCAGGCTAGCAAAAGTTAATCACCTAATTAAAGACTATAGTCTACCGTACGCTTAGTTAGAACGAATTCAAGTCTAAATATCAGTTAGTATGTAGAATTTTTTTATAAGATAAGATAAATTTTTAAATTAGTAGGACACCTAAATGAACTTTTGAAGCAGATTGCCAGAACAAGCCAATATAGCGTTCCAGATTTGAAAAAGAAGATTTTTTTTTAAGGGAAGATCGAGTATCAATTTCTGTTTTAGCAACAAAATGGCCTAGAGCAATGAGTTGATTTCATTTTATTTTTGGACATAGAGTCAAGATTTTTCAGAGAGATATTAAGAACTCGAGTGGGAAGATGTATCACAAAGTATGAGTTAGACCTAGGTTGTTAATCATCATAATTTATTTTCAGGGTTAATTTTTTTTTAAGTGGATTTGTTGGTCAAAAATATGAGTACACATTCTAACCCTGAAGTATTGGCTGCGGGTGTTGAATATGAGCAGTGACAGATTGCCACGTATATGTTTTAATAGAACACGGGAACTCTCTAATGCTTCGGGCACACCCATCGGTTTCATTAAAAAGCTCACTAATCTGCTTAACGATAATGGATCCCCTGCACTTGTTTCCTGTGATGACCCTGAAACGCTGAGGAGCGCGATTACAGGGCTCTTAAAAACAGCGGCAGACCAATCTATACAAAACGACCTTACAAGAATGGATAAATCTAAGCTATACTCTCACTACAAAGACATTCACATATCTTTCATGACGGAGGGATACCTTTTAGGGGATTTTCCTTTCCCGGTTGTAAGACTACTCGCACAAGTTAGAATACTTTCAAGTTTTTTTAGAGAAAACCACACCAAGATGCTCTGCGGTGAGGACCCGACTTGTACCTTCTGTAATTCAAAACTACAAAATGAAATCACTCACTATATTTTTGATTGCTCTGCTCTGAAAGAAGAAAGAAGAACCCTTATGCTCAAAACTGGGCAACTCTGTGCTTCACTTCCATCAATAATTGACAATATGACCCAGAATAAGTATATTGCTACGGCGTTTTATGGTTTCCACAAGTCCATATCTCAGAAGAAGGCCAAGTGATACTCACTCCTCACTTTCTTACTGCTACTCTTTTTGTGTTGATTTCTTGCTTCCCTCTTTCTTATTATTATTATTTTTTTTTTTCCTTTTCTTTTTTTTTTTTTTTTCTTTCTCTTTTTACTCTGTATATATCGCTATTTCCGTTGTCTCACTGCTTTGTTCTTATGCATACCTCTGGTGAATCCTGTATAGGGTCAGTGACCCTAAATAAAGGCTTTTTTGTTGTTGTTGTTGTTTGAGTACACATTCTATAGATAATCTAAACAATGTATAGTAGAGGTTAACTACAATGTTCAGCTAAAGAACAAAGATAGGTGAGATTGTCATCACAATAAGATAATTTGGAAATAATCAGGTTTAGGGAAGTAATTGACTACCAAGATTTCCTTTCCTAAAATTTTCTCTTGGATTGAGAGGGACGGGGAACACGCCAGACAAACACTCCCAGTGACAAGTTAGTTAGAACAAGTTTTTCTTTTGTTAGATATTACATATAAAATTGAAATACTAGTGAAATGACCTAGACCCTCAGTGCCTATCTACGCGCTTATTATTATTATATATACTCATTATTATCATATATCATATATCATTCCTTATTATATTCATGTATATATATATATATATATATATATATATATATATATATATATATATGTATAGCACAATCAATTTGGATTATAGATTATAGACACAAGATAACGGGACCAAGTCCTAATAAGCAGGTGGCGTATGACATTTCGGTAGCAGCGTTGTTACCATCTTCAACCAAATATACTGAATGAGAAATCTCACCACAGCATATATATTTTGTTTATTATTTATATACTCTATATCAACGCCATTTCTTCCCTATGTATTTATATCATATTCATTCAATTTTTTTTTGTATATGTCATGCCCCTCGTTATTTACTATATTGTTGTTACTGTATATACTCGTTATTATCATATACCATTCCTTATTATATTCATGTATATCTATATATATATATATAAGGCACAATCAATTTGGATTATGGATTATAGACACAAGATAACGGGACCAAGTCCTAATAATCAAGTGGTGTGTGACATTTCGGTAGCAGCATTGTTACCATCTTCAGCCAAATATACTGAATGAGGAATTTAACCACAGCATATATATTTTTGTTTATCATTTATATCTTATATATCAACGCTATTTCTCTTCTATGTATATATATCATGTTCATACATTTTTTTTGGTATATGTCTTTCCCCTCGTTATTTACCATATTGTTGTTATTATTTAATCTTATATATCACTTTTAATTTCTTTTGCCCTATATAACCTTATATAATCATTCTTTTGCTTTTGTATTATAAAATTACTTCATGCACCCCATTATCTATAGCTAAATAAAAAAAATTTAAGATATGTTTTAGGAATTTTACATATCTATGTTAACACGCACAATTCCTTGGCGCCCTTAATAATTATGTTTACCTAGGAGGTACTAAGAATCTGTTTGTATAGAATCGGTGCTTAGACCACCCCACATCTCCACCCATAGGGACTATGGCTGGGAACATGTGGACTCACCTCACACCTGGGTCAAGACCCTCTGACGTACAAACAGTGAAAGATGGGCTAGTACTTTGCCCACTAAATGGTAGGATGAGATTTCCCTCAATATTACGATGAGCTAACATGTTCTAGGTTCCATGGCCCGTTTGTTTCCCCTTTGCCTGAGTGTCGGTGATTACATACTGGTATCATAAAAAAAATGCATTTCTCCCAATTTCATATTTCTCATAGAGTAAGAACAGATCTGAATTGGAATAAACACATTTTGTTTTACTCTGGCAGGGGAGGAATTGTTGGGCCAGACTTTCCACCAAACAAGACCCAACAACTCTGGCAGGGGAGGAATTGTTGGGCCAGATTTTCCACCAAACAAGACCCAACAAAGATGTAAACATTTACATCATATATATATATATATATAGTGGCTCGCCGGAAATGTTTGGTGTCCAGAAGGTGGAGATGACACGAGCCCTGCCCAAGGATCCTGGAACACATTACAAAGAGGTCCAGCGCAGGATCTACACCAGGAGGTGGAGATGACACGAGCCCTGCCCAAGGATCCTGGAACACATTGCAAAGAGGTCCAGCGCAGGATCTACACCAGGAGGTGGAGATGACACGAGCCCTGCCCAAGGATCCTGGATCACATTGCAAAGAGGTCCAGCGCAGGATCTACACCAGGAGGTGGAGATGACACGAGCCCTGCCCAAGGATCCTGGAACACATTGCAGAGAGGTCCAGCGCAGGATCTACACCAGAAGGTGGAGATGACACGAGCCCTGCCCAAAGATCCTGGAACACATTGCAGAGAGGTCCAGCGCAGGATCTACACCAGAAAGAAAAGGACTTCGAGCATTCGTCTTTGTTAAACCAAACCATCTCTTCACCTCCTTTTTCCTTTCCTTTCTTCCTTCTTTTAATTTTGTATATAACTTATGACATCACATTTTTTGATAGATGGGGCATATCTAGTAATTTTTTTTTTGGATTTCTTAAAGAAGAAATTAGTATATAAATTTCTCAGAGGGGCAGGCATCTTAAATTTTATTTGATTTCATTGTTAATCTAAATTATCGCTCAATAAGAAAGATAAATTTTAAATTTTCGTTAATATTTATTTTATTCTAAATTGATTTCTCATAAGTCGAGCAAGTATATTTATTATTTCATAATTTTTCCTTTAAAATAATAAAAAAAAATAATAAAAATATTATTTTTATTCCTTAAATTCTTTTTTTCTAAAATATAATAATATTATTATTTTTAATATTCCGAGAATTTTTGTATATTCAAGTTTTATTTACTCTGTAAGAAATGATTGAGATTGAGGGCGCTGTAGGAAAGGGACGGCAGTCGAGAGTTAGTCTTTATCGAGAGCTTCCAACCGGTCGGGGGGCAAGCTTTCGGAAGGAACAGATCGAATTCTTATCAGGAGAGGTATGTAGTCGAGATACTAGGTAAGTCAATTTAGATTTTGTCGTAAAGAGGTCAATATAAAAAAACATGGCGAAGCCATGGCACATATTGATATATAGCTAGCAATAAATATGTATATATATATATGTTTCTATGAAAATGTTAATCTGCAAGACGCAGGTTATCATCATCTTTGTTTTGTTGTTGTCACTTTTTGGCGTTTCGCAAAACAACAAAAATGCTGTATCAGACTTTACTAAGACAATAAAGATTTGCTACAAAATAAAAGTGTACTAAGATGCTGCATTTGGCGACGAGGATATAAGAGTAAGTACCCTCGAATTTTGAAGTAAATATTTTTAGAAATTATCTTTGATTTTGCATATAATTGAGAGTTATTTTTAAAAGACTAAAATTGCAAAGTTTTAGGATGCAAATTTAAAAAAAAAAGTGGAATAAAATGGCTAGTTACCAATTTAAGGAATATAATGAAGAAACTGAAACTTTTGAAACGTTTTATGAACGATTGGAACAGTTTCTCATATTGGAGGAGGCAGGGGATGAGAAGAAAAAGGCTTATCTCCTAACCCTCATGGGAAGTAAAACCTATGGTGTTTTGAAGAATTTGTGCAGTCCTATTCTACCTAAAAATAAAACTTTTGATGACCTAATAGATATCTTGAAAAGGCACTTCTCTCCAAAGCGCTCAATTGTAGTAGAGAGGTTCATTTTTTTTAAAAGAATGCAATTAAAGGAAGAAAGCATCTCGGACTACTTGGTGGAAATTAAGCGTTTGGCTTCCTCATGCAACTTTGGAAATTTTCTGGAGGATTCTTTACGTGATAAAATGGTTTGTGGGTTATATAATGCCAAAATACAAAATAGAATTTTGTCGGAGGGTGACATTTCTTTAGCTAAAGTAATTGAGATAGCATTATCTATGGAAGCGGCTGAGAAAAATACAAAATTATTCCATTTGGAGCAGGGTGAAGATTGTGTAGATAAGTTGAGGATTGAACGCAAGGTTGAATCAAATTTCCAGAATGGCAAATGTAAACATTGTGGTAAACCGCACAAAGAACCATGTAGATTTAAGGAGGCGATATGCTTTAAGTGTAATAAAAAAGGACACATTGCCTCAATATGTTGGAGCAGTAGAAGAAATCTAAGGCAACATCAGAATCAGCCGGGAAATATACATCAGATAGGAGACCAAGAAGAGGAGGAAGAGTATGTCCAGAAAATTATAAGCGTGACGATACCTGAGTATAAAATTAATTTTGCCTCAAGTGACCCTCCCTATCTGATGGAGTTAAAAGTAGAAGGAAACTTTATTAAATTTGAAATGGATACGGGTAGTGGTCTAACACTGATATCAGAAAAGGATTTTAAAAATAGTCTTCAACACTTGAAATTGGAAAAAGCGAGTATTATTGTAAGAACTTATGATGGTACCGTGGTACCCATTCTGGGTAAAATCAATGTCAAAGTGGAGTGTCAAGATATTACTTACAAACTTAGAGCGTTGGTGGTGAAAGGAGAAAAGAGGGCGTTGATGGGAAGAGAATGGATAAATAGATTGAAATTGGGCTGTTTCGCGGTAAAACATATGCCTGTGGAAATTACCATTGAGGAAATTTTGAAGGAAAATCAAGCCTTATTTGTGGAGACAACTGAACCAATAAAAGGTTTCACATTTTCAGTAAACATGTGTGATGTGAATCCAATTTTCCATAAGGCTCGTCCGGTGCCTTTCGCCATTAGGCCAGCAGTTACTGAAGCATTAGACAAAATGGTGGCTAAGGGTTATCTATGTGAGGTGGCGAGCAGTAAATGGGCCACTCCAGTGGTTGTAGTGCCGAAGAAAAATAAAGAGATCAGAATTTGCTGCGACTTCAAGGTAACTCTAAATAAATATTTGGACACTGCGGCCTATCCCCTTCCCACACAGCAAGATTTATTCTCCACATTGGCCAAGGGAAAATACTTTTCTAAATTGGACTTGAGGAACGCTTATCTGCAATTAGAGGTGGACCCAGGCACCCGACCGTTACTAACGATAAATACTCATAAAGGGCTGTTCAGGTTTAAGAGAATGCCATTTGGATTGGCAAATGCGCCCAGTTATTTTCAATCTGTAATGGATAGGGTTTTGTCGGGTATAGGAGGCGTAATTTGTTATATTGATGATGTCCTTATAGCCACAGCATCAATTGAAGAACATCTGGCGTTGTTGAAGACTATATTTGCTCGCTTGGCGAAGTATAATATCAAACTAAAGAAAGAAAAATGCCTATTTTTGCAAAAAGAAATTGAATATTTAGGACATCTTGTCACGGGAGAGGGCATCAGACCTTTAGATCATAAGGTACAAGCAATACAGAAGGCCAAAATGCCTACGAATATCTCTGAATTAAGGTCATTTCTGGGTTTAGTTAACTTTTATGGGAAGTTCATACCCAATTTGCCAGAGCTTTTGAAGCCTCTTCATGAGCTTCTTCACAAAAAACGTCCTTGGGTTTGGACAAAGGAATGTGGAGAGGCCATTGACAAGTGCAAGAACAGCATTACCTCTGAGAGGGTGCTAGTCCCATATGATACGACTTTGCCATTGTGTTTGGCCACTGATGCATCGCAGATTGGAGTGGGCGCTGTGTTGTCACATATTATAGAAGGCCAGGAGAGACCGATTATGTTTGCCTCACGGACTTTATCGGAAGCAGAACAAAATTATTCTCAGATTGAGAAGGAGGCTCTAGCCATTATATATGGAGTTACCAAGTTTCATCAATTTATTTATGGAAGAAAATTTATTCTTATTACAGACCATAAGCCATTGGTGACCATTTTGGGCCCAAGATCAGGAATCCCCACCTTATCTACTTCAAGATTGCAGCGTTGGGCGCTTATTTTGTCAGCTTATACTTACGATATTAAATTTCGAAGAACTCAAGACCATGGGAATGCAGATCTTCTGTCACGTTTTCCTGTGGGCTGTGAAGAAATTCCAAGATTGAATAATGTCTATGCTTTATCCTTTGTGGAAGAATTGCCGATCACAGCAGAGGAAATTGCCACGGAAACTGAAAAAGACGAAGTGCTCTCATTGGCCAAATTTTATACTCAGCAAGGCTGGCCTGAAAAGGTGGCTGATCACCTCAGACCTTATTTTCAAAGGAAACTTGAGCTAACTGTAGATGGGGAGTGTTTGGTTTGGGGAATGAGAGTTGTCATTCCACCATCTCTCAGAATAAAAATGTTGAACTGTCTTCATGAGACTCATTCCGGTATGAACAAAATGAAGGCTGTAGCAAGATCACATTTTTGGTGGCCTAATCTAGATACCCAAATCGAGTTTTTGGTAAATAAGTGCAGAAGCTGTCAGCAATCCCAGGATGGGCCAAATAAAGGAAAATGGCAACCCTGGAAATGGTCAACCAGACCTTGGCAAAGAATTCACATTGATTTTGCAAATAAGGAAAACATTAATTTATTAATAGTAGTAGATAGTCATTCAAAGTGGATCGAAGCCATCCCAATGAGAGAGACCACCACACGCAAAACCATTGAGCAACTACGGCGACTTTTTTCTTCCTATGGGTTACCGGAGGAACTTGTATCTGATAATGGACCTCAGTTTACTGGGAGTGAAATGAAAGGTTTTCTGGAAGGAAATGGAATTAAACAAACATTGATCCCGGCGTACCACCCGCAAAGTAATGGCTTGGCTGAAAGAGCGGTTAGAACAATTAAGACTGCCCTGGATAAAAATAAAAGGAAAATTGGGGACACCATTCAAGACACCTTGTCAAAAGTTCTTCTGGCATATCGAAGCACCCCGCATGTGACAACGGGAAAGACTCCATCAGAGCTCTTTATTGGGCGTGCGCTTCGAACCAGAGTGTCGTTGATACATCCCAGCTTGGCATCTAGAGTTAGGGACCAGCAAGCCAGGCAAATGAAGTATGATCGGCGAACCCATTTGGAAGAATTCCAGATAGATGATTTAGTGTGGTGTAAAAACTTTAGAGGTGGTGATAAATGGATCCCAGGAAAAATTGTGGGCAAGAAGGGAACTAGAGTCTACACCATTTTGATCCACGGACAGGTAAAGGCCTATCACAGGGATCAAATTAGAAAAAGGTGGAGGAATGGTGAGGAAGATGAGAGTGGAGATGGAGAGCGTCAACCCGAGCACTCAAGAGGAGCAGGTCCCAATGCCATAATCTCGGAGGTTGTACGAGACAGAGGTTATGTGGAGTCGATGTCGCCAGGACTAACTAGCCAGCGGTCGGATCAAGATTCAGAGGTTCAGAGTGATACAGACGATGGAAAGTCATTGGAGCCTCTTCCCTCGCTGGACCCCGAGGCCTTGAAAGAGGAGGGTCCTGTCCTAAGGCGGAACCCACCTCGAGCGAGGAGACTTCCTGTGAGATTTGAAGAGAGAAGATGGTGATATATAGCTAGCAATAAATATGTATATATATATATGTTTCTATGAAAATGTTAATCTGCAAGACGCAGGTTATCATCATCTTTGTTTTGTTGTTGTCACTTTTTGGCGTTTCGCAAAACAACAAAAATGCTGTATCAGACTTTACTAAGACAATAAAGATTTGCTACAAAATAAAAGTGTACTAAGATGCTGCACATATCAAAAATTTTTTTGGTAAATTTTGATTACTTAAGATATATACAGCGAATAGAGATGGGGACCTTTATGTTTTCCTTTTCTTTATATTAGTCATTTTTTTATTGATTATCTTATCCAGATGAAGTAATTAGGTTGAATTACCAAGTCGTAGATTCTCAGTCATTTCTTTATAGGAATTTAAAATTTTGTAAGATGAGATAATCTAATGTCCCAATATCCTTTATGCCCACTCATACTATTCACATATAATGAACGTTTTTTTTGTGTAAATTTTTTTATGCCGAATAAAACGAGTGTGGATATTTAACAATGTGTGTTGGTATTCATATTTAACCACATACCACATGTAAATCCTTGGTGTGTGTTATAGATTTTGAGTGCATGTGTTTGAAATTTAGTCTACAGTGGTTAATATTCAAAAAGGCGTATTGGTATTACTATGTATAATCAATTAAAAAAAGAAATATATGTACCTGGGTTTAACCCCTGAACTAGCCAGGATCAGGATATAGATGTTCTAATGGGACGTAAGAATAAAATCTTACATTGGTTTAGAGTTTGTGAAAACTTGTGACCCGCATTTAGGGTTCTAGACTTTATTTTGCATAATAGTTGATTCTTTTGTGATTTCTGGATATGTTTCTCTTTGGCGCTTCAGAGAGGTTTCTGTTGTATTAGATTTTCCATGAAGTCTGAACAAACTGTTCATAGTTTTTTTGTTTTTTTTTTCAGATTCATTTTGAAATATATAAAAAACTAACAAATTTCTTTGGAACGTTTTTATTTAGAATTATCCCTTAAAACTTTCTTCAATCTGTAAATTGTTTTCCTCTAATACACACAATACTTTACAATTTGATTTCATTTAACTAAATTTGCATAACAACCCTTTGTAAATATTTCAATTGTGTTGATATTTTCTCTTTTCATCTAACTAATTTGCATACTACTTCTTGTATATACAGGGTGATCCAAAAGTCCCGCACAACTTTAAAAATTAATAACTCCGCGAATATTTGCGCTAGAGAAATGCGGCAAACACCATTGTGTTCAGGATACAATGGGATTTTTTATGGCAAATAATGAAAAATTCGAAATTGATTTTAGTTACAACTTTATTCGCTAGAGAGATGGCGCTCTACCAGAATCAGAGATTCAGTGGCCAAATTGTTTGATAAACTGAAAAATATAACTGAACGACACGTATTTTTCCTTTTTGAATACCAGGAAAGAACCCTAATAATATCAAATGATAAATTAATAAAACACCATTTCGCCAAAAGTTAGAATAATTGGTTGACGATTTTTAAATACAATCTGAGATATGTAAAATAGGTATATGCAAATTAAAACATGTAGCAAAAAATATTTATATTTTAGATGGAGTTTTGTGAAATAAATTGAATGTTTGAAAATAACTACTGATATCAATACACGATTTTTGAAATGTTATTATAGTACCAAAAATTATGATGGCACTACTAATAGGATTTCGTGCTATAAGGAATGTATAGTTTCTTGACTAATTGTCGACACTTGACTATTTAACTAGATATTTGTCATGATCCAAAAATCAAATATAGAGGGGAGTGACAAAATATATTTGTCGTACTTTATTCCAAATATCCTATGGGTTTGTCAAATGTTATCATTGTTTATTATACTGTACATAATTTTGAAAATGTATCCCCTCAAAAAAATATATATATCATTTTTAAATCGACCTTTTGCGTTGAAAAACGTGGTAGTAAAATCATTTTGTATTATTTTTTGCGCAAAACATCTAAAGTTGGGGGGGATACAGAGATTATTCCTTATGCTATTTCTTCTAATGGGCGAAAAGCGATAAACTAAACATAAGGGGTAAAATTGTGTATACCAGTGTTATTCGAGAAGTTATAACACTTTGGCCTGCACGACATAATATAAAATGTGGGCAAATGACAAGCAAAAAAATTCCGTTTACAGGAAAAAAAAAAGAGTCAAGATGTGAGGACAGCATTTATTATTCCCATAACCCAAAACAAAGAGCTGCAAAATATAACACATCAGGTAACTGCCTTCTCTCTTGTATTAGGTCACAATCCTTATCAATGTGGCGCCCTTCATTCTCAAACACCGCCTGCAGACGATAGATGACAGAATGGTCACAATTAAATAGTTGAAATTTATAAAACGTGCCATCTGATAGAAGCCTTCAACATGGCCAATGTGGTGGGCCGGCATCGATAAAAACGCGACTTAATGTACCCCCATAACCGAAATTGTAAGGCGTCAAGTCTGGTGATATTGGGGGCCACTGGTATATAAAGTGGCGACTTATCAACGAATTCCACCGAACGTTTCCTTCAGCAATTGTTTGGCACCGCGGGAGATATGAGGAGGTCCTCCATCTTGCAAGAATGTTATTTCGCTTAGTACTTGTCTGTCCTGCAATATGGGAATAACCTTTTCTCTCAAAAGTTGAACATAACGTTCACCAGTTACAAAAACGGTTTTAAAAGTTCTTCCATTGATTTTTTCAAAGAAAAATGGCCCAATAATAAAAGAAGAAGTGAACCCACACAAAACTGTAACTCTGTGCTGATGAAGTGGTATTTCTGTAAAAGTCCTAGGGTTTTCTGTTGCCAAAAATGAGGCAGTTTTGAATGTTAAATTCTCCCTTTAGATAAAAGTGAGCATCATCTGTTCTTAGAACATTTGACAGCCAGTTTTCATCAATATCAATTTGCCGGAAAAGCCATGCAGCGAATTCTTGACGCTTCTCAAAATCGCTGACTTTCAACTCGTGGAAACTTTGAATTTTGTTAGGATATTTTTATAGAAAAATTCTAAATGTGTGTTCTCTCCAAACTGTTCCATACGAAATCCCCGTTTGTCGAGAAACTTGTCTAGCACATACTTCTCCATACGTGAATAACGTTTCAATAGCTTCAGCATTCTGCAAAACCGTAACAGCCACTGACTTGCATGTCGATGGTCTTCCACTCCGAGGTTTTGCTTCCAGAGATCCAGTTTCCTCAAAACTTTTAATCAATCGCTTTAGAGAGTAGCAACTCATTGGTCCTTTACCGCTTCGAATATCTTTAAAGGAACGAAACGCTCGTAAAGATTCAGTGGCAGATTCTGAATCACAATTAAAACAATTCACCAAGAGTTCTTTATCCTGTAGTGACGGAATTCCAGAGTGAAGGGGAGAAGTTAGACCACACCTCCTTGCGGTCCCCCCTGGACCCTTGGAATATTTGACCAAATTCTGGTTCGTTTCCAAGATGACTAACGTTGCAACGGCACCCATTTTCAAATGAAGAGCAAAACTGATATCTCCAGTAATGCTACCGCGTCCGGGGTAACCGCCACATCAGGAGCTGCAGCTCGAGCTCATGATGAGAAATCTACTACGAGGACACAATTCAATCTACTACAACTCAATATAAATGGTACCCAGAGGAAAATAAAGAGCTGACTTGTCTTCTCTGTGACAACAATGTACATATTAATTGTCCTCAGGAGACAAAATTTAATCAGAATCTGAGATTCAATATCAAAGATTATACAAAACTACGAATGGACAGACCGGAAAAATTCGGAGGAGGACTTGCCGTTTTGATTAAAACTCTAGAAATCAAATTTAAGGAAATCGCCTATAATCAGAGTAAGCCTAGAGAAAGCACGACAGAAGTTCAGGCAATAGAAATCTATCTTACAGATAAAACAATTCCAATCATAAATGTTTATCACCACGATAATACTAGCATCAATACAGGCCTGATAGAGACATTAAGTGAAGCGTCTTCGGATATCGCAATCATACTTGGTGATTTTAACGCCGAAAGACCAACTTGGGGATCACCTGTCCAGGATAACAAAGGTCAGCAGGTTGAGGACATGCTAACCGACCTCGACCTTACGCCGTTAAATAACGAAAAGAACACCTATATATCCAAGTCCACAGGCACAGAATCCGCAATAGACATCACAGCGATAAATTACAACATCGCACCCACAACACAATGGAAAATTCTGAAAAGTGCAATCAGTGACCACAGACCAATTTTAACAACCCTAAAATTCAAAATTGAGAATTTTTAACAGAATAAAAGAACACTGGAAAAATATTTACAGAAAAGCTTGAAGAACTGTGCAACGAAGAATTAAATCACAGAACGATTGACAAAAACTTGGAAAAATTCTCTTTGAACATATCCAAAGCTGCAAAAGTATCGATACCTAGAGGTAGACGTAAAGACCTGTGAATACTTTACTGGAAGGACCACAATATCGAGGCAATGATTGCAGAGAGAGACAATAAAAATGAACTTCTTAAAACAAATAAAACAGAAGAAATCATAAAGGAACTAATTGAAATTAGTCACAAAATATAAGAACAAGATATTTGGATATTCAAACAAGAAAAATGGGCAGAATTCTGCGAAGAAAATGGATCCAAAAAAAGGAAAGCCATCACTGGAATATAATTAGTGTTATAAAACTCAAAACCAACACTAATCCTCCAATACTCTAACCGATATGAACAGCGAGAACGAACAAACAGATGTGGCTGACATAATTTCTGAATATCTTTCAAGCACTTCCAGACTAAGCTATACGAATGAAGGCAGGACTCTAAAAAATAATATAAACAAGTTAGTTAAACAAGCAAGAAATTACCATCAACAAGATATTTACTCGAGAGACTTCACACTGAATGAGCTAAATTCATCAATAGGAAAGTTAAATCTAAGATGTCACCTGGAGATGCTCTAATCTTTGGTCAAATGATTAAACACTTTGGAGACGAAGCTAAAAATCAACTCCTACGAATACTGAACATTTCATGGCAAACTGGTAAACTACCAAAGAATTGGAAGATATCAATTATAGTGCCAATACTGAAACCAAACAAAGATGCTAAGGAATGCAAGAACTATCGGCCAATTGCTCTTACCAGCATACTTTGTAAAATAACAGAATGAATTATCCACTCTAGGCTCATAGTCTGGCTCACTAACAATAATAAAATAAACTTCTACCAAACTGCCTAAAGATCCAGACACTGTACAACTGATAAACTGTTCTACTTCTGTCAATCAATAATAGATTTCTAGGAAAATCCGCTAAAGAAGACAACGGCCGTATTCCTGGATATGACCTCAGCTTTTGTTCGAGTGTAGAAATTATTTGAAAGGCTGCCTAACATCGGAGTAAGAGGAAAAACCTTAATCTGGATTGCAGACTTCTTAAGGGGAAGAAGGATAAAGGTTCGGGTCAATGGAACATTTTCCAAGGACCGAAGAACTGTAATTACGACACAACAAAAGTGGCAACGAGGATGCGCGATCTACAGAGCCAGTAAAAAGCTGAGGAAAACGGCGTCTATGCAAGTATAACAACTACATCTTTTAAACTATCTGGATCAAGAAAACAAAGGAGTAGAAAATATCAGCATGACAAGTTCAAAGTTAATAATACCTTTTAGATGCTATAGCCCAGAGGAGGACACTTCGATCTTTTTGTACAAAAATTTGAGGCTTTCTTTTTGGCATCTGAAGAAGGACATTAAAGTGCTGATTTTTACCTCGCTACCAGATTCTGAAACTTTGAAGCAGGGAAACGACATTTTCTTCCTGGTCTAATGAAAGATCAACCCTATGATACTATCATTCAAAGAATTAAGCTGCATTTGGATCCAAAAAATAAAAAGTGATACCACAGCGATGCAGATTTTTAAAGAGAATTCAACAGGAAGGAGAATCAATTTCGGAATATCTTAGAGAATTGAAACATTTGGCAATAAATTGTAATTTCGTCGATATGTTGGGAACCATGATGCGAGACCGTTTTGTGGCTGGAATCAAGTCGGAAATCCTGCAAAAGAAGCTACTACAAGAGGACGACGATGTCACCCTGGATAAAGTTTTTGCAGTGGCGATCTCGTTCGAATTGGCGGAGATAAATACAAGAGAATTACAAGATAAATTAGTGGCCAAGATATCCCCTGTGAATTGAAAGGATAAAAAGGGCGAGTACAATAATAGTACGGCGCAGTATAGGCCTTTCAGGCAAAGTGGCAAAGGCAAAATAGTGTGTTATAGATGTGGCGAAAGACATTCACACGTGGCATCTGTTTTACCTCATAGAACAAAGACTTGTTTTAAAATGTAATAAACTGGGTCATTTAAGTAGGGTCTGCAAAGCTAGTAAAAGAATGTGGGGGGTGTAAATTTGTACAAGAGGACTCTATATATTCTGTACAGGGCGAAACTGATGCCACAATAAATTTAACAGTAGATGATTATTCTTTGTGCTTTACAATAGATACAGGAAGTCCAGTTACGTTAATACCTAAAGATATTTATAAGAAAAATTGGCAAGGTAAAATATTATTTCCAACAAATTTAAGATTAAAATCCTTTTGTGGTAAATCAATAGAGATTATAGATCAAAGAAATGTTTTTGTAAAAGAAGCCAACCAATATTTACGATTAATAGTTGTAAATGAAAAAATCCAGGTAATTTTATTAGGAAGAGAATGGCTTAAACAGTTGAAACTTGATTATTCTATATTGTTTAGCATTAAAATTTTAAATAATGAATATAATAGAAATATATTTAAATATATAAAATTTTGATGGATGGGTATGCAGATTTGTTTAACAAAGATTTGGGCTGTCTAAAGGACGTTAGGATAAATTTTAATTTAAAAAAGGATGTGACTCCTGTGTTTTGTAAGGCCAGAAGTTTACCTTTCTCTCCAAAAAACAAAGTAGAGAATGAAATTGATCGTTTAGTGAATTCTTGCATTTTATAACCTATAGTTCATGGATATTGGACCGCTCCAATAGTACCGGCATCAAAAAAGGATGGTAGTGTAAGGATATGTGGTCATTTTAGATGTACAGCTAATAAAGCAATAGAATTAGATAGGTATCCCATTCCATCGATCGATGATATCTTTTCAAAATTATCTACAAGCACCATACTTTCGACTCTAGACCTATCACAGGCTTACTTACAAGTAATGTTAGCGGAAGAAGCCAAAGCTGTTGTTGATATAAACACAACAAAGAGGTTGTTTTCTTATAAAAGACTACCATATGACGTAGCGGTAGCACCAAATAAATTTCAGAGGATTATGGAAGGCCTATTTTCTGATTTGCCAGGTGTGGCCTGCTACATAGATGATATTTTGGTTGCAGGAAAATACTTTGAAGATTATGAACAAAAGTTGGATCTAGTGTTTAGATGATTGCTAGAAAAAGGTTTAAAGTTAAACAGATATAAATGTAAATTTAAAAAGAAATCGGTGGAATTTTTAGGGTTTAAAATGGATAAATATGGACTGCATCCCTTAGAAAATAAAATTAAAGCAGTGATAGAGGCGCCTGAACCTAAAGAATGTTTCGCAATTGAGATCTTTCATAGGACTCTTAATTTATTATTATAGATTCATAAAGAATATAGCAAACATTTTAGCGCTATTCTATCAACTTTTGAATAAAAATTGTAGATGGAATTGGACGAAAAATATCGAATGTTATTTTAAAAATGTAAATCATTATTAATGGACTATGGACTAGGCGTAATTCTGAGTCATAGAAATGATAGAAAGGAAGAATGCCCTATAGCTTTTGCTTCTAGAACATTAACTGAAGCGGAAAAACGGTACTCTCAACTAGAAAAGGAAGCGTTGAGCATAACTTATGGCGATGAGAAATCAAGACAATACTTACTGGGACGAAAATTCGTATTAGTCACAGACAACCGACCCTTAATTCATATATTTTCACCTCAGAAACCAATTCCCATATGTGCAGCATCCAGAATTAAAAGATGGTCCTTAAAATTAGCTGCATTTAATTATACTGAGGAGTTTCGAAAAGGTAGTGATAATTTCAATGTTGACGCATTGTCACGTCTTCCTTTAGAATCGAGTGTCAGGGAGTTTCTTGATGAAGACCAGGTACTTCTTCTCAGGAAGTTGAATGAGGTACCGTTCTCTTTTAAGGAGGACGCATACGAGACGTCCCGAGATAAAATACTGTCTATAGTATTAAGGAATGTTAGAGAAGGCAACTGGAAATTCACAAGGGTACTGAGGGAAAACCCACTAGCTCCTTATTATAAGATCAATGAGGAATTAAGTTTGGAATTTGATTGTTTTCAATGGCGTGAAAGAGTGGTAATTCCCCAAAAATGACTTTTAAATGACTTGCATGAAATACACATGGGGATTGTTAAAATGAAGATGATTGCCAGACGGTATTTTCTGGTGGCCAGGCATAGACAGTAACATCAAAGAGTTAACTAGAGAATGTAGAGTATGCCAAGAATCGGCAAGCATGCCCCCGGCTACCATCTCGGAATGGACTTGGCCCGAAAAACCGTGGCATCGACTTCATCTTGATCTAGCGGGTCCGTTCATGGGAAGAATGTTTTTGGTTCTCGTGGACGCATACTCAAAGTGGATAGAAATTTTTATCATCAAAGATATTACCAGAAAAACGATTATAAGTCATCTTAGAGAAATTCTCGCCAGAATTGGATTGCCCTAATATTTTGTTACAGATAACGGAAGACAGTTTGTCTCCGGTGGATTCGAGCAATTTACCAAAATGAATGGTATACGGCACACTAAGACCAGTCCGTATAATCCTAGTACAAATGGTTTAGCTGAGAGATATGTAAGAGAGTTTGAAAACCTTTTGAGAAAGAATAATGGGAAGGATGATTTAGAGACGAATCTACAAAGTTTCCTATTTGCTCATAGAGCATTCCCCTAAACTGTAATAAAGGAATTCCCCGGCGGAACTGCTAATGAAGAGAAGTTTAAGATCAAGATTCTCGAATTTAATACCAAGATGAGAAATCGCGAGAGGTATTTCATGAGGCCGTAAGAAGGCAGGAGCAGTATACTACAGGTTGCGAGGTTTATTTCCGCAACTATGCAACTGGACCTAAACGGTAAAAAGGTACCATTTTGGAATTATTGAGCTACCGTCACTACCTTATAAGTTGCGAGGGCGTCGTGTATAAGAGGCATATCAATCAATTGCGACCTGTGAGAAATAAACAAGTGGACACAAGAAATTTGATACTTCCTCGAACATCAGGAGAGAAGCCTGTAGGTGGAAGTCAGAAATAAAGTGAAGAGGAGGTTCCAGAGGTTACATCAGGAAACAAGGAGGAGACTGCTTCTGTGCACGTACCCTCTTGCACTCCTATACCAGGGCCTGTTGCTGTGCACGTGCCCTCTTGCACTCCTAAACTGGAGGCTGCCGCTGTGCAAGTGCCCGTCCGCAGTCCTAGACCTCAGAGAGCCAGGAAACCCCCAGACCGACTGGAGTATTATTAAGGGGGGAGATGTGCTGTGTATGTAAATAGATGAAGATTATTTGCATTCTTTAAAGTCTCATTATGTAAGAATATATGTGTATATAAATTGGACATTTTTGTTGGCCAAACGAAAAGAATCTGAGGCTCTTTATTAGACACGACAAAAACAACAACGGCATTCCAGAGTAAAATAAATCATCAGAGATAGATAAATATTTTTCAAATGAATTAAAATAAATATAATCGATACTGAGAGAGAGTTGAATTTAAAAAAATAGAAAATTATTATTTTCGAAATATAAATAGTTGAGAGGATTCCAGCAAACCGCATCTAAAATATCGGGTTTTTTTTTTTGCTACATGTTTTAATTCGCATATACCTATTTTACATATCTCAGATTGTATTTAAAAATCGTTAACCATTTCTTCAAACTTTTGGCGAAATGGTGTTTTATTAATTTATAAATATTTATATATAAATATATTAATTTATATTTATTTCCTGGTATTCAAAAAGTAAAAATACGTGTCGTTCAGTTATATTTTTCAATTTATCAAACAATTTGGCCGCTGAATCGCTGATTCTGGTAGGGCGCCATCTAGCGAATAAAGTTGTAACTAAAATCAATTTCGAATTTTTCATTATTTGCCATAAAAAATCCCATTGTATCCTGAACACAATGGTGTTTACCGCATTGCTCTAGCGCAAATATTCGCGGAGTTATTAATTTTTAAAGTTGTGCGGGACTTTTGGATCACCCTGTATTTCAAATGATCTTTCTTTCTTTTTGTTCTATCCTTGAAGGTGGGAGGTAGACAAGAGTGAGGTGTCGAGGCTGAGGCAAAGACGGACTCCCGTAATCTCTTTTATTACATAAATTGACTGACTGCTGGTAGCTAAAAACTGTCGCTATTAATATACAAAATTATATGAAAAGCATTATGCAAAACAGGACATTTGCATATCCATAATTAATATGCAAATACACTACACTTTTCTTTCAATATTTTGTTTATCTTTAAAGTGCAAGTGTCCCTAGGGCGACAGCGCTCTAAGTCGAAATAAAATAAATTGTAAATTTGATTTTTTGGAAAAGAATTTTGTAAGCTCTGCAAATGAAATGCTTAATTTTGGATAAAAGGCTTTGAGGCTGACTCAACTGTCACATTTACAGTCTTCCCCACACCTTGAGACTTCAATTGTAAAGTTTCCCACTCATTCTTTTATACAAGCATTAATAATTTTTTTAATGATAGATAATCTACCTTACTAGACCCAAAACATAGGAAACATCAAGATATACATGTATAAATACAAGGTATGTCCCATAAGTTCCCGGACTGGGTCCATAAAAAAAAAGGTAAGATATATATTTTTAAATTATTGAAACTTTTCAACGTAACCCCCCCTTGCTTCAACGCACCAGCGCAATCGTTTCTCCCAATTGTCGAAACAGTTTTTATAGGCCTCTTTTGGAATTCTCTTCAATGCCAACAGCGATTTTTCTATTTGGTCATCCCTGGTGTCAAAATGTCTTCCTTTTAGAACTGCTTTAAGTTTGGGAGCAGGAAAAAGTCATTTGGTGCGATGTCTGGGTAATAGGGTGGTTGGGGTAGGATTTGTGCCCCGTTTTTCGCCAAAAAACTCGTCACCAAGTGCGCTGCGTGAGGGCGGGCATTGTCATGGTGTAGGATCCAATCACCATTTGTTATTTTTCTGGCCTTTTTTTCGAATAGCTTCCCTTAGGCGGCGAAGAATGCCCAAATACATTTCCTTAATAACTGTTTGGCCTGCAGGAAGATACTCGTGATGAACAATATCCTTGTTATCCAAAAAAAAAAAAACGACCAGAAACACCTTGTTTCTGGATTTAAATATCCTGGATTTTTTGAGTCTAGGGTCACCCTGACCTCTCCACTCGGCAGATTGACGCTTGGTTTCAGAGTCATAGCCATAGACCCATGTCTCGTCGCTTGTGATTATCTTGTCTTTCCATTCCGATCCGTTCTTGTCATTTCCAACATGTCCTTACAGGTTGTAAGCCGACACAGTTTTTGCTCATTAGTGAGGAATCTTGGGATGAATTTTGCAGGAGTTTTTTTGAGCTTCAAATCTTCGGTTACGATCCTTCCAATCGTTGTTTTAGAGATGCCTGAGTCTTTCTCTAGCTCCAGCAAAGTGGTTCGAGGATTTTCTTTTATCAAATCGGTGATTTTTCGAACATTTTCATCACTCCTTTGAAATTTTGGGCGTCCTTGACGAGGATCATCTTCAATGGAAATTCTGCCAGCTTTAAATCTAGAATGTCATTCAAAAACGGTTGTTCTCTTTGGGGCGTCATTGGGGAATGCTTTATTAGGCATTTCAAAAGTTTCGGTTGCTGATATTTGAAGCTTCACACAAAATTCTATGCAAATCCTCTGCTTCAATTTTTGTTCCATCGTAAAATCGCCGCAGCGCTAGGTATAACGTTTAAATAAATTAGAATGACCTTGGCGCGCGCGCACGTACCGCCTCGATATTGGTACCGCCGTG
Organism: Cordylochernes scorpioides; assembly: GCA_030710605.1. NCBI lineage: Eukaryota > Metazoa > Arthropoda > Arachnida > Pseudoscorpiones > Chernetidae > Cordylochernes > Cordylochernes scorpioides. The sequence continues at coordinate 53,824,048 of CP092875.1, forward strand.
TTTCCAGATATTTTTTCTATAATAAACAGTCAAATTTATTTACATTTTTCATTTATTTATTTTTTTATGGACCCAGTCCGGGAACTTTTGGGACATATATACCTTGTATATATATATTTATCTATATTAATAGTTTACTTCCTGATTCAGATGGATAAATCTTTTAGTATAAAGAAATGGACTACTCAAAATTTCTAACCACATTCAAAATTTCTATATACATATACATATTATTTAAAAATGCCTATTTTGGATCATAAAGTTTTTATTTCCGATATTTCGTGTGGCAACTCGCCAAACTTCTTCGGGGAACAAGATTGTTTTGAATAGCTCGCGTATCAATTCACGAGTATGTACAACTGCTATAAATTTTTTTTTTTTAAATATCTAAAATCTACAATATGCATGTTTATAAATATAATTATTGATAATATAAAATGATATATACAATATTAATATATAGAGGATAAATAAATATATACATTTAAAATAAAAGAATTGAAAATCAGTAATTTGTTATATATATATAAGTGTATAGTAGTGCTATATGGTTTTAAATTGTAAATATAATTGAGGAATGTCTATTTTTCGATTGATACTGTTTTTATCTTCTATTGAGGTCCAGCTTTCTAGAAAAAGTCTTGAATGCTTGTCCTTGATATTTTGATATACTATTTCAGTTGAGTCAAAATTTGGTATGTGGTCCTGTTTCAGTGCGTGATCTACTAAAAGGGAAAGAGGGCTATAGTTTTGAAGGGCTGTCCTGTGTTGATTGGTTCTTTCTTCTAGAGTTTTCCCTGTCTCTCCTATGTATGTAGCTGGGCAAGATCGGCACGGGATTCTGTAAATGAGGTTGGATTTTTGACTGTTGTTTGTGTTATGTTTGGTATCGGGATGGCGGAGATACATATATATCTTGATGTTTATATATATATATATATACTAGCCGAATGACCCGGGCAACGCCCGGGTTCTACCCGATTAAATGTTTTTATTCAAATACTATTCGTTACAATTATAAATTGGCGCCGTGGATGTCACTCTTGTGAAACGTCCCGCTCCAAACTTTGTGTCTGAAAAGCAATATTTTTATAGAAAGATGATCTGGCTTTTGTTTTCTGCTCGAATGAATGTTTTTCTGTTAGAATTTTGTTCCTGCGTACAAAATAGTGAACTGGTTTCACCCGTGGTCTCTGCTTTTTGGAATTTTTCCCGATATAATTTTGTATCTGATAATCAAACATGATACAGCAATATCGTCATCATCATTTTCTGACTAAAAATATATAGTTTTAATAATTGATTTATATATTTTTTTAAAATAGCCTATCGTTTTCCCCGTATTTTTTTACCTATGTATGGAAATTTTGGTTTGAATTAGTGAACTACTGCAAATTTGTATACCGGACATACAAACCAACAAACAAACAAACAGACAGACAAACATACAAACATTCATTTTTATATATAGAGAGATATAATATAAATGAGTTTTAAAAATTGTAAAAAAAAAAAAAAAATGCATCGGCCGGGAATCGAACCCGGGCCGCCCGCGTGGCAGGCGAGCATTCTACCACTGAACCACCGATGCTTAAACCGTCGCGACCAGTGCTGCCCCCAAGCGGTAAAAGACTGGTACTAACGCTTTTTGGTTTTTATTTTTTTTTTAAAAGCACATTAACTCTTTTAGTTTTTCGAATAGCCTAATGTTAAACGAAATCTTCAGCTACCTACATGCAAAATTCCATAATGATTGAGTCAGTAGATTTTGCGTGATGCGATAACAAACATCGATTTCGCATTTCATTTTTATATATATAAGGAAGGATATATATTAATAAAAAATTAAAGGACAACAAATAAAAAAAAAGAAGGAAGATTGCAATTCATAATATGCAATCTACAAAATCTTTATTTTGCATCCAATAATGTTTTTCTTACTCACACTTATAATATTCATATATCTCCACAAAAAGAATAGAAAATGTTGGCCATAATATATTATCTTAAGAACAAATGCTTAAGATGCTTAATTGCTCAAGCTTGTGTCAACTGCCAAAAGTGCAAGGTGTCGATACACACGAAATCAAAAATAGGCAAATATCAAGGAGTGGATGAAAGATTTAGTGTTGTGCACATCGATCTAATTGATCCTTTACCTCCATCGAATGGTAACATCTACTGTCTGACCTGCATCGACAGGTACACCAGCTGGATGGAAGTTGTTCCGCTACCAGATATGAAGTTTGAAACTGTAGCGAGAGCGTTCTACGAAAACTGGATTGTTATATTTGGAGCACCGCATACAGTAATATCAGATCAAGGAAAGCAGTTTACTTCTCAGCTTTTCAAAGATTTAACAACGCTGTGTGGTATCAAACTTCGCCATTCCACGGCGTACCACCCTCAGTGTAACGGGAAGATCGAAAGGCTTCACCGAACCATCAAAACTGCCATTCGTGCCCACAATAATATTAAGTGGACAGAAACGCTGCCAACAGTTCTCCTAGGCTTGCGTGCTGCTATCAACAAAGGTAACAACCATTCTTTGTCTCAAATGGTATATGGCAAAACCATCAGACTGCCTGGCGAATTTTTTTTATGATTCTAAACATCACCTGGATGCAGAAGAATTTGTTCAAAAGCAAATGGAATTGCTCAAACCCTTGAATGAAAAACATCATTCGAAGACTAAAGTATTTTTTTGTCCATAAAGATCTGAAAACATGTTCACATGTATTTATCAGGACAGATCGAGTGAAGAAACCTCTGGAATCACCATATGAGGGACCCTTTCCAGTCCTTGATAGAACAGACAAGTACTTCACACTCAAAGTGAAAGGAAGAAATGTGACCATATCGATTGACCGATTGCGACCTGCTTACATACTGGCAGATTCGGACAATCTAACTTCAGAACACCCACCTGCAGCAAGACCGATCGTGTCGGGAGCGCTGCCTTCTACATCGTCCCAACAGAATCCTGACCCACCAGATGTGGAGAAGTACACAGAATTCCAAGGAACAGGATCAGCACCAGACCTGACTAGGACAAGATCGGGGAGAATAATCAAGAAGCCCGTGAGATTCAAGGAGCAATAGACTATATTTCTCCTTCTTTTTTTTTTTCTTGCCTACATTGAGGATGTATATATACAGGGTGGACCAGGTAAATTGGGAATTTCAACAATGGTATTTTAACTGAAATTTTTTGCAAGTAAAAATTAAAATATCCGAATGAAATTTGACACAGTAGTAGATAAAAGGATATAGTTTTTATTTATTCAATGTAGTTTCCATTATTAGCTACAACAGTCTCGAGGCGAGTGCGGAATGAAGCACAGGCCTTGGCGACGATGACCTTGTCCATTTGGGTCATCACCGTGTGAACTGCTTTCTTGACAGACTGGATGGTGGTATGAGGAGCTTTGTTGACATCTCTCTCAACAACGCCCCATACATAGTAGTCGAGGGGATTGCAATCTGGAGAATTAGGGGGCCAAATATCAGGACCCCAGTGACTAGGGACGTTAAGTGTCAGCCACGATTGTGTCTTTTTTGCCTTATGGGCTGGAGCTGAGTCCTGTTGGAAGACATACTTCCTTCCTGCGGCCACCATGTCCATCCAAGGCTTCACAACGGTCTCCAGAACATTGATGTAGGTGTCAGCGTTCATCCTAAGGCCCTTCTCAAAGAAATGGGGAGGCATGACATCACCTTCACTGCTGATAACGCCAAGGACCATTACGGAGGCAGGAAATTTCGTGTGCATCACGACAGGTATCTCTGAGGGGTCTTTACAGATCCAGCGATCATTCCTGGGATTTACCTTTTGGTCCACGTCAAAGTTCTTTTCGTCAGAGAAGAACCTTAGCATGCCAAAAGAGTCGTGTTTCAGGTTGTTGAGGAGGGCAGCAGCCTTTCCTTTTCTGTTATTCTTCATATTCTCAGTCAGCAACTGACCTTTCCGAAGGGCATAAGACTTGAGACCAAGGTCCTCATGGATAGTTCTGACAATTGTCATAGAGCCAACATCCATTTCCTTGGCTATGGCCCTCATGCTCTTCCCAGGGTTTCCATCAATCTTCTCCTTGACATTTTTGACAAATTCTTCGCCTCTTACCCTGTCCGATCGACGCGAGTGCTTTTTCCTTGTAGCTATCCCCTCTTTGTTACTGTCGGCCTCATCAAACTGCTTCTTGACACGATAAATAGTGGTTTTGGGCAACTTAAGAAAATCCACTATCTCTTTGGGGCTCCTTCCGGCGCGCAGAGCAACGATGATGGCAGCTCGATTTTCAAATTCTCGGTTACTCTTCATCACTACACTGCGCACACATGTACTGTTGCATTTTACATGAATATGGCTACGTAATGAAAAAAAAACAAGTTTTTAATCTCAAGTAGTTTTTGTTTTATGGACTGTCAAAGTTAGTCCCAATTTACCTGGTACACCCTGTATATTGTAATTAACCACTTTGTGCACCGAATCGTGACTTCGCCACTGGAAGGGGAGTACTGTGGGGGCCGAGAGACTTCCTTCCTGCCTGCTGGGATGACGGACCACGCCGTCAGCAAACATACAAGCGGGGACATGAAATAGGAGATGACCACCGCGGCGCGGCAGATCAGCGGAAGTGAAACAGAACCAAAATAGACATTCTAGGGTGTTGTCCTTTTTTGTCTTCCTCTAAAAATGTAGCTAATAAGTAATACCAATAAAACACTAACTTTGAAATACTTTCTGAGCCATCGCTGGACTAATAATTCGACACACTACATAGTCTCTAAAATGCAAAAATTTGAATTAAATATGAATATAATTATAATTTCGAAATGGAAACCTATTTAGAAAAAAAAAATAATAGAGAGAAATATATTCCAAAATGGAAATATATATATATATACAATAGCATAAATTTTACTTTTATATATTTATTTTTTTAATTTCAGAAAGGGGGGGGGGGACATTTGACAGAGCAATAATTGTCTGCGCTCGAAAGAGATTGGTCTTACAGGCAGACGTTTCAATTATTCATAGTAAAATTTTATGATAGAGGAAAGCAACCTGCAAAGAAGACAGCTGTTACTGTAGGCCAGTGTCGGGCAACCTTTTTCGAGTTGCGGCGCACTAAGCTTAATTTCTTTTTTTCGCGGCGCACCTGTGGTTCTCACTATAAATTTCCTCGTAGGTAATTAAAATACAACAATAAATACTAGTAAAAATTTAAACATATATATCACATTTTATTAATTTTCAATATTAAATTAACATAATCAATGCGAGCATTGCGATTGTTTTTGAGAGCATATCAAATCAATACGGGGATCTACTTGTGAAAGACAAACGCGCATCTCCTCATCTATCATTTGAAGTCTTTCGCGCTTCTTAGACTTCATTTCTGTGAGTGTTGAAAAACCTTGCTCACACAGGTAGGAACTTCCAAATGGCAACAATGATTCGATGGCCGCATTACTAAGTTTAGGAAATTTGGAGTTTAAGCACAACCAAAACTCAGATAGCTCCTTTTCAGTGAATAGTCTTTTGAAAACTAAATCGTTTTTTAAATCAATTAAGTTTTCTTGCATTTCTTCTTCCAGATGTTGAATTTCACAGTGCATAAATGGGTTAACTACCGATTCCATCTTTTCAACGTCCAAGTAAGGAAAATATTTATTAAAAGAAGCGGATAGTAATGTCAAAGTTTCTTCGACTTCTTTTTTGATAATAGATTTTGATGGATTCTCTTGAACCATCGGAAAAGATGCAAAGTTTTCTTTAGCAATGTTTAAATTCCATAAACTGAGTTTTTCCTTAAACGCTTTCAACTTGGTGGAGATAGTGATAATGTTCTCCTGAGCACCTTGCAAATTTAAATTAAGGCTGTTTAATTTGTCGAAAATATCACCCAAAAATGAAACTCGTAACCACCAAACATCACTCATCATGAAAGGAAAATTAATCTCTTCGTTATCAATGAATGCCATTATTTCATTTTTCATTGAAACAAATCGATTTAAAACTTTGCCTTTCGACAACCATCTGACTTCAGTATGAAACAATAAATTTTTATAATCGGAATCCATTGCTTCACAAAATGTTGAAAAAATTCTCGATCGAAGAGCATTTGATTTGATGTAATTGACTACTTTGACAACTTCATCTAGAGTTGTGACAAGGATGGGAGGAACCGACTTTGACACTAACATTTCTCTATGAATCATACAGTGAACAAATTTGATATTTGGATTTTTTTTTTATGACATGTGCTATCAATCCCTTTCTTGAACCTTTCATAGCTGGAGCTCCATCCGTACAGACGCTAACACAATTTTCCCATCTCAAGTTATACTTCATAACATTTTCATCAACTAATTCAAAAATGTCCGCACCAGTCGTTCTTTGTTTTAATTCTTTACAAAAAAAGTAGTTATTCACAATTTTTCCTGTATCGACGAACCTCAAAAATGCCAGCAATTGAGCTTTATTACTAATATCTGTGGTTTCATCTAGCTGTATAGCCCATTTTGTTGATGAATCATTAAAAGATTGTTTTATTTGCAACTCAATATCTTCTGACATATCTTCAATTCTTCTCGCAATAGTTTTTGATGATAGTGGAATTTTCTTAACCTTCTCCATAGCATCATTCGTTAACATACATCCAGCCACAATTTTTAAAGCAGGCAAGATAATTTCCTCTGCTTCCGCGTGAGCTTTCTTCTTTCGAGCGATGAGTTGAGCTATCATGTAACTAGCTGTTTGAGCTTCATCTGAGGTGGTCATAAATTTCTTGAATTTTTTTGATTGCTTTTGAAAACTTGATCGTATATTTTCAAAGTAGCTTATTGGATTGTTCATCTGCTCCCGATGATTTGTCTCAATATGTCGAAGTAGTTTACTTGGCACCATTGTTTCGTTGCTGAGGGTTTTTTGGCAAATTAAGCAAAACGGCAGTGATGGATCATTAACAGATGGTATAAATCCATATTTGAGATAATCTTCAACGTATTTCCTCTTATTTCCAGTTGATTTTACTATTTTCTTATCTTCTTTATTTTCGTTTTGATTTTGTTTATCACTGGCACCTTCTCTAATTAGAAATCTCTCCATCTAGTTTTGAGAGAATTTAGAAAAAAAAAAAAAACACACAAATATAATAATAAAATGTTTAAATAAAGTTACCTTGAGTTAAAAGTGAGTGAGAATTTCGTAACAAAAATATTTTTTTCCTTTTTTAACCAACAGATTTTACGGTTTACAAAACTTATTGTGTGAATGTGTGTGTGTTTTACAACATGCAAAAAAAAATGAAGAATTACTACAGCAATACTTTGACGAAAACTCCGAATAAATTTTTTAAATAAATTTATAATTTTTTTTTTTTTGTTTTCTTTTTTTTAAGCTTTGTAGCTTTGAGTCTCTATTAATAAACAGCTGTGACAAAGATTGTAAATGACGGTTAAGTTTGGTCATATTATTTTAAAAATTAGGTATTTTCCCGCAGTATGTATTCAACTTTATTAAATAAAGTTGTTTTCGCGGATTGTTTTTTTTTAACTTGTGATTTTAAATAGGTACGTACTTATTTGCATTTTTATTTTTTAATAATGGCACGTGCCAGTTATGTACTTCAAGATTATGTACATACGTTATATGAAATATAAAATTATGCAAACTTTTGTAATTATAATACCAAAATAAGTTTTATATAAAATGAAATTTGCTTTTTTTTAATTTCATTTTTTATATGAAAATTTTTGAAAAAAATTATTAAAATTGAATAAAAATTATAAAAAATATTTTTTGAAACATTATTTTTAAATTTAACCAAAAGTTCTAAATACCTACAAAAATGTTCGCGGCACACCTAGAATTCTTCGCGGCACACCAGTGTGCCACGGCACACCGGTTGCCCGACACTGCTGTAGGCGGTCATGATATTTGTTTATGAAGGCTTGTAGTATAGGTAATGCATTAAACAAAACTGTTGATATCGATAGCGCATATTCTGAATTTAGTTGGAAGTTTTTGAGATTGTTATAATTTTAGAAGGTACGTCAACACTTATAAAATACAAAATCTTCTTATATAGGTAAATGAAGAGACAAGGGTCGCCTTTCCCGTCAAAATAGACGTCTAAACCAGACGCCATCTATTGACCGTCGCCGCAACTAGCGGCCTCGGGTCGGTGACAAAGCCACAACACCAGCTTTGACAAACTGAAAAGCGTCCACCTAGAGACCATGGTTTCGGGCTAATGGCCCTCGTCAGTCTAGGGCGGACTTTATTCCATGAGATCCACACGGGATCTAATGGAATATTGACAATCTGCGAAAGAGGTGTTTAGCTGGCAAAGTGGACGCAAAGTCTCTAGGTGGACGCTTTTAAGTTTGTCAAAGCTGGTGTTGTGGCTTTGTCACCGACCCGAGGCCGCTAGTTGCGGCGACGGTCAATAGATGGCGTCTGGTTTAGACGTCTATTTTGACGGGAGAGGCGACTCTTGTCTCTTCAGATCAATTTCCTTCCGGCAAAATCTCCATCTACCAGTGCGTGACATTGAAAATGGAACACCAAGAAATAGTGGCCAGAAAATTATGCAAATTTCAGGGTAGACGCGCCTAACCGAGTTGTGCAAATGATGTAAAATGCGCAGCTCTCGTGCGCACATGGAGTAAGATATAAGGGAAGGAACTTGCAGAAAGGACGGTATTCGTGTCGTTATTTCTTCAAGGAAAATCATTGTAGAAACTTTGTTCTTGTGTCAAAAGACACGTGTAATAACAGAGAATGCCAGGTCATCGTAAACGGAGGCAGTTCAAGCAGACAGACGCTTTTACGAGGGGCATGGTGATCGGACTGAAAAGGGCAGGTTGGTCCATACGTCAAATCGCAGCTGATACACACCTTGATGCGTCCACGGTGCACCGACTGTGGAGAAGATGGTTGGAACAAGGAAAAGTGGCAATTTATAGGAATGTCGGTGCAACCAGAGTGACGTCAGCACGTGTGGATCGGCGTATCCTTCGACAAGCAGTGGCGGCCCCACAAGCCACTTGTACCGCCATCCTGCAACATGTGCAAGACACCCTAGATCATTCCATCTCGACCAGAACCATTTCCCGTCGATTGGTTGCTAATGGCTTGCACTCATGCCGTCCGCTAAGAAGACTGCCATTGAGCCCACCGAATAGGCGCCAACGTTTGGAATGGTGCCGGGCTAGATCGACGTGGATGACGGAATGGCACAGGGTCGTGTTCTCAGATGAGTCGCGTTTCTGCTTGTCCAGTGATAGTCGCCGTGTACGCGTGTGGCGTCGACGTGGAGAAAGGTCCAATCCGGCAGCAATTGTGGAACGCCCCACCGTGCGACAACGTGAAATCATGGTTTGGGGCGCAATCGTGTATGATTCCAGGTCACCTTTACTTCGTATTCAGGGCACTATGACGGCCCAACGATATGTTGATGATGTGCTGCGACCGGTGACACTCCCCTACCTTCAGGGGGTACCCAATGCCCTTTATCAGCAGGATAACGCCCGACCGCACACTGCTCGCATTAGCCAACAAGCTCTGCAAGATGTACAGATGCTTCCCTGGCCACCGTACTCTCCTGATCTCTCACCAATCGAGCACGTCTGGGACATCATTGGACGCCGTTTGCATGCCTTGCCACAGCCGCGTTCAGAAGACGAACTGTGGCAAATGGTTGAGAGGGAATGGAGAGCCATCCCTCAGGACGCCATCCGTACTCTGATTGACTCTCTACCTAGACGTGTTGCTGCGTGCATCGCCGTCCGCGGTGGTCCTACTTGCTACTAAGCCGACGCCGTTCTCGCTCTGTATTATGACTATCATTTTGAAATAAAGATCACTTATTGTTCGTCCCTGTCTCTCTCTGTCTGCCGAGTTTCATCACTTTCTGGCCACTATTTCTTGGTGTTCCATTTTCAATGTCACGCAGTGTATATAGCCAGATCTTCCAGTTGATCTTGAGCAAGGTAGAAACTAGAGCTCAATTGCCTTGAGGCTCCTTCCGTGATCACTGTATAGGTACAAACAAAAAAGGCCCTCTGCTTGCAATAAACCGTTTGAAAGCTGCTATGAAAGTGGGAGTTGAATCATCTGTGACCAGCTCCTGATGTATTGCCTTGGTCAGGAAACACACAGACAGGTGTATCCTTTCTCCACTTTACGTCCCCCGCCCTTGGGGAGGCGCATGGTAACGGTCCAGCATAGTCCACTCCACTCACTGGGAGTCAGTCGCTCTTTTGGCAAGTTGCTCAATAATTGGTTTTGATTAGTACTAACACACCGTCGGGTTAGTAATAGGGCGGCACATAGCTCTAGTCGGGGAAAGGCATCTTCCTTATCGGTGCTTGTTTTGTCTTCAATGACAATAGAGTTACTTTAATCCCATCCCTGCTGGTTGTTGTAGATAACTGCAGCATATGCATCCGCCGACGCATTACTGAAACCGTGTAGCTCTACCACTTGGACAGAAGTTAATCAAAATACTTCATGTAATCCCAACCTTTCATATTTATTAATGAAGTCGCAATAAGCCTGCCTGAGTTCACTATCTTTGGACAGACCAAGACCAGAGAGACATACCGCTGAATACAAGAATTGAGAGAGGTTCCGAAATAGTCCTGTGGTTTCACTTCAGGATCAAATGGAAGGGGCACCACATAGCGTCCATCAGCAATGCGTCGAACTTTCTTTTGAGTTTAGTCGTCGGCACAAAGAGAAGATTATGTGGTGACTGTTCTTGTCAATGACACACCCTTCCAGATGGAGGTTGATACAGAATCAAGATGTACAATGATCTCAGAAAAAACATATGGATAATTTTGCTAATATCCAATTGATGAAGACAGCACTTTTTTTAAAGGATATAATGGAAGAATCATACAGAAGCTCAAGACAATGGACCTCTAAGGAACATCAATCGAATCTTTCAAAATGAAAGAGGGAAAGGATGTTTATAACCTAAATCAATAATATTTCATGTACAGTTTATCATCATCATATAATTGTCCCTCATTATGCCTTATTACTTGCTTAGAAATATAACTGTATTATGTCTAAAGTATGTATTAAATAAGCACATTTATTGTTTATATTCTAGTGGATTTTATTATTACGTAATGCGCCAGACGCTTCACCAATCTCCATACAGCCCAAATTCGGGAAACTAAATGCCGCGACCTCCATCAAGGGTGAGGCCGCGGATGTTAAAAATCCCCCATCGTCAAAATCCACTAAATTGGAACAAAATTATGTCTAAATCATCATTGATGACATTGCATGTTCTGGTTTAGTCGATTCAGGGGCCTCATTATTATAAATATGTCTGACGGATTAAAACGACAATTAAGGAAGGCGATGTTCAAAGGATAGTGGAATTAATCTTGAGGTCGCTGATGGCAAGAAGGTCAAGTCGATTTTTACCGTTGCACAATCATTTCGAGTATTGATTTACTAAGACAACCCTTTGAATTTATTGGCCTCCCTAATACTAATCTACGCCTTATACTCGATGGGATTTCTTAGAGGAAACAAAGACAGTGATCGATTGTGGACACATTGGAATAAGGTTAGAAGAGGCCAAAAATACCCTAAATTCGCCAACTTCCACGAGAAAGGTTGTAGCTAGTGAAAATGTCGTTATCTTAGCCGAATTAATAGATCTAATAAATGTTATGAGTGGAGAGTTCAATGGCCAAAACCAGGTACTTTTGAGCCTTCAAAAAAGTAGTTTGGAAAATGTTTATCACTTCCCGACCCACACATTATTCACAATAAAGGCAGGCTCTTGATTAGAAGTCCTAGCACCACATCTCAAGGTTCTTAAAGGAATGTGCCTGGGAACAATTCAAGTTTAAGAAAATAACTTTACGACCATTTGAAAGTATTCTGAATCCAATTGGGAAGTGAAGAATGTTAATCCCATCATGCTAGTAATGCTGAAAAGAGTGAATGGCATTTATATAAAATTAATTTAATAATGACTTGTCAAAAGACTAACAAGTTGAAGTGTTATCATTTTTAAAGTGATTTTATACGATATTTGATACAGATAATGACACAGCAATACCCACTTCTTTAATCAAGCATAAATTGAGACTGGAAATCAACCTATTAAGCACAGACCCTATCGAGTCTCCCCATCAGAACGCCAAGCAATCCGACAGAAGGTGGAAAAAATTCTATATAGTGGGATTATATATGTACCACACAGAAAGATAATGGTCATCGCCTGTTAGTCTGGTAATTAAGAAGGATGGTAACTGGAGTTTCCGTTTATTTCAGGCGATTGAAAAATTACCATAAAGGAGGTTTACACTCTCTCCAGCGAATCGACGATACCCTTGATTACTTGAATGGGTCGAATTATTATTCATCAATTGACCACCGTTCTGGATATTGGTAGATAGAAATAAAAAAAAAACAGATAGGGAGAAAACTGCCTTCAACACTCCTGATGGACTGTATGAATTTTCACTCATGCCCTTTGGCTTGTGTAATGCTTCCGCAAAACTTTGCCGCATGATGGACAAGATTATGAAAAGGATTAAGTGGACCACATGTGCCTCATGAACCATGGCACCAGACACAGAGGGACAAGAAATACAGCCCTGGCGACTTGGTATGAATCTATACAACAGTGAGAGATATGTAGGATTGAGTGAAAAACTCCGGCCCCCTACCAAGTAACTATTGTATGTAACTTTGAACCAAGAAAAAAAAGAAGATGTTGAAACACTTAGGATCTAGTACACATTTTAAGGATGAAACCTTACCACAGGCCATCTGGACAAGAGGACCAAGACATAGACTTTATTGAAACACTGGCCCAGGAAGGATCATTATTGCTTTGCCACTAGTGACTCTGCTACAGTGCTCAAGCCAAGGAAGATGACAATCCATATTGATGTTACAGCAACAAAGCCACTTCATGCTGCAAGAAAAATAATGAAAAACTTTTATACCTCTCTTTCAAGAAGCTGAGGAAATTATTTAATGAAACAGGCAAATTCATGTAAGTAGCATAAAGCTTTGAAGGCTGTTGGTCACATGTCCCATATGGTAGGAGCTATGTAACAAAATATTCATCATTTTATCAATAGATTATCATTTTAATATATATATTTATTTATTTTTGTTAGGGGGTTGGTGGAAGGATGGTCTAAACCGCTGGTTTTTGACCACTACGACCCAGATTCAATTCTCGCATTAGGCACTTTTTCTGAATAATAATTTTTAAAAAATTGCTCCAATTGCCCCCGATTCTTGCAAAACTCCAACCCCACCAGCGAGTGCAAGTAACCAAACAGGAATTTGGCACATTTGTAAGTGCAAAGTCGAAATGCCTTCACATGGGTAGACATGTGGTACTCTTACAGTAAAAGCAGTCACCAACTTCTACCCACCATGATTATCATGACCTGTACCACGTGTACGAAGGATAAGCGAAAAAAAAGTATATTTTATCAGCTTAATTTAATGAACAAAATCAAATCAATATATATTAAAACTAAAAAGTCGATTTTCTCAACCTGAAAAGAAAATAAAAAATGATTCTACAAAAATTATTTAATTTTCCATACATGTGTGTCTTTGCTATATATATTTAATATTTTGTTACTAAGAAAATTTTTCTCATTGAAAAGGTTTTGATCAAAATAAATTGCTACATCGTCTGGACATTTGCCCTTTCTCATTTTCCTAAGTGACAATATTTTAGACCCAATAGAAATGTGCAAACTAATACCTTTATACGTGTCACAAAATTTGTTTTGCATGAAATCAAAGTTATTAAATATGTAAATATTTTTGTTTTATGTTATATAGGAAATGTTGTTGTTTCTTATCCCCTTGTGTAAAGATTACACAGATTCCATGCTCCTCAAGCTACATTTAAAATACATTTTATAAAGCTCTTGCATGTGACTGGACTCAAGCTTATCTATTTTGCTTTGACATTCTTGCTCTTGTAAAAATTAAGTTTTCACCACAGATATTTTCAAGCATGTTGTTGTTGTTTCTTATCCCCTTGTGTCAAGATTACACAAATTCCACGAGTTTATGCTCCTCGAGCTGTTTTATGATAAGCAGCAGCCTCTCCCAAAGGTCCTATATATAAGAAATGTTGTTGTTGTTTCTTATCCCCTTGTGTAAAGATTACACGAATTCCATGAGTTCATGCTCCTCGAGCTGTTTTATGATAAGCAGCAGCCTCTCCCAAAGGTCCTATATATAAGAAATGTTGTTGTTGTTTCTTATCCCCTTGTGTAAAGATTACACGAATTCCATGAGTTCATGCTCCTCGAGCTGTTTTATGATAGGCAGCAGCCTCTCCCAAAGGTCCTATATAAAGGAAATGTTGTTGTTGTTTCTTATCCCCTTGTGTAAAGATTACACGAATTCCATGAGTTCATGCTCCTCGAGCTGTTTTATGATAAGCAGCAGCCTCTCCCAAAGGTCCTATATATAAGAAATGTTGTTGTTGTTTCTTATCCCCTTGTGTAAAGATTACACGAATTCCATGAGTTCATGCTCCTCGAGCTGTTTTATGATAGGCAGCAGCCTCTCCCAAAGGTCCTATATAAAGTAAATGTTGTTGTTGTTTCTTATCCCCTTGTGTAAAGATTACATGAATTCCATGAGTTCATGCTCCTCGAGCTGTTTTATGATAAGCAGCAGCCTCTCCCAAAGGTCCTATATATAAGAAATGTTGTTGTTGTTTCTTATCCCCTTGTGTAAAGATTACACGAATTCCATGAGTTCATGCTCCTCGAGCTGTTTTATGATAGGCAGCAGCCTCTCCCAAAGGTCCTATATAAAGGAAATGTTGTTGTTGTTGTTTCTTATCCCCTTGTGTAAAGATTACACGAATTCCATGAGTCCATGCTCCTCGAGCTGTTTTATGATAGGCAGCAGCCTCTCCCAAAGGTCCTATATATAAGAAATGTTGTTGTTGTTTCTTATCCCCTTGTGTAAAGATTACATGAATTCCATGAGTTCATGCTCCTTGAGCTGTTTCATGATAAGCAGCAGCAGCCTCTCCCAAAGGTCCTATATATAAGAAATGTTGTTGTTGTTTCTTATCCCCTTGTGTAAAGATTACACAAATTCCATGAGTTCATGCTCCTCGAGCTGTTTCATGATAAGCAGCAGCAGCCTCTCCCAAAGGTCCTATATATAAGAAATGTAAATAGATAGGTATTTATTCTTTAGATTGTGATGAAAAAGACATCACTCACTTTGTGCCTTAATTTAATAATAAAACCTGCTCTCTCTGTGTACCTCCATTCTTTAATTGTGGCATATGTAAATCCAGAATTTCTTTCCCCCAGTTGATGAAGAAACATCCCTAGAAGCAATAACCACACAGCACACATGGCAGTCAGTGTTTTAAAATAAAAAAATATTTATTAACCAAATTTGGGTGGAGCATTGAAGGCCAATGGGTTCGTTCAATCATCTCTGTAAATATGTACATCACTTAGATGAGAGAAAGGCTCATAGAGATTTCTTAATATATATTTTAAAAAAAAAAACTTCCATTTTTTTTGTATCATTAATAAAACTTTACAAAAAATATAACAATACACAAAAAAACCTCTTCTTTCTTCCTTATTTCAGCATTGGTCAACAAGTTCCAACAAATGTTAGGTGTTGGATGGGAGGTAGTCCAGAAGGGCCTTGTCATCCCAGCCTCCAGAGGTTGGAATGGTGTTGTAACCAGAGGCCACCGCCTGTTGTTGCTGGTGCTGCTGTTGTTGTCTGTTCTGTAGGAGCATCTGTTGTTGTTGCTGCTGCTGTTGTTGTTGTTGTTGCTGCTGCTGCTGAGGCTGCTGGAGCTGGAGCAGGTGCCGCAGCTGAGGGTTGGTCTGCTGTTGCTGCTCCAGCCCCCCCTGGTGATAGACCTCCCCTCCCTTCTGGTCCACCACCAGCTTCTGCATCTCCAGGTTCTGCTGGTGCAGCTGGTGGAACTTCATCAGGTTCTTTTGCCGTTCCAGTAGGTGGAAGCGGTTTTGCTGCTGTTGCTGCTGGGGGTTGATGGGTGCTGCGGACATCTGCTGCGGTGGCATGGCAGTGCCCGGCCCGCGAATGGGGGCTATGCTGGTTGCCATCAACCTCTGCTTCATCTGAGCCTGCTTCTTCTGGGTTTCATTCAACTGCCGTAGGGTGTTGAAAAATCCCTCCTGATCCTTAGCTATGAGGCCCAGGCACACCTGCTTCTCCATCATATAGAGAACTATCATGATTCTAATGTCAGAATAAGTGGGAGGGAACTGGATACAACCTACCAGGCCATTTGTGAAGGCCTTGAAAAGAGCTTGGAAACTCTCTGTGTCTTTGTTAAATTGGAATTCAACTTGCCGGGAAGCTTTTAAGTAGTTTGACAAAGGATGTTTGAAAAGAAGTTGTTTAAAGATAATAGTCATTGACAAGGTCTGAGGCCAGTGCTCCGAAGAGACCTCTGGTTCCCCATTGACAACGTTGGTGGAAATGGTGCAGGCGATGGTGTACTGAGACCTGCTGGCGGAAGGATGAATGGGCTTCTCATAAAACTCCACCATCCCCTGCCATATTATAGATGGCCTGGACTCTGTGGCCATCAGTTTGGCCCCACCATTTGCCATGGCGACATTGTGGGGAGCCATCTTCTGTTGCTGCATGGCCTGAAAGCTTCTCTGGGGCATAGCAGCTCCAGACTGGGGGCTGTAGATGAACTGGGAGGGAGAGGCCGAGTTGATATTGAGACCGGAGGAAGACACCGGCGGCCGCGGCTGCTGCATGCCAGCACTGCCTGGCATCATGGACAGCTGGTTTCCCAGAATGCTGTTGGTGACAGGGATGGAGTTGTAGCTGGGGGCCTGCTGGTTCCAGTTGGTGTGGCCCATGGAGGTGGGATGCTGATCCACAGAGAAGCTGTCCGTGTAGAGCTGCTGTTGACTCTTGGCAGCCATGATGTTGACGTTAGGCGGGTTGGGCTGGTTCATCATGTCCATGCTCTGCTGCTGGCTCTGGAGGTAGGTGGAAATGGCGTTGGTAGGGTTTTGGGCCGGCATCTCACCATAGGTGGCCTGCTGGCTTGACAAAGTGGCTGCAGTGGCAGCACCAAGAGAATTGGCTGGTGGTTGTGAAAGACAGGGCTTCTTAAAGGGAAGGTCCACTGAGGGGGAATTGGAACGTTTCTGAGCTCCCAGAGGAGATGGAATCTGTGTCTCTGGTAGAGGGAGTGGTGGATTGATTGGGCATTCTGGCAGTTGGAACCCTTGGAGGAGTGTTAGGAACCGTTTGTCTCTGATGAAGTTTTTGCTGAGAGCTTGCTGCAGATCACCTCCCCCCAGCTCAAAGAGCTTGTACAGGTGAGGGATCTTGCGTGGGGAGAAAATGGAGAAGTGGATGCCTTGCTCCACCATTAGGGACAGGAGCTGCTCAGGAAGCATCCCTGAATAGGCTGGGGTCTCCATGACTGGGAAGGTGTAGGGAGAGGAGTTGCACACCAGCACACAGTAGTTCTGGACATTGGTGGCAGAGTTCCGGAGGGCAGCCAGGTCAGCATAGAGCTGCAGAGCTGTAGCCAGTCCTTCAGCGATGTGGCTGTGAGCTTCAGCACCCCCTCCAAGGAAGGCTGACTTGTCAAACCAGGAGAGGAATTTCTTGGTGCTGGGAGTGGGGGGGTAGCAGGTGGTGGCCAGGTCTGGGGAGGAGTCCGAGGCCATGAAGAGCACCAAGCCATATAGGTTGGAGTTCTCCATGTTGTCATACTCATAGTCATCCAGGGCCCCGCCATTGAAGTGCTCCAAGGTGGGAACCAGCAAGTTAGTCTTGAGGATCTCTAGGTAGGGGATAAGGTTGGCTGTGCCCTCCACCACAAACACCACGTTGGCCAGCTGCTCTGTGGGGACCACCATCCTGGCAACACACCACTCACACCTTAAACATATATATTTATTATAATAGTAGACCTTTCTATTAGAGACTGCTCCAAACATGAATACTCCTGGCCTCTCATTGAAAGTTGGAAAAGGTAAAAAGGATTTTGAAAAATGGCCACTCAGTGAGACAGTTGATGATCACAGAAGGTTTTACAGTATATTTTTAGATGAAACTTAATAGAAATGGGTTTTTGAGCATAATT